>CAMZMU010000082.1:12479675-12611812 GCA_947311845.1 Poa pratensis
TTTTTAAATACCGCTGTGCCACCTGCATATTTGAAGATTAGTGACTGTAGGCTGCAAAGCATAGAATTACAGGCTATGAGTCTGACAGCATTTGAGTATATGGGGAGTCCATACCGGTTAAACTTGATGACTCGTTGAAGCTATCACAGGCAAGAATCAGCATAAAGACTGGATATGACAATATCAACTACATTGTGAATGAACTTTCTTGTTCATTGGCTCATGTTGATCGGCTCTTCCTCACATTCCGCTTGCTCACTAAGGTTTGGTTCACCACTGTAATGCCAGTCTTTATGCTTTATCTCAGTCTTGCCCTTATGTATTTCTGTGCCTTCACAACTTATGCAGACAATTTCTTTGGCAAAAAAACCGGTTAACTTTATTCACTTGAAGCTGGTACTGGATTTTCATATATCTATGAAGAACCCAAGAACCCGTTTGATATCCTTCAAGTGACTCGCATTCTGGAGGTAGTCCCTCATCTCGAGCATCTTATATTTAATGGAAGTACTATACAGTCTGCTACATGCCTACATATTCTAGAATAAGGTAGAGATATCCGCACGCACCTTGGGTGCTGAATCCTTTTCATGTTCTAACACTCGAGAGTCTTGCAAAGCGTTACCTGGATCCGCAAGGAGTACACCGTGATGTGTTGAAAAATTTAGGGCTCGATGTGACTTGTTAGGATATAACTCCAACTCTAGCCTTCTGAAGTTGGCGATGCCCTCGCACCTAAAGGGCCAAGGGGGTCATCATATCCACACGTACTTGCCATATTTTGTATGATGAACAAAAGATTACAAACCACACGTCGGGTTGGCTAGAATAGCATTACAAACAAAACAATAATTAATCTCAAACCACACTTCGGGAAGCCCATGCATGCGTATGCACAAAGAAGATCAACTACTCTAATTAACCCAAGTAAAACATCTTCGCGAAACAGATAACTAGTCTTTTAAGGGCGTAAGTGGCCGGCGCTCAGGTGATGGCAGCACACCAGTTGTGTGGATGGCTGAGCGTCGCTACTCGCTAGGCTGGCCTGCACACCACAAGGAGCCATGACGGTGGTGCTTTGGTGTCGCGCCAACACGCTGGGACATGGACGTTCACAATCTGATATCAGATCAGTCATGGAAGACTATTGATCCAACGTTTGGTCAGTGCTACTTCCGTTGCTATTGCTGAATGCTGCAGGGCATTTCTCCATCGGAGTGTGGCTCTCTCTCTGTTGTATGTGGTTTTTGGGTGGCGATGCAGCGATGAGGCTTTGTGTTGCTGCTACGGGCATGCAAACGGTGTGCCTATGATCGAAAACTTGATCAGCGGATGTCAGAGGAGGTGGAAGATTAGTGATTCGGTCTGATCGGAGATGATCTTGTCAGAGTCCGGTGACGCTTCTGGACTGTTCTTTGGCTTGGTCAATTGCCTCTGCGTGATCGAACGCCGGATCGCTTCTCAAACGGAATAGGCTTTACAGTGAGTTCCTTCCTGAATTCTGAGGTTTGCTGGAGCACGCGACAGTAGCCATCTACCTTTTTCTTGAATAAGGTAGGATTCTAATAATGTTGAGCAGGAGATGACTGCCCCTCGAAGTTATTTTCATTTGAACTTTTGGCTCTGGTTTTTGCAATCACTCTTCTGTTATGAATAAAAATAGCAGCTCTCCTGCTATGTTTTGAAGAAAAAGGAAACATGCGAAGCTAGGAATTCAACATCTGCAGACTGCAGCTGGGATGGCGAAGGAGAGTGTAGCTTCAGAGTTTCGATGAGAGAGAGATAAGGAGCTTCCTAAAATTGATCTCGGCCTTCCAGTATGTCCATAACTTACCTGCAAACTATGGTCTGCAGAAAAACGTACAGGGCTCGTTGTTCAGTGTTCATCTTAAGAGTGGAGGGCAACTTGAGTATCTTTGAATCTCAGAAAAACTCGTGGCTTTCCCAACGTTTCAGAGCCACATGAGATGATGGAGAATCAGATATAATGAGATGAAGAAACTGAGGAGTAGAAATAAAGAGAGCATCCCGCCTTTTAGTCTCCCGAATTCTCGTTTGCTTGGCCACAAGTTGTTGAGAATTGTATATCACGGCACACACATTGTTTCCAACAACAAACATAACATGGTATTAGAATATCATCACAATGCTCTCCACAACATACAACCAACGTCGACCCACTGACCGACGAGGCACGACTCTGTTGCGATTGCACTGCTTCTGCATTCCTACGACCTAGAAACTGGCTAGAACTGAGCAACCAGTTTAACCACTGACGATCCGCAAAACCATGGCGGATGATTGTTATTTGACCACTGAGAATTCGAAACGAACGACGCTAAATGACGAGCTTGCTGCTAAGCAGCTACAGACGACCTCACAGAAGCAAGCAACATTAAGCTAAGCTGAGCATGTTCTGCAGCACTCTGTTGCTCCAGCTTACTGCTTAGGAGAGGCCCGGACCTGCTGCTCCAGCTGCATTCGAAAACAAAACAACAGGTCAGTTGGATTAAGTTTATCAATGATGTGACAAGCTCAGAGTCCGAAATTCTAGTGACCTTTTCGAGCAACATGAAGCTAAGATTCACATACACCCAAAATAGGTATGAGTGAACAAAGGTTTTCAACTCAGATTTCCAGTAGTCCTAAATACTGCTCTAAGTACAATTCACAATTTAGCATTGCAAATGCCACAGAGATTTCCATACAAAGTACTAGTAATGTAATGTCTGACAGGCAAACTATCAAAACTCGTTTCATATATGCTTTTCGTCTGTTCATATGCCGCAAACTAACTGAATCCAATCCATTAGCATCTCATCTTCTGTCTAGTTTATGATTTTGCATATCAAGCAAACTTTGGAATATAAATATTTTATTTGAATATGGTACCGAGACATGAGTTTTAGAGAAAAAAATAAGGTAATACCTGAATCATGATCTGAAACATACTGCAAAGATCATAGAAATCATTCCTCAGAGCATCCAGTGTCTTCAGGCACCTGACAAGGAAAACAGTTCAGTAAGTTGTGAAGCCCCATTCTATTAGCAGGTCACGAAAGGAGCATGTTAATAATTATTGAAAAATGCTGATGGCCGCTACATATAAGAAAAAAAATCACTGCAGGAATATCTTAAGAGTTGCTGAGGGGGGACCCTCATGAGTTTCACCATATACTCCCTCCGTTTCTAAATGTAAAATCTTTTAGCTTTTTTCCATATTCACATGTATCTACATGTATCTAGACATGTTTTAGTGTATTTGTTCTCTCATTTTAGTCCGCATATAGTCAACATGTGTAATATCTAAAACATCGTATATTTAAAAACGGAGGGAGTACTTCCTAACAAAACATACACTTGGGTCCACTGAAAATAATCTAACAGGGTCGAGGCATAACTATAACAGAAGAAAACACCTCTGTTTTGATAATAACATCTGAAAAGGTAGCATCAATTGGCAGATGGAAACATCGATAATTTTTAAGTTCTTTCACTGGATAGCTGCGCAATATTCAGAGAAGACGGCGAAACTTAGTTACCCTTTGAAAGATCTAGATGCTATAATAGGCGGGGCATACTGCGGGTGTTGTAAATAAGACTCAGCTGCTTTGTTTCGATTGTAATTTGTAAACATGCATGGAGTAGCTTCCTACATCTAATATAACACTCTTAAAGTGTACAAACATGCTCAGTAGCCAGCCAAATCTTTCTATCTGTAAAGACTGAATAAATTTAGTAGTTTACATAAGTGCAATTGCATCAGTAAATACTCTGATAACATTACTAATAAGAGGATGTGTTACATCAGATGATTAGATCACAATGATAGAAAATACAATACTGTGACATAATGATACAAGGTACTAACCATCTCTGCTCTTCTCCTGAGAAAATTCACTGAACTGAGTGCAAGTGTTCTTCACTCTCCGAGCACCAACACTGCAAACATGCAATACTATGCTATGAGGAAAGTACAACCAAACTTTCTTTAATGAATGAAAATGAGCATTGATTCCTCTTCACTTCCTCCCAATCAAATGCAAATATAGCACACTGATTCTCCACATATGAGTTAACAAATCAATTAAATGCAACTGAGAAATCTCAGGTAAGCAAAGACATGTAGACTGATTGGCTTACAAACTTTGAGTCCATAAAAACACATGGATACCACAAACATAACTAAACAAAATTGATTAGGAAATTGGATAGTTTGTGCACATAATCGTAGTTCTGAAGCACAATAATATTAGATTGTAAGCACAATAAAATTAGTTTATATAATAGTTTTATTTCCATAAGTATTTAACTTTTAACTCTAGCAAATATTCTGTATTAACCTATAAATACCATGATTTGTGAACCTATACCATCATAAAAAAGACCCAAAGCCCAAAGAGACTTGCTATTTTTGGTCCTAAACAAAGGTAGAGCATGCAAAACAACCCTAGCTAGTTTAAAACACTACGATGGCAGAAGCAATGTTGACCCCTCAAAACTTAATTGGAAGAACCACATAACATGGGAGAATCTAGAGTTCTTTTTTTTTTGATAGTGGAACTTCCTCAGCGAGCGATCAACACAGAGATACAAAGAAAGAACAAACGCATGCCGAAGAAACAAGGAAGAAAACACCCACAACAACAACAACAAGGCCAAGAACACACAGAACCTTGAGCCTTGAACGCTGAACCACCGCAAGACCTGCAAGCAACCTCTTCGTCGCCGGAGAAGAAGCAACCATGCCGCCACCACGCCCCGGAGAAAGAGCACCCCACTCTTGTAGAAGCCGCATGAGCCGTCCGCCGCAGGCGACGAAACCGAGCACTTTGAACACGCACGGCCATGGCGCATCCTCTCCGAATCCACCCATCTTCCAGCAACCCTGCACTGAGCACGATCTCCTCCTTGCCGGAGCCATCGCCGAGAACCAAGCACGCCAAGAGTTGCCCCCTCACCACCACGGCAGGCCAGGCCACGACGAAGCAAGGTCTTCAGGAACCAGAGCAAACTGCACCAAGCCCTCCTCCCCTCGCCACCACGGCCGGTCGGAGAAGGCGGAGCAGCGCTCGAAAAGCCGACGAGCACCTCCGGGAACCACAAGTTGAAGCTCCTGTACAGGCGACCCAGAAGGCCGCACCACCCCCAGATCCTCCACAGCAGGGCCAGAGCCCACCCTGCCATGACGGAGAGAAGAACAGGGGACAAAATCTCAACGCGAAGAACGCCCTGCCCGCAGCGGCGAGCACGCAGAGAACACCAACACACTCCGGATCGACAGATCCGAGAGCACCAACCTCCAGCAGCTCGCCGACTCCGCCAGAAGCATCGTCAGGGAGGGGACCGAGCGCCAGCACCATTATTCCAAGAAGACGCCGCCGCCACCACCTCGCCAGCGCCCCCAGGAGACACTACCCTACTATATACACGCCTCAGGCACGGATCCGGGGTCCCCCACTCTCCTGCCACCGCAGCGGCGGCCGGAGAGGGAGGGGACCGACAGATCGGCCGTCGGCGGCGCGAGGGCACGAGAAGAACTCCCTTTTCGCCTCTCCTGAACAGTAACGGGGAGAGGGCTGTCTACGAAGAACGCGTAATGAGAATCTAGAGTTCTACTCCTTGAGCAGTCATATTTGTGTGAAGCGGCTCATGCTTGTCACATCCAAAGCTTAAACTAGTACAATGACCAAACCGTTTGTCGGATCTAAACCATAAAACAGTACAACGACCAAGCTGTTTGTCGGGTCAAAATCCCCAACAGTAAAACGACAAAATGATTTGTAATATCTAAATCATAAAGCTGTACAATGGCCAATAGGATCTCAACCTCTCCCAAATTAACTGAAAGATGCCACCCGATGTGTACGGAATGGACCAAGTTTGTCGTATGTACATAATAAAGCACTACAAGTAAGGATGGCAATGGGTAGGGTATGGCGCGGGTAGAGCAATACCATACCCATACACGTATAGTCAATGGGTATAAATTTTACCCATACCCGTACCCGTACCCGCGGGGTAACTTTACCCGTACCAATACCCGACGGGTACCCATACCCATTGGGTAGATCAAATAGTATGCAAATTATTCACATTTCTACACTCATCGATAACACATTTGACAAAAAAACATTTATCTAAACTAAATAACAGATAGATTAATACATGAAATTATCTCAGCTCAATAAGGGGCTGCATATGTTGTATGTTGGAGCTTTAGCGTTAATATCCACATGTCTATAAAACGGGTAGGGTATGGGTATACCCATGGATATGAGGTTATACCCGTGCCCTACCCACGACTTAACGTGTAGGGTATGGGTACTACCCATGGGTATAAAATTATACCCATACCCTACCTATGCCGGTACGGTACCCACGGGTACCTGTACCCATGGGTAAAATTGCCATCCTTAACTACAAGGTAAACTGGATCTCATCCCTTCCATATTGATTGGAAGCGCCACTCGTAATGGAACAATTCCAATCTATACTCTTTTGGCCGTACGATCTAAGCGGGAAATTAAACAGGACAACGATAAATGATTTGTCGGATCTAAATCAATAGTAAAACGGCCAAACGGTTATCCCGATCTACAACGGCGAAACGTTTTGTCGGATCTAGATCATAGAATGGTAAAATGACAAAATATTTATCGGATCTAAATCAGGAAACAGTCAGCCAAACAGATCTCATCATCTCCACAAATTAATTGGAAAATGCCACCGATGTGTACGGAACACATGGCTTCCCATATTGATCGGAAGCGCCACTCGTCATGGAACGATGCCGATCTTACTTTTTGGGCCATCGATCAAGATGGCAAATGGATCACGTTCTCCGGATCTACTTCATAAAACACTACAAAGATCAAATGGACGATAATTTTCCCCAAGATGACTGGACACCTTACAGTGAATCGACCTCCTTCCATTCTATGGCGATCCAATACCGATTTGGGCCACCAACAACAACCATCTCTCCTATATATGCTACTGCAGAAACACATATGAACAAGACATAAAAAAAAAGAGCCTCACCTTGCACTGCTTCCCTTGAGCTGATGCACAAAAGCGTTCACCTTGTCAAAGTCCACACATGGCTTGTCCCTACACACACAGCAACCGAATCCCCAAGCAAGGAATCAAACATCTCATCACAGTAACATTACAAACGAACAAGCAGAGGAAACACACTTACAGCAGTTTGGCGAGCTCGCCAATGATCTGCTCACCATCCTCGTGGAAGAGCGTGACGACCTCTGGAATGAAGTCTGGGAGCATCCGCACCTGCTGGAACTGATCGTCCAGGAAACCCTAACCCACGATATAAAACAAAAGCAAAAAAATCAAATTCCCCAACAAGGTCGAGTTAGTCGTCCACCTCAAGGAGAAACTTAAATTCCACACAAATGGCACCAAAACGGTAAGGTGCTCACCGTGGCGAACATGTTGGACATGAAGGCGTTGAGCTGCATCGCTGCCGCCATGGCTACTCGAAGCAAGGACTTGAGCTAGCGAGGAAGAAGCTAAGCAGGGGGGTAGGGCGGTGCAAAAATATGAGTAGGGATGGATGGTGTTTGGGACTGGGTGGGTGCGATATTTATAGGGGCCTTGGACTCCCAAGCCCCCCCCCCCCCAGTTGGAAGTGGACGGCTACCCTCTTCCTGCTCTTTATTGCTCCCATTTATTTTCCTTTTGTCATAATAAACGTCGTTCTCATCTAAAAATGCCAAGCTGTAAATTTACCCTTGATTTATTTAGGCCCTTACCTATTTGGCTTGCTGTATGTATATAGTTTCATTGGATACCTTTTATTCTCCTTTCTAATTTTAAGAATGTTAACTTTTATTTGTGTGAGATCATTAAATCTTACGAAATATGGCACGGACAATTAGAAAAGTTTTGATAAATGTACGCATGGTTAAAGTTGTAATGGTATGTTTTGAAAAGAAAATGAATTGGTATTTTAAGATCACTTTAGTTTGGCGTAATTTTATCTGTAGTATGTAGACATATTTTAATTGGACATCTTCTAATATCCTTTCTCCTTTGAAATTAAAGTTATCTACTACTCCCTCAGATCCAAATAAGCACGGTTCAAAACTGTGACACTTATTTGGATCTGAGGGAGTATTTTGTTTGTATTTTATCATTTAGTTTTTTACTTAGTTCTTTTTGTTCGATCTAAAGATAGTCTCAATGTATACCTTATGATTTTAGATTGTAATTATATTACCACATAAATAAGTGGTCGTTTAAGTATACTTTTTTGTTTACATCAAATCTAAAATCGGTCGCAACTCATTAACATGAACACATAATTATCTATATAGTAATAAACACAAGGGTAAAAGAGTTTCAAATAATGGGCAATATTAAGCACAAGATATTTGTAGATGGAATTCACTGTTATATTTTCTTTAATAAATCGTAACCTGGTATTTTTCGTAAAAATATTAATGTATATGAGAAACAATATTTATGTCGAGGTGCCAATCAGTGCATGTCATGTGATATTTTCTGAATAACTGTAATTAGCCGACTCTGTGCGTGATAGATCATTGTGGGATATCATCGGTTCCTATTGCAAATACCACAGTAGCCATATGACATTAGCGACAAATTGAAATAACCATAAAATATCTAACCGTACAGAGCACTTTTTCAAATTTATTCATACGTTTAAATTTAGCATTTACATATGTGTCATTATTTACAAAAAATGCAAAATTATGTGGAAATTTTCTCTTCGCGATAGGTATAATGGTTCAAAAGTAAGGGAAAAAACCGGTTGGCAACCTCACTGCACCGGCATATCAACCCCTCATCCTTGCCTCTCCCCCCGTCCCCTCTGCCAGGCGTCAGGACTTCTTGGCGGTCTCCTATCCTATACACGTGACTCGGTTGGGATCGGCTGCTCCACGGATTGGAGCGAGAGGACAGGTGGCCTTCTCCGGCGACAATTTGGTGGGTATGAGGTGACGATGTCCGGCGGTTTCACAAGAAGATGTGGTCACACCTCTAGTCAGTGGTCTTGGGTGTGACTTGCAGCCTTGCATGGTGTGGCTTCTCTTGTACTTGTTTCTTATCTTTGGTCTGCTTTGTAAGAGCGTTTACTCACCACTTTGTATTTGTCGGTCGTGCGTGGATTTATTTGTAACGCGTGGCTAGCCTGTTTCGAGGTATAATGGTCATATATCATCATGAATATGGTAGCCATCATGGTGATCAAATAAAAGCTACAAATATACGAATTCACCTCACAAAAAAAGATTTAGATGTGATTTCAAACCAATCAAGAATAATACGATCCTGCCAAGCGAGAAGTGGATGTACTAAAGGTAAGCCTTTCTTCCACAGCAACTTCATGAAATTAATTTGATGGGTCGGGCTATAGGGATGACCCTTCGATTTCGTTCTTTTTTTTTTTTTTTGGAAGGATACTACTTATTACAGTCTAACTCATTGAGAGGAAAGGTAAAAACGGTGCAATGTATCTATCTAAATCGAATGGCACCTAGCCTGCGTCTAAAATGACGTGAGTACAAATACGTGCGTCTGCTGTCATGAATGCACCTTGCATGCACATTACTCACGTACTAGGGGATTAGCTTGCTCCGCCGCGCGCGTGGGCTAAAATTTCGAATTGTTTGACCGTAAAATTGTTGGAATTCAAATATTGTCTAGGTTGAGGAGTTGTTTAATTTTTTGGAATGGCCAAACTGGGGAGCTGTTCATAGTTGAATTGTTTTCACATTTGTGAAATGCTTAGATTTTGTGTTCATGATTTGTCTGTAATATTTGTGGAAACCGTGGTGCAAAGTTTTATTTTTAAATGTTTGAATTTGTTTTTTTATCTGAAGAAATAATAATACGTCAAATATTTGTGTTTTTTTAGACAAATGACGTCTCTATTGTAAGCTGGAACATTACTTATAGTTTTTAGATAAATGACTCTATTATTAAGAAAGATGTGAGACGCTATTATTAAGAGAGCTGTGAAACGTTTCGAGTATTGTAAAAAAAATGGCTTCATTACCATTTGTTTGAGCAGTTGGAACATTGGTTAAATAATACTTCCCTTTTTCTCTTTTTTCTTTTGTTTGAACAAAATTTAGAATATTTCATATTTTTTATCTCTTGTAGATCGGATTTTTTTTTCATTGAAATTAAGCAAAAGCAGATCTTATTTTCCATCAGTTAGCAAACCCCATCCAGGACGTTGTGATTTAAAACGTTAAAATTCGTCGCAATTTATTTGATGTACAAAATCAGTAGGAATACAGTATGTAAGTATTTTGCAAACCAAAATCTATTTATTTAGATGGAATGCATTTAGGCTTTGTCTAAATATTTGCCAACTTGAAATGTTGAGAAATGTTTGTATGTTGTCACAAGTAGGTAGCATATATTTTTTGGGTCATCTCGATATATTTTTATAACTTTTTTTTATATTTTTCTGATGGTTATTTTTTAAAGTGTTGGCTGTGCAATGTTTTTTTTTCTAGAATTAGTTAATCTAAAATTGGAAGAATCACATCTGAATCTCATATTTGGACGAAGCTAATTTAGGTTGTCTTGAAATATTTTCCAAATTGGAATATTCATTTTAAGCCCACATTTAGAGGAGATGTATTGTGGGAGCATTTGTTAAATTCAACTCCACATAATTAGGGGAAGTTTTATTTTAATTTTTCCAAATATTGTCCAAACTGAAATATTCAATTTAAGTTCATAATTAGTGGAGGTGCATTATATGAACATTTACTAAATTCAACTCCATATAATTAGGGGGAGTTCATTTGAATGTTTTGAAATGTTCACCAATTTTAGACGTTCAATTTGTTTAGTTTTATGTGTCCAAGTAGATTTAACAAAATAAATTGAAGACAATCCATAAGTTCAAAAGTTAGTTGGCTGTGCAATGTTTTTTTTCTAGAATTAGTTAATCTAAAATTGGAAGAATCACATCTGAATCTCATATTTGGACGAAGCTAATTTAGGTTGTTTTCAAATATTTTCTAAATTGGAATATTCATTTTAAGCCCACATTTAGAGGAGATGTATTGTGGGAGCATTTGTTAAATTCAACTCCACATAATTAGGGGAAGTTTTATTTTAATTTTTCCAAATATTGTCCAAACCGAAATATTCAATTTAAGTTCATAATTAGAGGAGGTGCATTATATGAACATTTACTAAATTCAACTCCATATAATTAGGGGGAGTTCATTTGAATGTTTTGAAATGTTCACCAATTTTAGACGTTCAATTTGTTTAGTTTTATGTGTCCAAGTAGATTTAACAAAATAAATTGGAGACAACCCGTAAGTTCAAAAGTTAGCTTTTTAGTGTTTTTTCATAAACATGGTTCAAAGTTATGCAAACATGCATGAATTTGACATAAGCAGATATCTTACATTTTTCTGAACATTTTGACATATTGAACAAATTTTTCTGACTTGTAGATTGAAGCATATGAATTTTGCAATTTTTAGCATTTTTCTGTAAAAAAAAAAAAAACTGGCAAGCGGGCCCGCCTGTCAGTCTACCCCGCGATGACGTCGACGTGACGTCACCCGGCGGCGGCCATGGCCACGGCGGGCGAGCTCGGGAGAGCACGCTTCGCTCGCTCCAGCACGCTGGCGAGGCCGGCGGTGCGCGGATCCGCGGCAGGGAAGTGCGGGGGAGCCGCTTGGGCGGCGCGCTTGACCCAATGGTCGCCGGAGCCGCCGCCGGTGGCCATTTTCGTGGCGGCGGAGGCCGAGCGCGCCGGCGGCGAATCCAGCATCGATCCGTCGTCCCGGCAGGCGTCTTTCCGCGAGGAGGTGAAGGGCAGCGCGGCGGAGCTCCCCGTGGCCGCGGAGCTGGCCGGGGAGGGCCGTGGCGGCGGCGCTGCGCGGTGGCACCGGCGGCGACCCGCAGTGGCACGCGGGGAGAGAGAGGGAGAGGAGGGTGTGCGGACGTTTTTACACGAAAGTCCTTGCGCTTTGCAAAATTTACAAATAGGTCCTTGGCAGGTGGTTTATCGCAAAAATTCTGGACCGCGGGAACAATTTCGGAATTGTTCGGGTTGTTTTTTGTAAAATAGCCACGGCCACCGGGTGGAACCGGGTCGACCGGCGGGTTACCGGTGTACGTGGCGGCCACCCATTGGAAGAAATTCCAGATTGAACAGTACTCCGGGTTTGGGGGCGACGTGGCTGCATCCGGGACGTCCGTTGCGCAAGATCGGACGGCTCTGAATTGACGATGACGTGGACGGCGAAATGAGGGCTGAATCATTTCAGCCTTTATATATGGATCTATGTTCCAGATTCAGGTGAATACAAAATACTTGTCTGTTGCCATGGACGTACTTGTAAGTTCATTTAGAAATTTCTGTGAAGTTAAAACCATACATATATCTCGGTGTAATCGTCACATTACATTACTAGAGACAAGAAAATTACAGCAGTACTTGATGAGGATCTGGAGCCTGGCAATCACTGGCATATACTCTAGTTAATAGTCTTGTCTAGTTGCGCAAAGGCCAGGGACACCCTTGTTAACTTTGTCTCAAGCAACGATCGGACAGCAGAGCTCGGCCCCTTGGCTAGCAAAGGCTAGAGACCCTTGTTTGTTTTGTCTGATTTGTCTGAAGCAACGATCGGACGGCAGAGCTCACAAGTCGCAACCTTGGCTAGCAAAGGCCAGAGACCCTTGTTTGTTTTGTCTGACGCAACAACCGGACAACACAGAGCTGACAGCCTTTTCTTTGCTATTAGGTCATTTGCTCGTCTATTCGATTGTCGTCAGGTACGTGCATTTTTTGTTCCTGCATGCCTCATTGTTGTCATATAACAACAACCACTCATTTCGTTCTAGCTCATTATTATTATTTTGAATTTTGTTCTAGCTCATTATCTCCAGGCTAAAATCACTGCTGGACCCAGACCAAAGCCACGTGATTCGATCAGTATAAACTTATTGCAACTGGATTATATAAGTTTTGTTGAAATGTTCAAACAACCATGCGATCCATATAGTTCCTAAAACCCATCATCCTCTGATGCCGATCCCACACTATAAGAAAAATTACCTTCTACCACGGCTTGTTTCTGTTGTCGACGGGGCTTTTTTCATTGCCACACGTTTTTTTATCACGCAAAGTAAACCATGGTTGAACGAGCGTAATCGACCACCGTTCAACAAAATCTGTTGTAGATGTGTTCGCATGAATTACAGAAATAGCTTCCGTGATAGATGACATAATTGCCACATGACAAACGCCGTTTAGTTCAATGTCACGACGTTATCCTATTTGCCACACTTATAATGTGTGGTGAATACTAGGCATAAGACCCATTCAATTTAAACGGGTCGGCCCATCTTACATGAAGAAAGCATAGTCATAAAAATAATGATATGGCCCGGCATTAATCCGCCCCTGTGAGAGGGGTGCGCCTATATATCGCCCGCATGCGGCCTCTGCGCTGGCGCCGCCTGAAGGGCGCCCGCTAACGGGCCGACCCATTCGACGAGTCTTCATTTTTTTTCCTTTTCTCTTATGTTTTTTCATTTTCTTTTATTTCAATTTTTTCAAAATGAACAATTTTCGATTTTGAACAGATTTCGAAAATGAACAATTTTGAATTTGAACAATTTTTTAAAATGAACAAATTTGAATTTTGATTTTTTTCCAAAAATAAACAAATTTCGAAAATGAGCAATTTTTGAATTTGAACAATTTTAAAAATGAACAAATTTTGAATTTGAACATTTTTTTAAAAAAATGTACAAATTCCGAATTTGAAAAAAATTCAAGTTTGAACAATTTTTGAATTTGAATTTGAATTTTTCGAAATAAAATAAGAAACAAAAAGAAAACATAAGAAAAAGAAAAACGGAAACAGAAAATGAAAAAAAAAACAGAGAAGGAAAAAACGTGAAATGGGCCGGCCCAGCGGCGGCGCGGCTGTCTAACGCCGCTGCTGGGCGATATATAGGATTTGGCTCGTGAGAGTCTCAGAAAGATTCAGATATTTCTGGCTCGGTTCCGCTATGGCCCATCAGCAGCTCGGTACTATTTCAGATTATATAAGAACTTCTTTTATATTTAGCCTATTTTGGCTCTATAAAGGTAGCGAAATCAAGATCTGGCCCAAAACATAACATCTCTATAGCGCTTCTGAAGTAGTTCTCGACGGCCCATTTAAGCCTCGTATGTCGAGCCACCTTATGACAAAAATCTTTAGCGCATCGGCACATGACGGCCCAATTATATAAGCAGGACCAACTTTTCCACCATATCTTTTGGCCACTACAAACCCATCGAAAAGTACATAAGAAATTATAGCCCGATAAGTCTGGACCCATTTAAATCGGAAATCACTAGAAAAGGGTTCCCTTTGCAAAGGGAACTTCACGTTCGTTCTCGTCGGGACAAGTGTCGTCTTCTGTTTTCTTGGTTCTCGCATGTCTGACAAGTGTCGCCACCAGATTGAAAGTGGGGAGGATGAGAGAGAAAGGGATACGGGAGGTGGGAGGTTAGTTTTTCCCTTTTATTTTTCTAAACCGAATTTTCAAAACGAAATATCTCGTGAACGGTTTATCCAAATTACGAACCGTTTTCAGTATTGAACTCCTCGCGTCGAGATCTTCAAAACTAAATCTCATGTTGATAGGTTTTGACGAATTTTTTTTTTACTCCCGATTATATATAGTTTGTACATCCTGTTCTGTATAGTTTGTACTTCCACTTTTCTGTACTTTGTACTTTCTGTTCTCTATATTTTTGTATGATGAGAGAGAAGGGATAGTGAGGTGGGAGGGCAGCTTTTTCCCTTTTATTTTTCAAATTCGAATTTTGAAAACGAAATATCTTGAGAACCGTTTATCCAAATTACGAACCGTTTTCATTTTTGATCTCCTCGCGTCGAGATATTCAAAACTAGATCCCATGTTGATAGGTTTCGACGAACTTTTTTTCGTACTACGGTTACGTATAGTTGTACAACTTGTGTCTGCGTAGTTGTACAACCTGTGTCTGTGCAAACTGTATTTGCATAGTTGTACAACTTGTGCCTGTATAGTTGTATAACCTGTGTTTGTACAACATGTGTCTATCTAGTTGTACAACCTGTGTCTATTTAGTTATACAACATGTGTCTGTCTAGTTGTACAACCTGTGTTTACGTAGTTGTACAACATGTGTCTCTTTAGTTGTACAAATTGTATCTGTGTAGTTGTACAACCTGTTAGTTATACAACCTGTGTCTGTTAGTTGTACAACATGTGTATTGTACATCTCTAGTTTGTACATCTCAGTTCTTTTTAAAAATGTACTGCTTACCCACGTCTACATGTGTGTATAACCTGTGTTTGTACAACATGTGTCTATCTAGTTGTACAACCTGTGTCTATTTAGTTATACAACATGTGTCTGTACAACTTGTGTCTGTCTAGTTGTACAACCTGTGTTTACGTAGTTGTACAACATGTGTCTCTTTAATTGTACAAATTGTATCTGTGTAGTTGTACAACCTGTTAGTTATACAACATGTGTCTGTTAGTTGTACAACATGTGTATTGTACATCTCTAGTTTGTACATCTCAGTTCTTTTTAAAAATGTACTGCTTACCCACGTCTACATGTGTACATCAAGTTTTTAATTCATGTAATTGTACCATGCGTGCAGTACCAATTTTTGTACATCAATGCGTTTGCTAACAGATTCTGTATATCCATCCCAAGTTTCGTACATCCACGCGGAGCTAGCTTCCTCCAACGGACACAGACGAAGCCTGGTCGTCTCCTCTCCCGTTCCTGTAGCGAGAGAGGCGATTTTTAGAAACTCCCAGGCGATCCACCTTCGCACCGCAGATCCGCCGGATCCCTCGCCCTCGGCGGCCGCTTCGGCGGCGGGAGGGTGGGGGATCCCCGCATCTCGGCTGTACATAGGGTAGGCTCTTTTGGGGCTACTGCCGGCGGCGCCGTGGAGGGGGTGGGGTCGCTGGCGGTGTTTTTGTTGCAGGTTCGCATCCTCTCCGGCGGAGGTGCTCGGTGGAGTGCCGTGGCGGCGAGCCTGCTTCTCTGGCGGCGGCGGATCATTGGATCCGCGCCGTGCGTCGATCTCCGCCAGATCCAGCGCTGCGGTCTCCGTGCTGGCGGTGGATCCGATGGAGGAGGTGCGAGGTGGCTGCGGTGTGGGGTAGCGGCGTGCAGGCGGTGGATCTGGCCACCTCCGGTGGAGGTGGGGCGGTGCTGGCCCCAGATCCGGCGCGGGTGGAGCTCGGGGTCCGTGGCCCCGGCCGACGAGCGTTCATCGACTATGGATCCAGCTCTGCGGAGCTGGTGCTTGTAGCGGCTCTCAGACGCCTCCGGGCTAGAAGCTCCTCCGCTCCAGGGTGCAGGTCTCCGGGCTGCGGCGTTCTTCCTCGCCTCCGGTGGTGGAGCTCGGGGTCCGTGGCCCGGCCGACGAGCGTTCATCGACTATGGATCCAGCTCTGCGGAGCTGGTGCTTGTAGCGGCTCTCAGACGCCTACGGGCTAGAAGCTCCTCCGCTCCAGGGTGCAGGTCTCCGGGCTGCGGCGTTCTTCCTCGCCTCCGGTGGTGGAGTTCGTGCTGGCTGGGGTTCCTCGTTGCGGTTGACGGCATGCCACGGCAGTGTTGCCTCTGTATTCTCCTTCTTTTTCCTCGTGTATTTGGCCTTGTACTTGTTCTCTTCGTATGAATACTAGTATGGAAAATGCAAAAAAAAAAAAGCTTCCTCCAACGCATGTGCGCGGGGGCTTACCATCGATTGATCGGTCCTGGCGCATGCGCGCATGGAGGCGCGTACGTACGCGGGTGCCGTACGCGGCCGGCCGACCTGCTGTCTCGCAGTGGACAAATTCGATTGTACTACCTCAGATGTACAGCCACGTGTCACGCTGAAAACACTACTAAAGTGTCCTTTCCAAAGGTAACCCTTTTTGTAAGCGGCCAACGCTAACGGGAAATTAGCGCGCACAGAAATTGACAGTCAGAACTCGAGTAATGAACAAATGATTTTGACAAATTTATCAAATATGAAGACATTATTACATAACCTGAAAAAATAGTAATTAAATCAAGCGTTACTGTTTCATCTGAGAGTTTAACTCTACCGATAAATAAAATCGATGTTTCAATAGGATTTCTCATAGGAAGGTTGCATCGTCATACAAGTCTTGTTTACCATGGAGGTGCTGATATTTTTTTTAAATAGATGGTCGGTAAAATCTTGCTCCGTCGCACCCTCTATGGTCCAACTCGTCACCAGAGAGTTGTCAGCGTGAAACACGTTAGCGGTTACCGACGAAGGAGGCAATGCTTGCCAACGACTGAGGGACGTCCTAGGGGAGCGGAGGGAGGCAGGGAGTGTGACTGGAGGATGCGGACGAGCAATTTTGGCTAGTTGGGTTTGACCTAATGGAGTCCGCTGATGGAAAAGGGCTAGTACAATCCACATAATACATTTCAACAATAACAATAACAAGCTTCCTGAAACTGATCTCGGCCTTCCAGCATGTCCATCACTTACCTGCAAACTATGCTCCGGAGAAGAACGTACAGGGTTTTTGTTCAGTGTTCATCTTATGAGTGGAGGACAACTTGAGCATCTCTGAATCTCAAAAACTTTCCTGGCTTTCAAAATGTGTCAGAGCCATACAAGAGGATGGAGAATCAAATAGAATGAGCTGAAGAAACCGAGGAGTAGAAAACATTGTACAGAAATCATTCCACCTTTACAATCTCCCCGATTTCTTGTTTGGTTGGACATAAAGTTGCTGAGAATTGTATAGCTATATCAGGGTACGCACATTGTTTCCAACAACAAACATAACTTGATATCAGAATATCATCACAATGCTCCCACAACATACAACCACCGTCGATCCACCGACCGACAAGGCACGACTCTGTTGAGATTACACTGCTTCTGCATTCCTACGACCTAGAAACTGGTTAGAACTGAGCAACCAGATATACCACTGAAGGTCCGCAAAACAATGGCGGATGACTGTTATTTGACCACTGAGAATTCAGAAACGACACTTCCGACAGTAACAGAGACATCGAACGACACTAAATGACCAGCTTGCTGCTAAGCAGCTACATACGACCTCACAGAAGCAAACTGACTCCAACATAAAAGCTAAGCTGAGCATGCTCTACGACTTCAAAGGCAGCAGTGCCACCAGAACATGCGGCTCCCACTCTGTTGCTCCAGCTTACTGCTTAGGATAGAAGGCCTGGACCTGCTGCTCCAGCTGCATTGAAAACAGAACATGTCAGTTCTGTAAACCATTAACAAAAGCTTGCATCATAAGAACATGAGCTTAAAACATGAAGTCTATCAATGCTGTGAAAAGTTGAGAGACCACACTAGTGACCTTTTCAAGAAACATGAACCTAAGATTCAGACATCACATAAACCCCAAATAGCTATCAGTCCACAAAGGTTTTCGACTCAGATTTCAAGTAGTCCTAAATACTGCTCTAGACACCAAGTGGTGCCTCTAAGTACAATCACAGTTAGCACTGAAAATGCCAATGAGATTTACATACAAATAAATGAAGATGGCATGTCCATGTTTGTTTATCTTCCACACTTATTGCTAGTAATTTTAATGTCTGTCAGGCAAACTAACTGCATTCATTTCATTAACATGCTTTTTGTTTGTCGTTCTGTAGCAAACTAACCGAATCCATTTCATTAGCATATTTTCTGTCCGGTTTAATATTTTGCATACCAAGCAAAATTTGGAATAAAAATATTTCCTTCGAAGATGGCTACTCCAGTTCACTAAAATTCTCCTGGAAGTTTGACCAAAGTTTTAGAAAAAATAAGGTTACTACCTGAAGCATGGTCTGAAACTTGCTGCGCAGATCATAGAAATCATTCCTCACAGCATCCAGCGTCTTCACGCACCTGACATGCAAAACACTTCAGTAAGTTGTGAAGTCCCTTTCCATTAGCAGCTCACGGAAGGAACATGATTACTGAAAAATGATCATGGCCGCTACAGTTTGACTCCATAAAAACAAATTTTGCACTACCAGGATTATCTTAACAGTTGCTGAGGGGTCCACTGAAAATTATCTAAGAGATTCGAGGGGTAACTGTTACAAAAGACAACACCTCTGTTCTGAAAGTAACATCAATTGGCAGACTGAAACATCAAAAAGTTGTAGGTTCATTTACTGATAGTTGTGCAATATTCAGAGAAGATGGTGAAACTTATGTTTCCTTTCAAGGATCTGAATGCTATAATGACTTCTGGGCATACTGCCAGTGCTGTAAAGAAGAGCCGGTGTTTTCTTTCAATTGTAATTTAAACATGTGTGGAATAGTTCCTACACTTAATATAACATTCTTAAATTATACAGTTGAGTAGGAAACTGTACTGGAACAGTTACATCCTAACCCAACAAGCTCAATAGAGTCAGCCAAAGCTTTCTGTCTGTAAAGACTGAATACAATTTTCAGTTACAAAAGTGATGAACATGCAATTGCATCGATAAATACTCTGATACATTTATAATAAGGAGATACGTTAAATTAGATGAGTCAAATCACACTAGGCCACATTCAGTATGAAGATTTCAATAAAACAATGATAGAAAGTACAATACTCTGACATAATGGTACAACATACTTACCCATCTCTGCTCTTCTCCTGACAAAACTCACGGAACTGCATGCAGGTGTTCTTCACTCTTGAGCACCAACACTGCAACATGCAATACATTACAATCAGGAAAGTAGCACCAAATTGCTTTAATAAATAAGAAGGAAAAATAGTAGTTATTTCCCTTCACTGCTGCATCTCAATCAAATACAAATATAAACCATGATTATCCATATATGAGTTAACAAGTCAATTAAATACAATTAAGAAAGCCCAATGTAAGCAAACACATGTAGACATATTGGCTTACAAACTTTGATTCCATAAAAATCACATGTTACCACAAATAACATGAATCTAAATTGATTAGGCAATGGAGGTTCGTGAATCATAATATTAGTTTCTAAGCACAATAATATTAGTTTCTAAGCATAAACAATAGTTTCCATAATAATTTTATTTTCCTAATATTAATGTTTAACTCTAGCAAATCTTTTGCATAAAGCTACAAATCCATGGTTTGTAAATCAATATCATTACAACATGCCCCCAAACACAAAAAGTATTTTCTGTTTATGGTCGAAACAAAGGCGGGGCATGCAAAACTATCCAAGTTTAACACACTACAATGGCGGAACCGATGTCAACCCCAAAGAAATTAATTAGAAGAACCACTTAACATGGAAGAATCTGAGTGCTACTCCTTGAGCCATCCAACTTGTGCGAAGCGGCTCATATTTCTCAGATCTAGAGCATAAAACACTAAAATGGCCAAATGGTCTGTCGGGTCTACAACGACCAAACAATTTGTAGGATCTAAGTAATAAAAAGGACAACGACAAAATGATTTTTGGATCTAAATCAAGGTAAAACGGCCAAACCGTTTGCTGGATCTACAACGGCCAAATGGTTTGTCGGATCTAAATCACAAAACAGTAAAACAACAAAATGATTTGTTGGATCTAAAACATGAAACAGTACAACGGCCAAACGGATCTCAACATCTCCCCAAATTGATTGGAAAATGCCACCGATGTGTACGGAACTTAACGCTCCCCATATTGAAATGGAACAATGTCAATCTATACTCTTTGGGCCATCCGATCAACGCGGGAAATGGATCGCGTTCACCGGATCTACTTCATAAAACACTACAAAGATCAAACGGACGATAATTCTCCCCCAAAATGACCGGACGCCTAACAACGAATCTACCTCCTTCCATTCTATGGGGATCAAATGCCCATATTTGGGCCACCAACAACAACCATCGTCCCTATGCTACTGCAGAAACACATATGAGCAGAACATAAAAAGAAGAAAAGAGCCTCACCTTGCACTGCTCCCTTTGAGCTGATGCACAAAAGCATCCACCTTGTCGAAGTCCACACATGGCTTTTCCCTGCACACACACAGCAACCGAATCCCCAAGCAAGGAATCAGATAACTGATCGCGCAGAACATTACAAGCGACCGAGCAGAGGAAGCACACTTACAGCAGCTTGGCGAGCTCGCCGATGATCCGCTCGCCGTCCTCGCAGAAGAGCGTGACGACCTCTGCAACGAAGTCCGGGGCGCTCCCGTCCTGGAGCATCTGCAGCTGCTGGAACTGATCGTCCAGCAAACCCTAACCCCCCAAATAAGCGCAAGGCAAAATTCCCCAACAATATCGAGTTACACATCCACCTCAGGAGAAACTAAAATTCCGCACAAATGGCACCGAAATAGAGGCGCTCGAAAAGCAAACGGAGCTTGGCTCTGATGGTTGGGTTCCCTGTGGTGGAACCAGCCCACCCAGGTTCAAGTCCTAGACTTGGCATGGGCGTTTGCATTTACCTGGATTTATTCCAGGATTATCCGGCGCTATTCTTTCAGTGGTAGGTGACGTGCCCGTCAACAGCGAGGCGCCTGTGGTGACTTCGTCAACCTCAAGATCTGCCGGCTCAGTCCTTCAGAGGTGCTCATAGGGGTAGGGTGTGCGTGCGTGCGTTCATAGGGGTGAGTGTATGTGCGTATTTGTGAGCGTCTGTGTTGTACTGTGTTCTCAAAAAAAAAAAAAAAAGAAATAGAGGCGCTCACCGTGGCGAACATGTTGGACATGAGGGTGTTGAGCTGCATCGCGGCCGCCATGGCTACCGGGAGCGAGGACTGGAGCTAGCGAGTAAGGAAGCTAAGCGAGGAGAGGACAGAGGAGGCCGATGCGGTAAAGGAAGTAGGAATTGATGGTGATTGGGACTGGGTGGGTGCGGTATATATAGGGGAATTGGATTCCCAAGCCGCCCATCGAAGTTGGAAGTGGACGGCTAGACTTGCTACGCTCTTAACTGCTCTTTATTGCTCCCATTTATCTTATTGTTCTATTTTCAAAACAAAAAAAATACATGAAAAAATCTTTTCTTATATGAGGATGCCAAATTTTGATTTATTTTTGGATTAATTTCTAAACCATTTAGGAGTCTAATTAACTGGTTGAATGTAGGTATATTTCTTTGGATACCTTTTATTTACCTTTCTAATCTTAGAATATATATATTTATGCAGTGACGGCGATGGAACGGTTCTCGTCCATTGTTTAGAGATCGTTTAATATGATTGATGGGACGCGAGAAGAGTTTCATTCCATACCTTTTAAGCCTTAAACCGCTTTGATTGCTTAATATGATTGGTGGGATGTAGAATAGTTATCATTTCATACATTTTAAGGCTTAAACAATGGCGATTATTCATAGAGTTTAATTTCATTCCTTTTAAGTTCTAAACCGCGTCGGTTGTTTATAGATCGTTTAATACGATAGATAGGAAGTAGGAAGAGTCTCATTTCAGACCATAAGCCTTAAACCTCTTCGATTGTTTATAGATCATTAAAAGTTTCTACTTGATTTTGTTGTTGTAATGTTGTGATAGTTTTATTGGATACATTTTATTTTAATTTGGATTACTAAATTTTATTGGATACGTCTAGTTATACTTTCCTTGGATACCTCTTGTGTACCAGCTTTATCCATCAATAAGGAAAATTTATTGTGCATTTAAATCTGAAGAACACAAATCCACCTCTCAAAATGTGTTCACATGATTATCTGTAGTAATATGCACATGAAGAAAATATACACGCTACTCCTTCGCTAAAACATCTTATATTATGGAACAGAGGGAGTAGTTATTAGCATACATCGATGGCTCTCCTATAACTTGTTTCCGAATGAAGAATCGTCTACTAGTATATTGTGGCAAAAAATTGTAACATAAACTATAGCTAATAATATGGATGAAGGACTATCATGTCTGTCTTTTGACAGTTCTGAATTATTAAATTTTCGAAAACCTGGTCCCAGAATACAGTGGCGTGGATCAATGGTGGCCCGCCACTGGTATGCTTTCTTCTATAAGAAGTTCCGTACTAGTGAAGTTAATACAGTCGTGCAATATCCACTACTCTATAGGAAACCTTTTCCATATGGATGTTTAAATACATTACCAGCTTGGAACAACACATTTGATAACATGTGCAAGCACTAGAAAACTAATAAACTTATTTTTTGTATGTAAAAAGCATTCATGGCATAGATATGTATGAACTTAGTATGGGGAGACCCAATGGAATCACACAAATCAAGAATCGATGAAATTTTCCAAAAATAAATGTGAATGAGAATTAATAATTCGCATCATGGAATCTTTGGATTTTATTTTATTCTTTTGTTCTCACTTGCAAATAAAGGTTTAATTTAAAGTTGATTTTTCTTGCGGTGATTTCATATTTTATATTTATATGCTTTAGTGAAGCTACGTGGATGGTAAAATTAGTTGGATAACCTTTATTTTAAACATTTTATTTTGATATGCTACTTTTTAGCTTAAGCCTTAAGGGATAGTGTGCACAAGTAGAAATTTTTGATACACATGTATGCATGGTTAAAGTTGTAATAGTATGATTTGATCAAAAATCAATTGGTATTTGAAGATCACGTCAGTTTTTGCATAGTTTTATATGTAGTATGTAGGCATAGTTTAGTTGGGTGTCTTCTAGTTTCCTTTCTCCTTTTAAATTTATATTATCAACTATTTCGTTTGTGTTTTACAATTTAGTTTTCTACTTAGTTTAAGCGGTTGGATTTAGGGATAGTGTATACCTTATATGTTTTTATTAAACAAGTGGTTATTGTTTCACGCAAAAGAATATGTTTACATCACATCTAAAATAAGATCCACCTCCTCATTAACATCATCATTTAATTATCTATATTTCTAAGCACAAGAGCAAATGAGGTTCGGATTACAGGAATATTAAGTATTTTATACTTGTGGATGGAGTTCTCCCTTATATAGTTTATTTAAGAAATCATAGCCTGGTATTTGTTTTCTAAAAATATTAATATATACAAAAAACATGAATAATATTTATGTTGAAGTGCCAATCGATACATGACATGTGATGTTTTCTGGATAACAGTAATTAGCCGATCCGGTGCATGACATCTGAGGGGTGAAGATTGTTCGATCAATAACAATGTAGCTAGATCATTGTGTGGGTTCTTATTGGTTACTTTTGCAAATACGACAATAGTCGTACGGCATAAGCGACAAATTGAAATGGTCATACAATATCTAACCGTCCAATGTCTATACACCCAAGAGCATTTTTCTCATTAACATGTTTACGCAAATTTTCTAATTAATTCATATGTTTAAATTTAACAATAGCATATTTGTCCTTATTTACAAACACTGCAAAAAAATGGAATTTGTTCCTCATAATAGGTGGAATATCATGTTGCATCCATCATTATGAACGTATAATGGTGGACATCATGGTGATCAAATAATTAAGACGTGCAAAAATATGAATTCACCTAACAAAGAAAAGAGAATTATATATGATTTCAAATCAATCAACAATTATATGGCAAGTGAGAAGTGAATGGGAACTAAAAGTGAGCTTTCTTCCATGGTGAAAATCTCTCTTTAGTTTCTCAGTACAAATACTTTCTTTTACCTTTCTGGTTAATTTTCTTTACCTTTTAATTATTTGATGGGTGGGGAGCTATAGGGATCGCCCTTCAGAATTTCTTTTTTATTTATTTTTGGAGTCTAACCCATTGAATGAACGAGCACAAATGTGCAATGTATCTATTTAATTCCAAATGGCACTTAGCCTGCGTCCAAAGTAACGTGAGTAAAAAAAATAGAGGAACGAGTTTCACGCCCGACATAAGTACAAAGTGCTTGTCATATTGTCATGAATGCACGCAAGAAATCCATGCAGACACATACTCATGTACTCCCTCCGTTTCATTTTAATTGACTCACATCGGAGGGAGTACTATGTTCCAGATTAACGTGAGTACAAAATGCTATTATGTTGTCATGAATGGGCATGAATGGGCGTGAGATTTTCTAAAAATTTCTTTAAAGTGTTTATAAATGCAGGCGGGTTTGTGTCACAAATTCTAGTAGTACTTTAAGATAGTGAAGTTAAAGTTGTATATCTCGGTTCATTACATTACTAGAGACGAAAATGACAACAGTACTCGACGAGGATTTGGAGCTTGGCAAACTCTGGCAGATACCCAGTTAATTTCTTCTTCGGTTGTGCAAAGTACAGAGACCGTTAGTTGGTTTTGTCCGGAGCAAAAATGACCGGACGACAGAGTTCGCAGCGTTCGCAAGCAAAAACCAAAAAAGCTTTGTTGGTTTTGTGTTGAGAAACAACCGGACAACAGGACTCGCAACCTTGGCTAGAAAAGACCAGAGAACCTTGTTGGTTTTATCTGACAGAACGAACGGACGACAGTGCTTAATTTACATGCTTTAATATTGGGATACACGTATCTTTTGTTTATGCATGCCCCATTATTGTTCATTCAACCACAACCTTTCATTTCGTTCTCTCATGTAGTCAGGTGCATGAGTGCATGAGCGCTGGTGCCAGACCAAAACCCTGGTTCAATCCGTCTAAACTTATATCACGTTTTGCTATCAGGATACACGCCTATTTTGTTTTTTCATGCCTCGTAATTGTTCATTCAACAACAACCGCTCATTTCGTTCTAGTCCATTAAATCAGCGCTGGTGCCAGACCAAAACGGGCAGGCCCACTTGTGGATTTTCCCTTATTTTATTATTTATTTGTTTGTTATATTTAGAAGGATGGGGGTTTTGGTTCTCTGATTTTTTGGTTTTATCTGACAGAACGACCGGACGACGGTGCTTAATTTGCATGCTTTGCTATTGGGATACACGCATCTTTTGTTTCGGCATGCCTCGTTATTGTTCATTCAACCACAACCGTTCATTTCGTTCTCTCATATAGTCAGGTGCATGAGCGCTGGTGCCAGACCAAAACCCTGGTTCAATCCGTCTAAAATTATATCACGCTTTGCTATTGGGATACACGCCTATTTTGTTTTTTCATGCCTCGTAATTGTTCATTCAACAACAACCGCTCATTT
The DNA here is from genome assembly GCA_947311845.1 of Poa pratensis. Classification (NCBI taxonomy): domain Eukaryota; kingdom Viridiplantae; phylum Streptophyta; class Magnoliopsida; order Poales; family Poaceae; genus Poa; species Poa pratensis. The sequence goes on from CAMZMU010000082.1 coordinate 12,505,772, forward strand.
CGTTCTAGTCCATTAAATCAGCGCTGGTGCCAGACCAAAACGGGCAGGCCCACTTGTGGATTTTTCCTTATTTTGTATTTGTTTGTTTGTTATATTTAGAAGGATGGGGGTTTTGGTTCTCTGGTTTTTTGGTTTTATCTGACGGAACGACCGGACGACAGTGCTTAATTTGCATGCTTTGCTATTGGGATACACGCATCTTTTGTTTCTGCATGCCCCGTTATTGTTCATTCAACCACAACCGTTCATTTCGTTCTCTCAGGTAGTCAGATGCATGAGCGCTGGTGCCAAACCAAAACCCTGGTTCAATCCGTCTAAAACTATATCACGCTTTGCTATCGGGATACACGCCTATTTTGTTTTTTCATGCCTCGTAATTGTTCATTCAACAACAACCACTCATTTCGTTCTAGTCCATTAATCAGCGCTGGTGCCAGACCAAAACGGGTAGGCCCACTTGTGGATTTTCCCTTATTTTCTTATTTATTTGTTTGTTATATTTAGAAGGATGGAGGTTTTGGTTCTCTGGTTTTTTGGACGACAGTGCTTAATTTGCATGCTTTGCTATTGGGATGCACGCATCTTTTGTTTCTGCATGCCCCGTTATTGTTCATTCAACACAACCGTTCATTTCGTTCTCTTAGGTAGTCAGGTGCACGAGCGCTGGTGCCCCGTCTAAAATTATATCATGCTTTGCTATCGGGATACACGCCTATTTTGTTTCTTCATGCCTCGTAATTGCTCATTCAACGACAACCGCTTATTTCGTTCTAGTCCATCATCTCTCAGGTGAAATCAGCGCTGGTGCCAGACCAAAACGGGCAGGCCCACTTGTGGATTTTCCCTTATTTTCTTATTTATTTGTTTGTTTTATTTAGAAGGATAGGGGTTTTGGTGCTCTGGTCTTTTCTAGCCAAGGCTGCGAGCTCTGCTGTCCGGTTGTTTCTCAACACAAAACCAACAAGTTTCTTTGGTCTTTGCTTGCGAAGGCTGCTCCGGTCATTTGCTTAAGACAGAACCAACTTTAAGGGTCGGTGTTCTTTTGCACAACCGAACATGAGTATTAACTGGGTATATGCCAGTGTTTGCCAAACTCCAAATCCTCGTCGAGTAGTGCTGTCATCTTTCGTATCTTGTAATGTAATGAACCGAGACTACTGGAATTTGCGGTCACAAACACACCTGCATTTATGCACTTTAAGGAAATTTCCAAAAAATCTCACGCCCATTCATGACAATATAATAGCATTTTGTACTCACGTTAATCTGGAACATACTACAGTACAGAGTAGTATGTGTCTGAATGGATGTCTTGCCTGCATTCATGACAATAGACAAGCATTGCACTCACGTCGGGCGTGAACCTGTTGCTCTATTTTTTTGTACTCACGTTACTTTGGACTACCAGAACGAAATGAACGGTTGTGATTGAATAAACAATAACGGGGCATGCAGAAACAAAATATGCGTGTATCCCAATAGCAAAGCATGCAAATCAAGCACTATCGTTCGGTCATTCCGTCAGATAAAACCAACAAGGTTCTCTGGTCTTTTCTAGCCAAGGCTGCGAGCCCTGCTGTCCGGTTGTTTCTCAACACAAAACCAACAAAGCTTCTTTGGTTTTTGCTTGCGAACGCTGCGAACTCTGTCATCCGGTCATTTTTGCTCCGGACAAAACCAACTAACGGTCACTGTTCTTTGCACAACCGAACAAGAAATTAACTAGGTATCTGCCAGAGTTTGCCAAGCTCCAAATCCTCGTCGAGTACTGCTGTCATTTTCGTCTCTAGTAATGTAATGAACCGAGAATACAACTTTAACTTCACTATCTTAAAGTACTACTGGAATTTGTGATCACAAACCCGCCTGCATTTATAAACACTTTAAAGAAATTTTTAGAAAATCTCACCCTCATTCATGACAATATAATATTAGCATTTTGTACTCACGTTACATGAGTATGTGTCTGCATGGATGTCTTGCCTGCAATGTGCAATCATGACAATATGACAAGCACTTTGTACTTACGTCGGGCGTGAGCCTGTTGCTCTATTTTTTTTACTCACGTTACTTTGGACGCAGGCTAAGTGCCATTTAGAATTAAATAGATACATTGCACATTTGTTCTCGTTCATTCAATGGGTTAGGCTGTAATAAGTAGGGCCTCCAAAATAATAAAAAGGAAAAAAAATCCGAAGGGCGATCCCTGTAGCCCCACCCATTAAATAAATTAAAAGATGGAAATAAGTAACCAAAATATTAAACAAAAATATTTGTACTGAGAAACTAATCACCATGGAAGAAAGCTCACTTTTGGTTCCCATTCACTTCTCACTTTGCATATAATTCTCGATGGATTTTAAATCATATGTAATTCTCTTTTCTTTGTAGGTGAATTCATAATTTTGCAGCTCTTATTTGATCACCATTATGTCCACCGTAATATGTTCATAATAATTGATGAAACATGATATTGCACCGTATGAAGAAACAAATGTCCATTTTAATTTTCAGTGTTTGTAAATAAGGACAAATATGTTATTGTTGAATTTATACGTATGAATTAACAAAAAATTGCGTAAATAGCAATTTGATATATATTTTTCAGATCCGACAAGTTACCTCCCACCCTGTAAGAATTATTGGGCTAGGCCCATCAGTAGTTCCTAACGAGTAAAATGCATCTACGGTCCATATACTAGCGTGATTGACTTTATTTAGTACTCGAACTTGAGAACTGCATCATTACCCTCAAGTTGTTGCAGTGAATCGATTTTGATCCTAAATCAGTCAAGCCTATAAAATCCGCTAACGTGTACACGGGGCCATGCGCAATGGATCAAGGAACGAGTTGTTAAACCAAATCGACTAATGACCTCACTATATGCCATGCGCTAATGACGACCTCACCGTGGATACGCGGATCATAAAGAGAGGTTAAGGTCATTAAAGAGAAAGAATAACAAGATGAAACACAATGTATAGAAAGGACGAAGAACATATCTGCGGGCCGAGAACGCGGATGGAGGGCTCTGGCCAGGCTTCATGGGGCGTGCGAGATTCTACGCATGGAGATAGTGGGGACCCGAGGGAGAGTGGGGAATGGGCAGTTTGGCTAGTAGAAAGGGAGGGGAGTGTTGCGATATAGGATTCGGCATGGAGAGTGGGAGTGACTAGTGGAGAGTGGGGTAGCGTGCATAGTGGGGAGTGGGGCAAGGGTTTGCTTTCTTATATAGAAAATTGGAGTGCAGAGTGAGGGTTAGGGTTTGTTGTATGGTCCCTTTGAGGAAGTGGGCTTACCTATATATATGGGTAGTGGTTTCTCAAAGGGTTCATATTGGGTAATAAAGTGGTATTTGGTAGTTGGACACACAACTATCATTGCGGATCGAGTTATACCAAGAAAGACCTCCCTCTGATAGAGATATACATGCTCCCAATTATGCTTATAATTAAGGGATTTATTTCTGAATCAAGGAGCTCCTGCTCCCGTTCGTACTATTCATTTCATAATAAAACTAAATATTAAATCTCTAGGATCACGTTACCAAGTCCGGAAAATAAGTGAGAACACAAGAGCAAACAAATAAAATTTGGTAGATATAGATAGCAACATGAAACACATCGTACGGTTCAATAAAACAGAAAAGGAAACACAACATAAAATTTATTCAGAGTAAAAAAATCTAGAATGAATCTGGAGCATAATATTTCTTTGAAGGACCAAAAAATCCGAAGAGTCTGTTTCCTCATCAAATTTTGCAAGTAAAACTCATCTTTTTCGTGTTCACCCACATCTGCAATTCCAAGTGGCTCCAATCCTAAAAATATTGGATTTTTTCCTGTCTAGCCCCAGCCATAGCACCATTATCACACAAAGGGTGATAGTCGACTAGATTTTGATTGTTTGGATTTGTAAGACCACCTCCAATACCCATATTGTTTGGGTCAATGTCATGTCAGCAAAAAAGCCCGGGGGCCAACCGCCTCGCACGGAAAGTTCATGCGCGTGCGGGTCGACCGCTCCGTCGCCATCTTCAGCGCTTCTTGTCGCTGGCGAGCACCGCCCGCCAACCGGCGCCCCTCCGCCAACCCCGTCGCCCCCGTCTACCTCTTCCCGAGGGGCGCACCACCTCCCTCGGCCGAAATCGAGGCCGAGTGGCCGCTCACATCGGAGCATGCCAACGAAAAAAATTGACCGCCGAGGGCCTCTTCGCCGCCTCCCCGCAACCGCCCGCCTCGCCGATTCGTCCGCCGGTGCTAAATTGAGTCGCCGCCGCCGCGCATGACCTAGGTGGTGAGAGCGTCGCAACATGCGACCAAGCCGAGGCGACAGCCTCCCCAACTCCGATCGAGACGTCGTCGTGCCCTCTTGCGACGCACAATGCTCTGCCGCCTCCCTAACTCCTGCCCGACGCTCCGGTCGCAAGAGCAAGAAGAGAGGGTAAGGAGAGAGAAACTAAAGGGAGAAAAAAAGGAGAGAAAAACAAGACCCACTGACAAGAAGTGAGCTCCACGTGGAATCTAGTTTTAGCCATCCAGTTTTTGGGTAAACTCTTGGAGAGCAATTTTTTTGGCTTAGCCATATCATCTCTCTTCTCTACCCAAAACTATTTTGGATAACCAAATTATAGGTAATCTCTTGGAGATGCTCTTACAAAAGATACCACCAAAGAAAGCCAGTCCTAGATGCCATCCCCACAAGCGCACATGTCACAATTCCCCGAAACACGAGTAGAGAATCCAACTCTGAAACGAATAGGAAGAATTTATCTGCTTCTGCTTTGTAGAAGAATGCCTGGTCCGCCGGCCTCGCACTGCGGCCGATGTTGAGGGCTTGGCCTTTCTTCAAGTCGGGCTTGATCCTACCATCCACTTGCCAATTCTTTTAGACGCATGAGTAGGGGTACGTTGGTCCAGGGCAGCTTTAAAGTCATGGTCATGCTATAATGGTGTTCGTGTTGAGTCTATGTGTCATGTCTCCTCGCCTTTTTTGCCCGAAGGTTGGGCAAGGCGACCTTCCTTGTCTAGCTGTAGGAGTGCGTTGTGAGCCGAAAGACGTTGTCTTGGGCCGAGTGTGTTGTTATATCCACTATGGGATTGTTTCTCTTTTCAAGCTTAAAATAGTTCTCCTGCTTGTTCTCGAAAAAAGAACCACATCAAGGAACCAATAGACGCTCGCCTCCTATGGAGCATCGTAACATCCGCGTGTGCCAACAAAGGGCCAGGAATGAACGACGTGTGTTTTGATTGCTTGTCTTCACATGTAATGCTAAAAAGGTTTACATTGTGGAACAGAGGGAGTAGAAGCGGTTGTATCTTTTGCTGCAATGACGAGATTAATACAATCGATGCTACCAGCATTATAATCACAAGCCATAGTGGTGTCATTACTCGCAACATCAAATTCCAAAAATCAAACCTCATTGCTGAGCTAAGAAACACAGACACAAAATTTACAGACGTACATAGATAGACAAATCTTCATATCTTGGCGGCGAAGTCGAGTCCTTCTTTGGCGAGCGCCTCCAGGTCGGCCACCGGTGGCTGGGCCCTGGCGACCTTGGCGATGGCCTGGTTCTCGTCGGCCGACCCGCCCTCCAGAAACACGCCCATGACCTTGCCGTCCTTGACCCAGTACGTGCCAAACTTGGCATTGGCCGCCGCCGGGTCGTTGTCCCCGAACAGCACCGACTCGCCGACGTTGTCACCGTAGAACTGCCACGCGATGTCGAACGACCTGGAGTAGAAGTAGGGGAGGTAGTCGTACTCTGCCACAGTCTCGCCGGACTCCTTGGCCTTGATCGCCTGCAAATTAGCCAACACTTTGATGTCAAGCGTGTGACAGATCATCTTGTAACTGTGTCGTTGGTCTTGCTGTTTTTACAGCAATGAACAGCTCTTGTAACTCAAAACTCTGCCTTCTATAAAGTAAGTTACACAATTGCGTACTCACGAAGAAAAAAAAGCGTGTGACAGATAATTTGCAGGCGATCAATGCCCGTTCTGACCGGGGCCTAAGAAGATTGCTCACCTTTACGGCCTGCTCGGCTGATTTCCGTGCATGGTCGACGTGCTCCACTCTCCTGGGCTCGTTATAGAGCTTCATGGGGAAGCTGGCCACATCACCAATGGCATACACACCGGCGACGCTCGTCTCGAATAATGTGTCAGTCTGGGTGACAGCACATGACAGAAAAACTTGTCAAACCTTAAGGCAGCTACAAGAAGAAACTGAACGAACAGTGTGCACAAAGATACAGAAAAATAACGATTACAGTTGCTAATTCGGTAGAGTCAATCAGTTGGATAATATTTTGTCAACATAACAGTGAGCTAACCTTAAGTCCACCTTTCTCCTCATCAACTTGGCCTTTGAAGAGGCCTGTCAGTGGCCTGCCACCGACTCCGACGATGACGATGTCGGCGTCAAGTACTCTTCCATCCTTCAGCTTGACTACAGCAACCTGACAAGCAAAAACAGATCGAAGCAGGTGAGCGTCGTCCTGCACAGCTAAAACCACACCACTATCAAATTGAAACCGTACTGAGAAACTCACATCTCCATTGGCATCAGCATCAAAACCACTTGCCACGGTACCCTTCACAATGTTGATTCCTTTGTTGGCGTAGTAGCCCTCGTAGAAATGAGCAATACCGGCAGTAAAGAGACGGGGCACTACAATAGATGGCATTTTCCGTGTGAGATTGCATTGAGATAGTAAGAAATGTGTGTAACGTATGTCAAGAAAATGGTGTTTCCTGATGTGCTGAGTACTATTCAGAAAATGAAACGCGTTAAAGTTTAGCAGATAAGAACAAGGGGACTTACTGCACCACGGCTCTGGGTACACCATAGTGACATCAAAATTGTTAGTCTTCAGTGCTGAGCTAAGCTCAAGTCCGATGTAGCCACCTCCGACAACGACGGCCTTTCCATCCTTCTTTGCCTGCATAGCCGCAACCAACTTGTCGGCATCATTGATATCCCTTAGATACAATATGTTGTTTGCTTCTGCTCCTTGCACTCCAAAGTCCGTGAGCTTTATGGTCTGAGCAAGCAAAGAAATACAAAATAATGAGTAACATAATATGAAGAGACTGACTAGGGAAAAGGTAAGATTGACAAGTTCAGAACCAATTGCACATGCTGTAGATTATTCATCTTGCAGTGGGAAATTAACAGTTGAGAACTCACCGAGGAGCCAGTGGCAATGACCAAGGTCTCATAGGTAAAGGTTTCTCCCGCTGCGCTGGTCAATGTCTTGGAGGCAAGATCAGCCTTAACAATTTCCGTGCTCAGGATCAGCTCAATGCCTGCAAACAGACATAATCGTGGGATTTTCACTTCTCGGAACTGCAAAAATACACTAGATGCTCTTTTTTTGTGTATTTTCAGCAACTAAGCTGTCAGATACTAAAACAAACTCCAGGCATGCTGTTCTTTTGCTGTTAAATCAACTGGCATGCTATAACAAGGATTGCCACGGACAAAACAACATCTCGTTTTGGAAATGAAAGTTTGAAAACGTGGACAGAAAAGCAGTGGGCTTATAATCGGAGTTCAGATCATCAGGGAGTGGTCTCCCTGGTTTCATTTCATTGAAACTTTCAAAGAGCATCAGTGAAGCAACTTGAGCAAGCTATGACATTATTAGAGCAAAAATCAGAATTTCGTTTCTGTAGGTGGCTCTGACCATTGTCAGTATAGAACTACATATCAGGGATAAGTGAACATACACTATCCAGCATTGAGCTCAAAGAGTAGGCAAAATTGAACATCGACCGTAGTACGAGCGAGAGTCGTCCGTCTTAAAGAATCAGCAACCAGTCTATCTCCGAGACGAGGAAAAAATATGCCTTACCTTTCTCCGTGTACCATTCCGGCAAGAGCTTCTCCCCGCCGCTCCCGACGCAGGTGTGGAACCCCGGAAGCCTCGCGGCGTCTGTTTGCAGAGAAAACACAGTTTCGGTTTCAGCGAGAGAATGCAGCGGATAACAAAATTTGAGTCAACGGCGGGGGAGCCTCTGCAGGCTGCAGGTAGGGGGCACTGCTTCTTACTCTGGGGGAAGAGGTAGCCCTTGCTGAGTGCCGGGCGCTCGTACGGGGCAACCTGAAAACGCAAACACGCGTCGGATATCAATTCGCTAAGCAGAATGTTCGTAATCGAGCTAGACTGACAGGACCGGATCCAGAATTCGTCTCTGAAAACTGGTTCAAGTTCAGTTTTCAGTTCGATCGAGTTGGGTAGCGTCGGGAGGGAAGGTAGGGGATGCGTGGGCGACGTACGGATTCCTTGGAGATGATGGCGAGCTCCCCGGGCTGCACGCCCTGCTTGGCGAACTCCCTCGCCGCGTATCCCTGTCAAAGAGTCTCGTCAGAATCAGAACAAAACATTCCAGGGGAAACACACAGAGACAACAAACAGAGAGAGAGGAGTACGGACCGCCGCGACGCCGCCGCCGAGGATGACGTACTTGAAGTGCATCTCGGACGCCATCTTGCGCGGTGGATCGATCGACGGAACGCGGCAGGGTGAGGGTGGGCTGGACGGATGAAGGAATGAGCGAGGAGAAACGGACGGGGACAAAGGCGAAGAGGAAGCAGGGAGGGGAAGGTGGGAGGAAAACCCGGGCGTTCGCTCGCTTTTTATTCGCGTCGCCACTACTTTTGGCGCGGGCCCTGTCCACGTACGTGGCCAACTCCCGGCTGGCTGACCATTCCTCGGTGGCGGTTCACTGCAGCCTCCGTCGAATGTACACCTAAGAGCTGGCGTCACGAGATTATATAAGTACGTTATCTAAAACTATACTTAAATCAAGGACAGCGAAGCCTACTGTTGAGAAAATCAGCGATTCTCTTCTCTACATGCCACTCGAATGATTACTGTTGCAGCACAACTCTTTTACTTTTTTTTTTTTTTGCGGGAACACAACTCTTTTACTCTGAACAGCGACACTCGACACCTCAAATTTTTCCAGAACAATCCAGAGTTTGGGTAGCAGCAGTCAGCTTACTTACTGGGACTGAACAAATCACATGGGAACACGTAGATAGATGCCTCCTAGTCTCCCACCCAGTCCAGGTTCACGCGGCAATTCCCATCGCGCGGCATCGCTTTATACCAACAGAAAAGGAACGATGGTTCGCCAGCGACGGCGACGAAGATGGCGTCTTCTTCTGCAGCGCGTAGGGCCGTTGGTGCCCCTTTCTCGAAGGTCTTCGGCTGCTTGCCCTTGAGGCTCCCCGGAGCGATGTCGGCGGCAGCGTGCCTTCGATGCGTGTTGTTGACGGCGGCGACCGTCTTTCCCCTGGGTTGCGTTGTAATTTTCATATTTTGCGGGTGTCTGTACTGGTGTAATTTGTTAATAGATCTGGGCTTGTTTAAAAAAAAAAACAGAAAAGGAACACGCCGACGGCTAGGGAAAGGAAAGATACTACTCCCTCCATAGCAAAATATAAGACTCTTATCTAGCTTCTACACACATGTATCTAGACATGTTTTAGTGCAAGGTTCATGTATACTCCCTCCGTTTCAATTTAAATGACTTCTACTTGTCAACATGTGGATGTACCTAGACATGTTACAAGTATAGATACATCCACATTTTGACAAAGTAAAGTCATTTAATTTGGAACGAAAGGAGTAGAAGCTAGCTAAAGAGTCTTATATTTTGATACGGAGGGAGTACCTGCCTTGTCCGTTTACACTTGGTCAGCAACGACTCGACCATCAGTTCAACCGTCAACATCAACATGCACAAAATTATATCAGCGTTTTTACAGTAACCGTTCTCATCAAGTTGTGCATTGGAGAAATCCTCCTTGTGTACAACTAAGCTGTTAGTTTTCCTCTACTAACTTTGGGGAAATAATTCTGTCGACGGCGAAAAATGTTATGGTTAGCCTTTGGTACATGGTTCTCATTCAAAGGCTCGCTAAAACTTTGATATGACATTACCCAGACACAAGATGCATGGACTTGCTCCATCTGGTGAAGAAGGTAAACTCGAAGCACCACGACAGAAAGCAACAGCCCTTCTCGGAGAATTGACGGAACCACATTTATCTTGGACAGGTCAGCAAATCGTACAGCCGATAATGTAACAACCCTGCAGAAGGTACATGACATGAGAACACGAGGAATGTAAACTTGTAAAGCCATGCTCTTTTGTATATAAAAGAAAAGAAGACGATGAAATAAAGAATACAGGCCACTCTGATTTCATGCAAATTGCTAAGATGTTTGGATTGGCTAGTTTGATCTCACACAACTTTGCCCGAATCACAAGATGCTTTCGGTTTGCTATTAAATGATAGATGAGGAAAATGTTGGGGTTGGGGGCTCATCAAAATAGACAAAGTAAACTAGGATGATATCAGAAATCAGCATTTTCATGCACCACTATCATGACTGAATAGTCATCATTTATGTCTATACGAAAAACGAAATTGAAAAACATATGAGATTTTCAGGTCCAGTTTCCCTCACAAACTGGATTAACCATCTTAATGGAATTGCAGGAACCCCCTGCCCTCTTGACGAGGTCCGTCGATTTTTTTTTACAGGTGTTCGCAAAGCATCAAACTCATCAAAACAGATCGGATTGTTGATCACTTTGAAGCATGCAGCTGAGATTCATAAACTGTGCATTTTGTTGCTCGCAGCAGAACAGTAGTTCTAACTTCCCAGAACATCGTTCCAAATGTGGACAAGTTTGTCTACTGATGTACAACAAGGCAACTAGAAAATTCAATCCAAAACATACCAAAATCCTGGAGTGGATAAATGAGGTAAAAGGGAGAAAACAAGAGAAGAAATACTGACCAAGTGGTTAAAAGGGAGTTTATGTCTTGGGAACAGTAACATTCAAGATCTTGACATCCTGATAGGGTTTGTCATTCTTGTCGCTCTTGGTCTTCTCAATTTGCTTTAAACACAAACAGAATGTTAAGAAAATAAAGCAAATGGAAAGACAACATTCCTAAAGGGAATATGCAAAAGTTTGATACCTGAACAACATCCATCCCTTTCACAACTCTACCAAACACGGTATGTTTGTTATCTAACCATGGAGTAGCCACAGTGGTGATAAAGAATTGAGAACCATTAGTATTCGGTCCAGCGTTAGCCATTGAAAGTGTAAATGGCCTATCATGTCTCAAGCTGAAATACGACCAAGAAAGTTGTCACTATAAGCCTAAAAGAGAGAGATTATCCATAAAAGACAGTGCTTTTCTACTAAAAGAAGTGTTTTCTTCAACAGGGGGGGGGGGGGTACGGTAAAAGGTAATTACACAACTATAAAGAGATTATTTTTCCTGGGTAACAAACTTAATAGAGCCATATTTGACTACAAGGTGCATTAAGCTGGACAACAGGACTCATTTTGTAAAAACGAGAAAAAGAGAAGCCCTGTAGCTAAGATACCTTTTGTGAAATTCATCTTCAAATTCCCTGCCCCAGATTGATTGCCCACCAGTACCATCTCCCAAAGGATCCCCAGTCTGAATCATGAATCCTTTAATTACACGATGAAATATGAGATTGTCATAATAACCATTCCGGCAGTGAGTGGTGAAATTTTCCACGGTTTTTGGACATTCTTCGGGATAAAGTTTCAAGTGAATATCACCCATTGAAGTATGAATCACCTGAAATCGAACATTAAATCTTAGAGATTCAGGCGACGAAGAAAATGAGATATCTATCATCCACCAAAGCCGTAACAACCAAATACAAATGTTAAGAAAGCATACCACATTGTCAGGTAGTGAGGTCGTAGCAGTCTTCCCTAATTCTGACATAGACAAAAGCTCTTCTGGTGGGGGTTTTTCATTGAAAACATCCCTACCCTTTGTTGCATCTTCAGGCTCCTCGGGTTCTCTCCGACTGTACAGTAACAGGGATGAAGCGGGGCATCAAACTTCCAGGAAATAACATATACATGAACAAAATTCAGAAGAGGGTGACACTGGCACCAGCCAATGTAACATTCTCCTCAGATGCTTGAACTGGCGTACCTAAAGGTATATATTCTGTGTTTCTTGAAGGCGCAACATAGCAGAGTTGGGTCCGATAAAGGCTCCTTGGTGTCATTGACATTAGCAGCTAATGCAGGAATTTTCCTAACCTTCTTATTGCCTTTGTCGCCTTGGTATAGAGCAATTCTCAGAAACCTCTCATTGTTCTCAACCTTCCCCAGGATACGGGAAACCTTGTTCGTGTGCAAATTTACAACCTGCATGTGTATTACTATAATAATAAGTCTTACAGAACGATGTTCTGCTGAGTAGCTCAGACGTGCAAGATGACAGACAGAAGTACATATTGTCATTATTCATGCATGCAATCAGCAACTAGGAGCAAAACATGATTATTATGTCAGATAAAAGGTCAATCACTAAACATGAGCAACTCTATATATAAAGGTTATCTCAGAAAAACAAGTATATTCTTTAACATCATTAACATATTTCCTTGAGAATTTTTTATCATCCAGAATGTAACAATAATAGACTGGTAATACATAAAGAACCGGAAAAAGAAAAGAACGAAGGCATACCTTTATGCCCAGAAGGGTGGCATAAATAAGAAAGTTGCTGCTCTCATCGAATACAGCATTAGGTTGTGGAACATTTTCTGTCTTTTCTATTTCCTTCTCAACAGCCATTCTTCGCCCAAAATCAATAGCATCAAGATGATACAAGGGAACATCACTTTTCTGAAGATCTTGTGCCACCTATAAGTAACAGTATTCCGTTGGAAATTACAAACTGAACATATTCAACTGTGATGTGCAATGATTGGACAGAGGAAGTATCTTACCTCAAGGGACTCGTCATACACGCGTCTTAATTTACCAGTTTTGAACCAAAATACTCTTATCCTTCGATCAGGGGATGTGACAGCAAATTGAGTGCCATCGTTGCTCACCTGCACAAGCCCAGCTTATTAAGTAGACTTATTCCATGTATATTAAGAATATTAACAGTGACTATCATTTCTAAGAAGTATCAGATTTCATAATGCACTAGATGTAAGTAGTTTTTTGCCAAACAATTGACATCATTTTTAGCCCATTATAGTTAGGTAAGGATGAAGTGATCTAACCAACTACTGATGAGATAAGATGGATATATCTTACATATTCAGGTATCTCTGTCATTGAAGTGATATGCTAAAGAAACAAATACATGCTGTGTTGCAGCCTATGTTTGGGAGTACATTTATTCTGCTGCAAAGCATTCAAGCTCACTGTTGTGTAACCGTATGCCTAGTTCTATGAATGAAGAAGCGATATGAGCAATATAATGATCAAATAAAACGTACCTCGATAGCAGACACACTCGTCTTGCATTTTGCAAGTTCAAAAAGATTTGTGTCTGTCTTTAAACGAAAGTTCACCCTGCACAAAACAGATGGCAGTGTCAAGACTCAAGATAACATTTACCAATGAGGAAAATAACATTTCAGAGCACATGTAATAAGCTATCTTGAAAGGAAATACCTCATAGCAATTGAAACTATAAAATTAAAATACTAATCCAATCATAAACACCTAGACCTAGGTAGGCAGAAGAAAATTTGAAGTTAACATATAATACCTAATTAGAACTTGCCATATATCTGTTTCAGTTGCCAAGTTTTCAGCAAAACTTGGTAAATTAAATATGTTATCACCAATATCTGATTAGGACTTGCAGGGTTCAACCATATAGTATATGTTACATTGTTTCAGTTGCCAAGTTGTCAGCTAAAGTTCTATAAAGTGGAAGCAAGTACTCAAAGTCAAGTTTGCAATTGTTCAGGAATATATTTTGGCAAAGAGTCAAAGACAAAATCAGAAGAAACATGAAGCTGAAAATAACTCCAAGAAGCAAGAACATACGCATCTTCTGGAAACTTAAGGGTAGATGGAGACCAATATTCCAAGAGTCCTTTGGCATCAGCAGAAACCACAACATCCTGGACAGGGTTATATTTCATGACTTTAACAGGGCCAGAATGAATCTGCAGTCAAAGAAGAAGCTCAGTAGTCAGTAAGAAATCATTTGGTTACTTGAATTCACAGACATAAATAGAAGGCGGCAACAAAAACTGTACCTCTTTGGAGATAATCGGATCGTTTGAACCAGAATGAGTGTCATATATGTGAACAAAAGATGTATTCCGGTCACTAACAGCAAGTTTTGCTTTAACATCACCCTGTCGATGAACCCACTCGATCGCCCCAGGAGTAAATGGGAGACGCATCATGAACATCATGTCATAGTTTACAACATCATATATCTTGACAGACTTGTCGTTGGAGATCGTGCAGCAAAGTAAGCCATCAACACTAACCTGCATTGCCGAATCACGCTATAATTGCAGTTGTTTGTAATATTGGAGGTAGGCGCGACGACTAATGGTAGTGACTAACAAGATAAACATACTACTATGTGGCATCCTAATATGTTAACTGAAAAAGTGAGCATAAGAACGTGTGCACTCACAGCTAAGCCTTCGATGGGACTGAGATGAGACCGAAAATGTTTAGCAAATTCGATCCCACTCGGTTTCTTCTTCCAGAATTTCAGATGCCCTGTGTAGAACAAAAACATGAAACAGAATCAGCCAACACTTTCTCATAATCTGAATGAAACTGATCTCTGCACAGATCTAAGCGTGTCCATCCATCCACTGCCAAAACACTACTGCACACGAAACAGGTCGAGACATAAGTACGAGAAATCACCATCTGCGCTCCCAGTAATGAAGAAGTCGGCAGGGGAGACCGCAACGTGGGTGACGACGTCCCGATGCATATAGCTCTTCTCGTACCTGCACAAGGCAACAATCGCCACAGTTAGCCACTGCTCCAGGAAGCAGACACAGGCGCCCCCCAAATCCTAGAGCGCTACACAGCGAGGAGGAGGACACGCACATGGCGGCGGAGGGGAGGGCGTCGAGGAAAGCCTGCTCGAACTGGAGCGGGCGCTTCTGCCGCTGCCTCGCCGGCATGGGGCCCGGCCCGATCAACTCTTCCCCCTCCTCCTCCTGCTGCTGCTGCACCACGGCAGGAGCGGCGGCCGCGCCATTGCCGTGCTCCTGCTCGCGCTCTGCGTCAGCCTCGGCCGTCGCGCTCGTTAGGCCGGAGTTGGCCGTGGACTCGCTCGTCGTCGCCATGGCGAATTCAGCCCTCTCTGGACTAGGGTTCTGGGGATTTGGGGGGAGGGAACTG
This sequence comes from Poa pratensis, assembly GCA_947311845.1. NCBI lineage: Eukaryota > Viridiplantae > Streptophyta > Magnoliopsida > Poales > Poaceae > Poa > Poa pratensis. The sequence continues at coordinate 12,521,000 of CAMZMU010000082.1, forward strand.
TGCGTTTGCCTGGTGGGACTTCGAAGGGTAATTCTATTAACCAAGGAATATTACGGGTTTATTAGCAAAAGGCATTCCCCCTAATGCTGGACATCGGGCCGGCCCGGCACGGCCTGGCCCGAGCGGCCCGACTAGGTTTCGTCCCGTGCCGGGCCGGCCTACCTGCCTCAAACTCAAAAAAAGCCCGGCCTAGTCTATTTCGTGCTCGGAACAACAGCCCAAAGCCCGGCGGCCTGTTTCGGCAATTTCGGCCTGTTCAGGACGTTTCAGTCTTTTTTTTCGGTTCAGCCTGTTCTTTTGGTTTCAGCTTGTTTTTTAGTCGAAAAATTCAGAGAAAAATATAAAAACTTTGAATTTTCGTTCAGAAACGTTGCATTTCCGTCCTCAACTTTGAATTCCGTCCCTACTAGGCCAGCGAGCCAGCCAGCTCACAACCCCCCCCCCCCCCCCCCCCCCGCGCGCGCTCCTCCTTCGGCTCTCAATTCAAATTTTGAATATCGCCCCAATCGCGCGCTCCCCCTGCTTGCCTTGCCAGTCGGGTCGCGCGTGCCTTTCGGGGCGTGTCATGCCTGACGTGCCCGTGCTCGGGTCGACCCCCATGTCAGAAAGCCAATAAAAGCACGGCCCAAGGTGGGCCTCGTGCCTGGCCTGGCCCAAAAGTTAACATGTCGTGCCATGCTAGGCCTCGCTGCCACAAATCGTGCCTTCGGACGGCCCGATGACCAGCATTAATTTCCCCTTATTTAATGTCAAAACACATTTTCTTTCTTTGAGAACACAATCTGAATTTCATGTCTACAGCCTGACGGTACTCCTAGGTTTGGGCATGGCCCATTGCTGGGCGGATTTAATTTCTCTTCTTTGTTCTCCTTATTTCCATATTTCAGTCCCCTTTCTATGTTTTCCCTTGGGTTTATTTAATTTTTTGTTGGGCTCTCCATGGAATTTGTACATTATTTTTTTAGCTTCTATATATTTATTTAGTTCGACAAATAATAAATGTCATGTTTAGTACTCCCTCCGGTTCACTTTAAATGTAGCTGAGAGATTCCTACGATAGTACAAAGCACAATATAACCTTGCGACACTAATTTCGGATCGAAGGTAGTATATATGTTATTCGCAAAAAATTGTTTGGTAAATTTGTATTTGTTAAAAGGATAATTTAAAATAGTGTTTATTAATGTAGTAAAAATTAGCACTAGCGAGTTCATCATGTTTGTCTGTTGGACTTAAAAAACACAATTACGCTTCATTATAGACAATAGGTCTCATAAGAAAGTAATCATGAAATGTCTTCCGTTATATATTTGCGCATGTCTCACCAGTGGCCTGAACATTTGATTTGGCATGAATGGTCATTTATTTAAGGGTGGAAGTCTCATGAGTTTGGTTGTGCGGGAATATCTAATATTAGAGATCTAAATATTGAAGGGGGTCGTAGGCAGAAAACAAAAAAAATCCTAACAACGATAACTGAAATAGTCAGGATCTATTACTATGCAAATATAAAGTAACGGAGGGAACGTTATACATACCCTTGTAGACCGTAAGCGTCGATGATCAAAATATCTGTTTCGATGACGACGCGTGATGAAGACGGGCGGCAAAGACGAAGGCGGCGCCGACCTCAAGGTCGTGTAGAGGAAGAAGACGTACTTTCAGTGCCACACGTGTAGCACCTCGTAGCTCTACACACGTACGGAGTTGACGACGACCTCCGAGCTCCAGATTCAGCGAAGCAGCGGAAGCGAAGACTTGGACCCAGCAGCACGGCGGTGTGCATATGGTGGAGAGAACTCTCTCAAGCCGTGCGCAGCTCCAATTGCGGAGACACTTAAACGGATGAGAGAATGAGAGAGAATTGGATGAATTTCAAAGGCATGGGCACCCATATATATAGGTGGAGGGAGGCCGTCACCTTCGGTGGCCGGGCGGTGTGGGACTAAACCCCACACCAGCCCGCACCTCCATGGTGCGCCGGCCCTAGGTAGGCCCCATGTGGCCCACCTAGGCCGGCCGGCCCTCCCCTCCCTTCTCCAAGGGATTCGGCCCCCTAATGGGCCCTTGACCTCCGGTCAAGGCCCATTTAGGTGGGCTGCTGATACGTCCAAAACGTATCTATAATTTTTTTATGGTTTTATGCTAATTTTATGGTTTTGAAATTTATTTTTATATTAAGTTTATGATTTATTTGGACTAACCTATTAATATGCTACTAATTTACTTTCTTGTATTTATTGTCCTGCAAAGCTATCATGTTTACCCGTATTGTTACTCTAGTTTTATTTCCTAAATAATGCAAACGTTTAGTGTGCGTAGAGTTGTATCAGTGGTTGATAGAACTTGAGAGAATATTTATCCTACCTTTAGCTCCTCGTTGGGTTCGACACTCTTACTTATCGAAAAGGCTACACACGATTCCCTATACTTGTGCGTTATCAGCTGCCTATTTAAATCCGAAAATAAATAAATAAAACTATATTTAATTATTAATTACATTAATTAATATTAAATACACATTATTTAATTCATTCGAGCTCCGAAACCTATTCTGTTGCCTTCCGATCATCATCGGACATGTCCCGGAACGCTTTCGGTGTTCTCCCGTATTTTCTTCCTATATCCAATCTTTATAAAACTGTCGCCTACCCTTAAGTGTGTCACCCTACGGTTCGGGATCACTCCAGACATGATCGAGACACGTTCTCCGATCAATGACTATCAGCGGCGGCTCGATAGCCGTGACAATCCCTGTACGTCCACGAATGTCTTTTTATCGTTTTAACCTTAGACGTCCAGTTTCAACCTTTTGCCTAGCGATACTTAGATTGTCCGAGACTCGTTCTCCGGTATCATGATTACCGAGCTTGATCTCGTCACTTGAAATTCTATCTTTACTCGTTTGTGATATTACATCCCCGTGACCTAGTCACATGCTTGCAAACTCATTGATGTAATCTCACCTAGTGGGCCCAGAGTATATATCCTGCTATGTGGATTGGAAATCCCACTCTTGATCACTCGCCTCTCCCACTTCCTTCGGATACCCGAAAGGGACACCTTTATTGTCACGCTAAATAAGACATGACGTTTGATGCAATCAAAACACCTTCCAGAAGCAGCGATTAGATATGATCTCATGGTTAAAGGTATGAACACTACGTTTCTATATATCTTGGGTATGTGTCCATCACATCATTCACCTAATGACATGACTCCATTGTCAATTGACATAAATGTCCATGACCAGGAAATCTTGACCATCTGTTGCCCAATGGACTAGTTAAGAGGCTACTAGGAACCTGGTTGTTTACATACTAGACGTGTATTAATGTTTCCGCTTAATACAGTTATAGCATGGTACAAAACTTATTACGAACAATTGAGATACGGAAATGATCTGGTAGTCAGGGGAGTGTGTGCGCACCCTCCCTTTGCCAGACACCGGTCCCTAAAGTCAAATTTTACTTAACCGAAAATCATGTCTCCAGCACTGCTAATTATCTGACACTTGACTACGCTGACTAAAAGCTGTGTGACCACTGCAGATTCCCCACCCCCATGGCCCTCCTGCTATTCTGTCAACAAGCGTCTGCACCTGGCCAAAATTTGTGAAATCTTTTTCGCAATTATCTCAAACATACACCCAAAATGGATCCATCGCCTAGACCAACATCAAATGTACACCTATTTGATTTTTCTCACTAACATCCTGGACCGGACATGGAAAGTACTCAACAATTCCGAAAAAAGGAGAAAAAAGTCCAGTGTGCCGTGGCCGGGAATGAGTCCTGCAAGCTCTTGCTCCTCGTGGCTTGGTACGAGTTGCGCTTGAGTTTGCCGTCCCGAGCGTCGCGTGCAGGGGCGTGGACGCTGGAGATTCGTGTGCAGGGTCCAGGTGCCGTCGAGGACGAACGCACCGCCACACGCGCCTCCCGTCCACGCTCGACGCCGGCACCCGCACGGCACACCGATTTCCTTGGTTTTCGCGCCACCACCGACCGACACCACCTCGCCGACGAACAGCTCCGCCTACGCCTCCCTATCTCCTCTGACCCGGCTCGAAGCAGCGGGGGCGCCTGGAGCTGAGCTCCCCCGTTCGGTTGCTGTAGTGGCTCGGCCACCTACCGGGGCTGGATAAGGTGACGGGAACGATGGCGTGGAGCTATTGGGGCGAAGAGCAGGGCGTCATGGCTGACGGCGGGAGGAGAGGATATGGAGGAGAGAGAAGGCACCGTACGCGGAAAAGGCTCTCATTCAGAGTCTTTTGCATGGCTTTAGACGCCGCTTTTGGCCCGAAAGCTATCACTCTTGCCGATGCAAACCACTCCCGCCACATTTTTTGCTACTTTTCCAACTAGCTAATAGTTGCCGCCAAAATTAAGCTGCATGCTCGGTCAAACATCTGTTGGTGCTTTTTACGAATCTTAACGCGTATCCAACGACAACGGGTGGGTGCTGATAACCCCCAAGAGCAGGGGATCACTATAGCACCTCTCAATGTGGAAGTAGGGTATCGATCCGCAGGAGCAAGAAGAAAAAGTTATCTATTCCCTACAACCAAAGTGTCACAAGTTTTAGTTGATTATGCACTAAACAGGTTTAAAGAACAAGATGGTTGATTTAATGGATGGAAGTTTAATGTAACAAAACAAGAATGTAAAAGTGTCCAATCCTCTTCAATGCAAGAGGACAAGACAAAGGTTTTCTCTTATAGGAACAATGGACATGGGTTCATGGGTTCACTCAATCCTCTCTCCCATCTATGGTGATTATCATGTTATAGATAAAAAGTACACACAATTGTCATGCTTTAATGGTAAACTTCTATGACGGCTACATGTCCTAAAACACATAGTTGAAAGAAAATAATTATGTGTGTTGCTAGGTCACCCTCGTAAGGCTAGCGTGGTTTGTTGTCACTTCCACATCATACTTCTTCCTTTTTACCCCCAGATAAAGGATGTTGGGCTGTATTGTGTCACTCAATACATATGCTGTTGTCACATCGGCCATCCCGTACCTACATACATCATACTTCATAATGGACAATATTCTAAACACTAATGCAATGATTCATATTTCGTGTGCATGACCACATCTCTCTCATCTATCTACACTTGATGGTGTCAATCACCTCATGGCATGGATAAACAAGGCATTATGTATAAATCGAACCATCACATGCATCATAGAATATCTCCAAAGTACATAAAAGATCCAACACAACGGTAAATGCATAACAAATATCATCTTATACCACAATATCCACCATAGGAATTACATAGATAGATCCATACTTATGCAAGGCACATCATATGGATTTCAACAATGATCATACATAGAGAGATTAGATCAAATTACCACCACAAATCCAAAGTCCAGGGGTGGACTACTCCCCCTTCATCATGGTGATGATGGTGGAGATGTTGGAGAAGATGGAGACCACCCTGGCAGCGCCCCGCCGGAGTTTTCCCCCTCCAATCTGCAGCCAGGTCTTCTGTTTCGTGGTTTTGTGTTTCTGCGGCGCTCTCCTCCGAAAGCCGTCGGGGGACTATTTTTATAGTCGTTTTTAGGTCAAGACGAAGACACGGGGACGAAGATCGACGGCATCGGAGGCTCGAGGCACAGGATAGGGGGTCCCACGCGGCCAAGGAATCTGGCCGCGTGGGCCCACCTCTTTTGGCCCTCGGGTTTTCATTTTTTCGCTTCCTTCGCTCCTACGCTTTGTTCCTTCCAAAAAAATGATCCCGCAAAATATTAGGTCATTTGGACGTCGTTTGGGTCGCTGAAACATCAAAATATAGAAAATAGGGTTTTCTGCCAGTGCAGGGTTAATTCCAGAAAAATAGAGAAACTGTGAAATATTCCCAAAATCAATATAAAACAATGATATAACCCTTATATGATGCAAATATGATTGAAATATAATTAATATAATGCAAAGTTCATGTATGCATTTTACATGCATCAGGTGCGCACACACCCCCCCTGACTACCAAAACGTCTCTCAGGATTGAGATATGACAAATAAAATATCTTTATTAATTGCCTCTAGGGCATATCTCCTTCAAATATTTCACTAATATATTTGTATGTGGAGAACGGCAAACTTCACTTTTTTGGAAAGGTGTACTTTGGACCTTTAGAGCAACAAATTTCTGTTACCAATGTGTATTTTGCGACAGAAGAAATATTATATTTTTGGAGGACTAGTGGTTTGGAGGCCCTAGAATGGCTATACATTTTCTAGAGATGCAATGAGCATAACTCTATTGTTAGTGAGGTTTGGGATGGTAATGAAATAAACTCTCCTTTTTTATCAAAAAATGCTAAGCCAATGGAACGTTTTAGTGCAGATTGTCCAAAACTAGTATTGTCTGATAAAAAGATTAAATGGTTTGCAAATTACATAAATCTGAATTATACAAATCCTAATCTTTGTAGGGAGATGGTTACTCGTGTTTTTGTTCCTGTTGTATGGAAACTATATGTACCACCTGCGGTTCAAGTGTTCTTGGGGTTAGTACTCAGAGTAAGGGATTTTTTGGTTTAAAGGAAAAGTGGAGGAATAATTGCACTATTCATACGTTTGGATCAAAAGAATAGAGCAAAGGAAAAATACAGGAAATTTCGTTTGATATCAGATACAAAGGAAAACATTAGGTATTTTATGATCCATCGTTATGTTCTTTTCACAAATCTATGCACGAAGAACGAGACCGATGTCTTTAGTGGCATAAAAGCATACTACTTATATATTTTCATGTGGTTGACTTTGATTTTAACATATTTATTAAGACTCATGTGTCTGATTCGTTTTGTGAACCAAACACCAAAATTTACAACAAAAAATGTGTTTTTCATATTCTATTATGTGCGTGCATTCCTATATTATTCATGTGTTTTCGAATCATGCGAACAAAACAAGCCATAAAATTCTTACACGTGATAATCCCATCAAAAGGTATAAAAAATGTACATTACTTCCTTCTTGTTTTGTGTTGAATCTGAAATAGTAGATCATTTATGCTTTAGTTGTGATATCATGAAAACTATTTGTGCTGAGATTTATGACACTGTAGAAAAAGATTGTGTGAATAAGTTGATAGACCGTGGATAGTAATAAGAGAAACAATGTGATTAACATGATGACTGGTGGTGTGATTTAGAACATGCGGAAGAATATAAAATGAAATAATTTTTGGTCGACTCATTTGTTCTAGCTTACAAATGGTTTGGTTGAGCACTGCTCGTATACCGAGACGCTAGACTCCACTATGTTCGTCAACGATGAAACATATGTTGGAGCAATGTATGGCGTCGTCGGGTAAGAAAGCGCAAGAGACTACCCGGTTAAAATGGCGCTGAAGAAGCGAAGAATCATGACAATGTTGAAGGGGCCAGGAACGCTATACGATTGGGAGGTGCGAGTTTGATACATCAACTTTGATAAATTCCGTCATGTAATGATCTTGTGGTCGAAGGTCTGATTATTTTGATGGTGCGTTACCATCTGAAAATCGGCCAAACCTCTTTTTTTTCGAGGAGTGGTTAAACCTATTTAGAGGATGTAATGATCTTAAAGGTGACGTTGTTTCGTTTCTTTATGAAATTGGAACGTTCCGCGCAGGGGTGTCGCCTTTGATCCAAAAAGAAGATCAAGTGTAGTTATCAGTGTAGTTATCAGATGTTCTCACTCAGTCTCTACCTTCCACTACATGGATGCACTGTATCAGGGTTAAGTGAATCTTACCATGTCATTTAAAATGAGCACTGCTCCTTGGTTTGTAGTTCCATGAATGATTTTAGATTCAATGCATCAAGAAGTAGCTGTCAGGTGGCGGCAGGCTGCCATTTGAATAGGCAGGAGTGTTCGTTGGTGGATCGATAAGCATCTCCCAGCTAACCTGAGAGGTGAGAGGGATATGTATTCAAAGGATTGGTCAGGAGTTGAGATGTCAAAGCATAATATAACCAGATCACAATGTGTATCATAATGCAACAGCGCACATGCCATTCTGTCACATGTGCGAGATCACGCGAGATTGCAGGCGCGCTGTCGCCGTTTTCTCATGGACCTGATCACCTTAATTTCATGGGTGTATTCGTAAGCGGCTGCGCGCACATGATTAGTGACAGCTGAATGCCACAATCCGGTCAGATTTGCCTAACAGCCCATGCACCGCCGGCCGGCTTCTGCATTCATATTCTGTGTCTTCGGCATCCACCGAACCAGGATTCGCCTCCACCTTCCAGTCCTTCCTGCTTCTTAATCCCAACGCATCACAAATTCACAATTCACAAATGTCACTGGTATCATCTGAGGACGACCCGCCCTTTGGTACCGGTCGTCTTCCTGACTGAAAGTGACAGGCGTACCCACGCATGTCCTGCCATCCTTCCCTCGTATAAATGGGTAAAATTTGACAAATCTCACCAAATTTAAAATTTGAACGCCAAATGAAATGGAATTCAAACAAATTCACGATCTAACTCTTTTCATGGCACCCGCACCTGGAGTGTCATGCTAGATTGAACAACGCCCCGTAAAAGGCATCATGGACAGCCCAGATAGGGCCGCACCGTGTAAGTATGGTGCTGCAGGTCAGGGCGCCATGCGACCATTAGGGTTAAACCCAACCCTGCGGCGCGGTCCTCTCTCTCGGTTTCTTACCCCTTCTAACCCGATACCACCACTATCATCCTCTTTCCCACCAGCCCGACTGTTTAACTCCATCTACGTACGCGAGGAAGCCACGGATCGTCGAGTCTGAGTCCGAGGAGGAGGAACCGCTGCAGTGTCAAAGGAAAAGTGGCATGGAGATGAAATGATGCTTTGATAAAAGAACTTGTATTCCACGTGGTGAACTTGTTGGTCGTGTCGTGAACTCGAGGATAATATTGTGTAACTTGTTGTGCACTTGTCGTGACTATGTGTTTGTCATGAACTTGATGGTATAACCTGTGGCGACTTTGTGTTTGTCGGATGGTGCAAATTGTTATGACTTTGTGCTTGTCGTGTACTTGATGGCATAAACTGCACTTATCGTGAAAAACCTACCAAATTCCTAGCTTTAGAATACAAATCATAAACCCTAAAACTTCATGACCATCATAGCAACCAGTTATGGTCCTCAAACTTAATAGTTATCCTAACTCCAATTTTAGGGTTTACAAAATGATGAACAAAACAACAAAATCTCAAATTCTAATTGGAAAAAATGGAACGAAGAATATTTACTTTAGGGATAGAGAGGAGACGAAATCCATGAAGAAACCCCTCCGATTCTGAGAGATTTGAGATGAAATGGAGTAGGAGGTGTGAGAGAGAGGAGGAACCACTTGGGCTAGAGAAAGAAGAAAGGGTGACGAGAAAGGGAAAGCCGCATATCCGTTTTGACCCAAGTCCCATGGCGCCTTGGACCACGACACCATGACAGTAAGTATGTCGTCTTGACCCGCGGTGCCATACTTACATCGTGCAGGCCTGACTAGGCTGACGTGGCGGGTCATGCGGGCTTTACTAGACTTATGTGGTGGGTCAATGATGACTTTAACCCGTGCGTCATGCAATTTAGCATGGCGGACATAGTGAAAATAGTCAGATCGTGAATTTGTTTGAACACCGATTCACTTTATGTTCAAATTCAGGTCAATGTCCAATTAACCAGAAATGTAGTAACAGTGAGACCACGTTGGAAGAACACAGACCGAGAGACGATATTTAGTACAAAACGACTGCAATTCTCGGTGGAGTTTGGCATCTGACATGGGCTCATTATGTGGCTGCCACCTATACGCGGGCAAGCTCACCCAACGACAGGACACCCTCGCGCCGCGGTCGCTCGAATAAATCAAGCAACGCGCATCAAATCCCACCATCCATCGCAACGACGTCCGTCGTGGCCTCTTCTCTTCCTCGCCTACATTTGTTTTGTTAATCCAGCCTCATTCGTCGCAATCGCCACGTCTGATCCGACATCGTGCAGCAAGCGAAGCAATGCGGGACCTGTCGTGCTTCGGCGACGGCTCCGTCGCCATCTCAGCCGCGGCCTCTGTCTCCGGCCGCCGCTGCGCGCTCGACCGGACGCTGCAGGCGGCGACCACCAGCGTGTACAGCGCGTCCCTGTCCTCGGGCAAGGAGATCCTCATCCGGGTGACGTGGACCCGGAGCACCGCCGGAGCCGCGGGGCTAGCCGTCGCCTTCGACGACGAAGCTCTCCCCTCTCCGTCGCCGTCGTCGAGGAGAACCGTCGCCCAGCAGCACGTGCTGCGGAAGAAGCGCGGGAGCCGGTCCATCGTCACCGACGCCGGCACGGCCGTCGACGTCCACTGGGACGTCGCGGCAGCAGAGTACGCGTCACGTCCTTCCTCGTCCCCGGAGCCCTCCGGCGGCGACTTCTGCCTCGCGGTCGTCGCGGACGCCGAGCTCGCCCTCCTCCTCGGCGCGGGCGACCTCTCCCGCCGGTTCGCGTCAGCTCCCGTCGCCGCTGGGCACCTCGTGAGCCGGCGCGAGCAGCTGCGCGACGGCGGCAAGGAGGTCACGGCCACGGCGGCGCACGCTACCCGGTGCAGGTTCCGCGAGGGCGGGGAGGAGCACGAGGTGGCGGTGCGCGCGTGCGGCGGCAGGGGAGGGGTGGAGGGGGAGGTGAGGGTGTGTATCGACGGGAAGGAGGTGGCGGGGGTGCGCCGGGTGGGGTGGGGATTCCGCGGCAACCGCGCGGCCGTTCTCGGCGACGGGGAGGTGGTCGACATCATGTGGGACGTGCACGACTGGTGGTTCGGCCGCGGCGGGGCAGGGGCGCAGTTCATGGTGAGGTCCAGGGTGGAGAAGGAAGGAAGGCTGTGGATGGCAGACCAGCCGGCGGCGGCGCCGCCCGGCGGCTTCTTCTTGCACGTGCAGTGCTACCGACCGTGATGCCCGAACCGTAACTGGCTGTCTTTTTTTTTTTGAGGAACGTTAACTGGCTGTCTTCGGTCGACAGCTTGCCTCGTGCTTAACTTCCTTGCAAGTTGCAACAAACTCTTCATTTCACGAATTTGTACATTTCATTTTTCTCTCTCTATTTTTAGTTGCTCCTTTTGGCAAATGCACTTTATTCATGATATATCTATATCTACTAGGAAACATGCCCGTGCGTTGCAACGGGTTTTTTTTTGTCATGGGTCAAACGTGTCACCATTGTCTCGTATGTGCGAATTTGATAAGAGCTTTTAAAATAACAGGTAAAATGCAATTACTTGAATTTGTCTTCCGATATAATAGGGAAAAAGTATGTACTACACAAATTTCATAAATTTTGGAATACAAAATTACTTATTTTGGAATTAATTTTTTAAACACAATACTTTATTTCAATTTTAGAGAAGAAAAGTTATACTTATCGTTGCACCGAACAAAGCCCAAATCTATATAAATAATCAGGCTACATCCATGCTTCTCATTTGTTTCACGTCTTCCATCTATGTTTATGAAAGAGTACGAACCAAAGATTTTGCTTGATAAAATAAAATAAATCTCTTCTCATAGCTCTTGGTAGTGACATCGGATACGTGCCCGTGCGTTGCAACGAGTACGGAAAAAAATCAGTGTTTTTGGAATAAAAAGTGAGAACGACCAATTATTGCTCCAACCCGATCTGTAGGATTTGGTTTCGGCCGGTGTAAATGACACTTATTCATGACGTCCCATGCTTGAACCATCTGTCTTGTACTCCACTTTTTTTTTTTTGCGGGGTTGGTTACTCCCAACTTAGTCGGACACATTACCTTGTTATTCAGAAAGCAACACTTGAGTTCAACTTGTACTGTCAAACACTGAAACTATATATTCTAATTAGTACTGAACATGTGAATTGCAATAGAAATGACACTTGCTGTCAATAAGAGTTTTATTGCGCTTTGCCCAAGGAAGGAATACATTGCACATTTGCAAGCATCATTTTTTATTTTATTTTCATCACTGAAATATCACCATGAGCACGGGAAGCCTATGTACACATGCACCACACCACTACACTGATCAGCCGACTCTGTGAGATGCGTCGTTGCTATCTGAATATGGATTATGAGCTAGAGACATCAGGTGCTAGTAAGCAGCTATATATCCTAGCTAAGCAGGTCTCTGGCACTAAAATTGCAGCGACCACACCGTGTTAGAACTTCCAGAAAAAAAAACTATGTAGACTCTGTAGAAGACTCGATTGGTGGAGCTTAACACGCACTGCGCTTTGTAACGTCAGGGATTGCGGATTGCCTCGTCCTTACGCAGGGACTGCGGCGAACTTGACGGTGCTATGTACTGGAGGCGAAGACGTCGACGCCGGGACGAAGAGAACCTCGACGCATCGAAGAAGCGGACGACAGCTACCTCTTCGCAGCCACGCCAGTGATGGCAGTAGACTCCACGCAGGTCGCGCGCGTGCTAGAACTCCAAGAAGAATAAGCGTGCCCTGCAACGAGGCCGAGGAGACCAGGGAGCAGGCGCCGTCGGCGTCCACGCTACTCTGCGCCTCCCGAGAGGTCCAGCTCGCCGAGATATCCTCCGAGGAGAACCGCATCGTCCAACCCCATCGGCTGTCCCGGAACCATGTTGGAGATGACGTCAACGGCGCCGGCTTGGGGAAGAAGGGCGCCAGACATGAGGAAGAAGAATGGGGTGCTGGGTACGGCGGCGGGAGGTGGTGGGAAAGGGGTTACCGGTGGCTCCTCCTCTAGATCCTAGGCAGCGGCGCGCTCGTGCTGCTCGACGAAGATCGTCTTCCTCGACGCCGTCCGCTGCCAAGATCGCCGTCCTCTTCTTCCTCGTTGTCGACACGGTCTTTCACCGAGCCTTCCGCTTCGCCATCGATATCCCCGAGGTAAGCGGCGCCTCCTCGCCCGTTTCCCATTCATTATCTGTCTCGTTCGCGTCCTGTATGCGCCGTTCCGCTCGAGCACGAGCTTCAGTACGGCATGGCCGCTCGGTACCCAGCTTAAGCTCGCGACTTTGGGCTGTTTCCCTTGCTTGCTGCTGCTGATGCGGCTCGCTCTCTCGTGCTGCACGCGGCACTGCACAGCGCCTCCAGTTCATGGTCGCTGGCCGCGTCCATCCGTCGTCGTCGTCTGCCTTAAAGTCTGAAACTTATGTCTATCCAAAGTTCAGTTAAGGATGCGGCAGCCGTTGCGCGCGCGGGCGTACGAGCGAGGTATGCTGGAATATATCCGAACCGTTATTTTCACTTACCGGTGGCAAGGTGGGTAAAATCTCATAACACCCAGGGGTAAAATCGGAAATTTAAAAAACGTACCAACCATCACCTGAAGACATATTATATAATAGAGATAGAGATACCAATATAAAAAGACACGGAAGGAGCAGATTTGTAATAAAACAGTGCGGAAGGGACAATCCAAACGCTAATCTATATCCATGATACCACCGTGCATCTAACGCCGTGCCGCCGTGCATCCACGCCTCCGCCGCCCGTCCTGGCCTACACCTTGCCTTCCTCACACCTAGAGCGGAAGCAACAACAAAGAAGCCGATGCAGGGCTCCGTAGGCGGCTCCTCAACATGACACACATCAGCGTTGCCAGGAACCAAGCCGGAAACAACGTCTTTGGTGGAGGCCATCGGCATCTACAAAGCCAACTCTTCATCGCCATCGTCCTCGACGGGGTTCAAAGACGTTGCATCAGCAGGAAGGGGCACCTCCGTAGAGACCGGGCCGCCCGAGGCAGCCTGCGGCATTGACAAGGACCCGAGGCCCTCTACCATCAGGGCAGGGTCGGACCTAAGCCCCCCCATCCGATAGGCTAGGGGCACACATCTGCCCGGCTGGAACAACAGGGATCAACGTCGGAGGCGAGGGAAGGGGCATGGAGACGGAGCCTTGACCGGGAACCGGGGCGAGCACGTCCGGCGGTGACGCACTAGGAGAGCTCGGGCGAGCCAGCGGAGGCCATGGAGAGGTGGCGAGCTGAACGCTGATGAGGGGAGCCGAGGTGGCGCGCAACGGGGGCCATGACGGCCGCACCCGCAGCCCTTGAGTGCTTGACAAACATCCGTCCCCGGATGGTCGGGTCCGACCTGCGAGAGGCAAGGGCACTTGCAGCAAGCGCAGCGGGGAGGGCGGCGTGGCCATGGAGGCCGACGGCGGGAGCATGGGGAGGCGGGGCGGAGACTCGGAAGCGGCAGTGTCGCGGCGCCAACGTGGATGGAAGGGAAGGCGTCGAGGGAGGGCCGAATCTGATTGCGACGGCCGGAGGAGGGAGATCAGACACCGGCGGCGCTAGCACGGCCCTCGTCGCCATGTTCGCTCCTCTCCGTCTTTTAGTTTTCGAGCCGAACAAAAAAAAAAATTACCTTGTACTCACTCCGTTTCTGAAAAAAGTTAGCGCCAAACAAATGCATTTCCGATTAAAAAAAATCGAACCTCCGCCTCTTCTTCTCTTTCTCGCCCAAATTTTCTCCCATTCCAACTGCTGCGCCGCCGCCGCGCACCCAAACCCTACCACCTCGCCGCCCCTCGGCCAGTCCCCAACGCCGCCGCGCCTGGTTCCCAATCTCCCAGGATGGTCGCACCCAGAGGCCAGGCGCGAAGACGTCGTCGAGGTGCACCCCGGGGACGGCGCGGGGCACGCACGCGTTCGAGATCGTCGGGTACAGCCTGCACAAGGGCCTTGGCAGCGGCAAATGCATCTCTTCCGCCACCTTCTCCGTCGGCGGCCACGAATGGCGCATCCTCTACTACCCCGACGGGCACAGCAAGGACAGCGAAGAGTACGTCTCCGTCTTCCTCCAGCTCATCAGCAAGGGCGGCGAACCGCGCGAGGTGAGGGCGCTCTTGGGCTTGAGGCTGGTGGAGGAGGCGTCCGGGCAGTCCTTGTCAGTGGTCTCCCAGGGATCGCCAATAACATTCAAGACTGGCACCACCCCGGGCTACCCAAAGTTCAAGAAAAGGACCGAGCTGGAAGCATCGCCATACCTGAAGGACGACCACCTCTTGATCGAGTGCGAGATCACTGTCATCAAGGAACCACGGGTGAGGCAGACCTCGTCGGTCTTTCAGGCCATGGTACCGCTCTCCGACCTGTCAGATAATCTTGGCAAATTGCTAGAGGCACAGGACGAAGCAGATGTGATTTTCAAGGTTAAAGGTGAGGCATTCCCTGCTCACAAGATCATCCTTGCAACGCGATCTCCAGTCTTCAAGGCGCAGTTCTACGGTCCAATGAAGGACACGAGGATGAGGAACATAACAATTGAAGATATCCAGCCTGCTGTTTTCAAAGCCTTGCTTCACTTCATATACACCGATTCAATGCCTTCGATGGACGATCTTGATGATGATGAGCACGACGAAATGGTCAAGCACTTGCTGGTTGCTGCAGATAGGTATGCAGTGGAGAGTATGAAGATGTTATGTGAAGGCATTATTTGCAAGAGTCTTGATGTTGAGAGTGTGGCGACCACATTGGCTCTGGCTGATCAGCATCACTGCAGCATTCTCAAAGATGCTTGTGTCGAATTTATCATCTCTTCGGACAGAATGAAGGTTGTGTTGGCAACCGAAGGATATGTGCATCTGAAAAAGACAAGACCTGCTGTCTTAGTAGATATGTTTGAGAAGTTAACCATGTCTCACAATATTTAGCATGCCCATCTTGTGAAACTTCAGATAGTCAGCTTAGTTGACACCTAGGCACCTGAGACGAACTAGTCCTATCTTCCAGTTTTCAGAGGTATTTTGGAGTAGGCTGCTGTAGTAGATATGTTGGATAAAGTTGAGTCCTGCAGAGTTTGGTATGCTCATCTTAAGTTAACTTCTGGTCTTGATAGTATTATGGTTAAGGCATTGCCATCTGAACTTGTGCCTTCCTTTAGTTCTCAGAGATCTTTATTTACCACAAACATGGACTTTCAGACAAATTTTTAGAGAAGAGCTGATTTTGCAAAATTTATGTCTTGTATGTAATGGTGGGCTCATGCTCTATATGAATTTACTATTGAGTATTGATGAAACAATTACTTGGCGTTGTTATTTCTTCTTTTGCTGTGTTCAGTTCTGGCTAATAAAGATGCAAGTTAGAACATCGTTTCTGTTACAGTGGTTACCAGATAGCACTTTGGTTATATTTTTTTATTTAACGATAAAGACAGAGAAAACTTCAAATTTGCAATGATCACTTTTGGAATAACCTGTGCTAGCAGAGTGATAAATACACTGCTGAATGTTACAAACTAACAGTCCTAGAGTACCTTTTTTTTTTTTTTGCCAATTACAGTCCCAGAACTCAGTTGGAGGAGAAACTAAGTTTGGAATGGGTTCCAGCCTCCTGGACATGATTGGTTGACGTTGTCCCAAGAAATATGAAATTACCGACTATCAAAGTTGAGTGGCACATGGAAGGCACAATACGCAAAATTTGCACAGGTAGAATTGTATATGAATCATTTATATGGGGTGGCCTGAGAATAGTAGTATGATATCAGATTGAAACAGACAGTACAAGGTGGTTTGGACGTTGGTGCTGCCTTTTGAGGGAAATCACAGTTCAATATGTTCTCTTTAGTAAATTTAGACCCAAGGGACGTTATCTGCTCCAATATGTTTCTCTTTTTAGTAATTTTAGACACATGGGATGAATTTGAGGTTGATACATGGATCCACATCCACAAAACAAAAGCATCACTTCCTTTGATTCCTTCTAGGTTCTCCCATGAAACAATCCAAATATTTTATAGTATTAACATATATCCACATTTTTTTTAATTGTGAGTACCGACCTCATTGTTGCATGCGATCTAGAAATCACCAATTTCATGAGAAAAATATCCAATCATCAAGCAAGAAGGATTTCATCTTCGTGAAAAAATTAACAAGTGAGCCGTTAATCAGCCTTGCTGCGTGCACAAGCAAAATCTATGAAGGCGATGATGCCGTAGTACAAATCACAACAGAGAAAATATGAAACGTATCCAGTCTGACACTATATAGACACATGTTAATAAGAGACAGTATTTTGAATTATCCCTCATTACAACTATCTGGGTTGAAACGATGATAGCTAACACGAAGCAATCTGTGTAGCTGCTCCCTGTTACAACCCAATGAGAATGTGACACTTATTACACTGTCTCGGAGCAATTCATTCTGATATCAAGCAGACACGTTTGCATTTTCCGCCAGGATGTCGTCAAGTAACGACTCACATGCATCTTCCAGCAGATCAAGTACCTGAAAAAACATAGTACGATTTTTTCATGTAAACCTTGTTATCCTAACTAGCTTGTAACATGACTACTACACTTATCTAAATGACTTTGAGATGAATATGAACTTCTCATGGTGGCCATCTACCATCTGAAGAAAGAAATGCCATTAGGAAATCAAGAAGAGCGGCAACCATTTTTCTTTTGTACTGGTCTCCTTTTTTACTTACTGAAATAAAAAAATTCATGCTTGAATATTTCTGGCTTACTAATAGGTAAGAGAACATAGTTGCCTGGATATCACTGCATACAGTGCAGTATCCTAAGCATGCACCTTTGTTTTATCAGAAGACACTTACTAGAGTACCGCAGCTCCATTTTAGAAAACGAAAGGGTAGCTAAATTGCTGACCAGCAAGTCTAGTACTTGATATTTGGTAAAGGTGAGAATGGCGAAATGTTGGAGATGAGTTCTTTCAGCTGGTCGTGGTAGTCATCTGTCGACCACCCCACCTTTGCAGAAAAAAGGCTTATCCTCATTAGTAATGAACACTGTATGGCGAATCTGGAAGCAGCGGAATTCTGCCCTCTTCTATGACCTAGAGGCCCGAGGTCACCACACTGCTTGACATAATCTGCAGAGAGGCGCGTTTGTGGGGCAGAGCAGGAGCATCCAGGATTCATGCATGACTAAAGGCTAAGCTTAGTGCTTAGGACGTGGCGTGTGTGTGGTGGGTTTGTAAACGCCTATTCATACGCTTGAAAATACCTTTTCTATCTATCAATGCAAGGCTAAGCTTAGTGCTTAGGATGCGGCATGTGTGCGGTGGGTTTGTAAACGCCTATTCATACGCTTGTAAAATACTTTTTTTATCTATCAATGCATCAGGCGCAAGGCTTTTGCATTTTCTCAAGAGAGAAAAAAAGAATGCCTGGATGTAATGTTTTTGAATATGTCAGTAAAGCACAACAACAATTTATGTTACATAGCTCATTATTTTTCGAAATTTTGGTGCACAAATACTTAGACGGAGGTCATCATGTCATTACACTAAAACCCGCTCATAAGCATCAAGGTCATTAGACACTAAGACAAGCTTGATCGTTAACATAGGGTGTGCCTGGGAAATCCTAACTGCTATGCTTGAGATGAAAACAAGGCATGTGCATTTATGCACATATCAAGGCTGATGCCAGTTGGGGCAAATTATCAATAAAAAAGGACTGGAAAATCAATTGCAGCCTTATGATACTGACTAACAAGCACATTGTGTCATTGGCTCACCTTTTCGAATCCCTTGGCCCCTCCATAATAAGGATCTGGGACTTCAGACTCCTTATGTCGCTTACAATATGAGCACATCAGTTTAACCTAGTAAGGATATCACAAAGAAGTCAAGCAAATTTAGGTCATGAAAAACAACATTATCAGATATATTGTGCTTACAGCCCATACATGGTTGAAAGAAAGAACAAGTATGGCTCAGGCATCACCCATTATCATACAGATACATTACCTATTGTCTAAGAAATTATCAGACCCCGCAAAATAATCATAATAGTTATCAGACGACTATGCAGCATATTCCACTTCAAAGACGCAAGAGAGTAACAAAGCGAACAAAATCTCACTTGTAGACATTGTTAACAAGGCAAGGTCCGGAATTAAATAAGTAGCATCATTTGGAGCAACAACCAACACAAGAAATATTTGAAATGAAATTAATGAATTTGGCATTTGCCCAACAGAAACTGCATTTCGGTGAAGCGGTACAGGCTATCACGTTTATCAAGTTGGTGACTAGCAGCAGAATAAATGCCATTTCACTCTTGCTATCACGTTTATCAAGTTGGTGACTAGCAGCAGAATAAATGCCGTTTCACTCTTGCTAACACGTTTATCAAGTTGGTGACTAGCAGCAGAATAAATGCCATTTCACTCTTGCTATCACGTTTATCAAGTTGGTGACTAGCAGCAGAATAAATGTCATTTCACTCTTGCTATCATCAATTCATTATAAGGGGAAAAAGGGAACAAAAGTAAGATAGTTTCTTTTGTCTAATACCGAACCACGAAAATACTGCTCATGATCACAACTCACAAGCACGCCTTTTGTTTCCAGTGCAATGAGCTGAAGATCAGCGGTAAGACTATAAACTTTAACAGTAGAAATGGCCAAAAATATATATGTAGGATCAAGGATGAAAATATAAATTTCCAAGGTTGTACAAAACAAATAAGGCCCATAATCCTAACCTTCTTGGGTGCACTGTCTGGGAGGGGCTCCTTGAGTTTCCATCTCTCAAATGAGCTCAGTATGTCTTCTGCATAATGGTCAAAATAGAAGACATCAAGCAGCAACACATCAACAAAAGATCTAAAAATACAAACGAAGGGAGCTGAGAGAGAACCATAATTCTGCCTGTCCATTACAAGGATGAGATCGAAATCTCGGAAGTCTGAGGGTTTGACAGGCCTGGATATCGAGGTCACCTCAATCCCCCGCTTCTTGGAAGTTGCTATCATCCTTGAGTCCGCTTTATTTCCCTGAACTCATGCAACACCTCATCAATTCTGTTGTCATCAACGAGCTGATTAATAGTACAAATGAGCAAGGTAAATGCAGAATACGACCTCATGATAACCGATGGTACCAGCAGAGTCTATGAGAAACTTGGAATCAAGACCACGCTTGTTTACGAGGTTCCGGAAGACCGCCTCAGCTGCAGGGCTCCTACAGATGTTTCCTGTACACACAGTATAAATCAAGCACACGAATTCAGATAAATAGAGTGCAATGTATGAAGTAAACACTACATGCTCTGAAGCACATCAGCTAAGGTGATGAAATTATCATCCATCAAAAGGGCACGGGCACACGTTCAGCATGCTTAATGCACACACAGCCTAACACATGCCAAAAGCAACTTAAAAAACATAGACGCGAGATAAAATCCATCAGCATCATACACCGCATAAAAGAAAATCAAACACCTGGCACAAAATGATGCAGATCACATGCACTGGCACATGCATGTAATTGAACATTTGTAACTACAAAGTGGAGTCATTAGCACACGGCACGATGATCAAACGATGGAAACAAGGCAATAGGGAGTAGAACCTTAAACAAATGGAATCTCCAGATGGCAGTCGTGGAAACAAGAGATCTTATTGTCATGTCTACACAAGGCTATGGCTGCGCATCAATCGATGCAGAAGGCGGGGATGCCCTCCTTTTCTTAAAAAAAAACTGTGTGCACAAGGCTGCCGCGACTATACACCCTGAACGACAAACAGTTCGTCCCCGGGTGGAAATAGAATCGGTGCACGCACGCTGTGGACGCAGTAGACGGATGCTCACACGGGACAAAGCATCCGGAAGGAGCGAGATGAGGTAAGCTGAATCTGGAGATCGGCACACAGATATTCAAGGAAGCTACTGGGATCAGCTGATACGGGCGCTCGCTCAGGGTAGGGGATTGGCTAGGGGGTTCGCGGGATTTACCGAGGCAGACGAAGAGGACGGCGAAGGGCCTCGAGCCGGTACTCGCCTCCGCAGCCATCTCTTCCGCTTCCGCCGCCGCCGCCGCCGCGAATAGGGGCCGAGGAGGGTTCACAAACTGGTCGCGTGGGCGGGCCTGGCGGAGACTGGTCGCTATGCGCCCGTACACGTGGCGGTTGGTGGCTGTCACGAGCGGAGGAGTGCGCCTTCTAATAACCGGGTCGAGCGCTGTCGGGTTCGGAGCCAAGGAGGAGTACGCGGCGGCGGCGGCGGCGGTGGAGGTCGACGCGAAGGCCACGGCGACCATGGCCGGACGGCGAGCTGAGGTTTGCGGGTTTGTGGAGCGAGTGAGCGAGTGGCTCGCGTCGCGCGGGCTCTCGTCTCGGGCGAGCGCAACGGACAAGCGCGGGTTTGCGGTTGCGGAGCTTCAACTGTTTGTAGTTGATTCCGCATTTTGAACCTGAAAGCGGATCTGCGGAATTACGTTTTCAGATGGGAGAGGCTAGTTTACACGACGGCTCGCACGATTTCGGACAGCAAAACGCAACCGTGTCGGAGGAAGAACAGCGCACCCGGTCGCCACTGCTTGCCACCGCCGCCCAGCCCTCCTAAAATCACCTCCTCCGCTGGTCCGTCGCTGCCCCGGCCATCCCCTATAAATCAGCTCACACCACCATCAGATCCGGCGCACCACCCCGAACCCCCAGTTAAGTCCATTGCTCGGTGTCTCCTCGCTCCATCCTTGTCGGCGCCTTCTCCGTCGCAGCTCCATGTCGGTCACAGAGGGGACGGGAGAAAGAAGAAAGGAGAGGGAGAAGAGTAAACGGCCACGTGCGTGGTATGGGAATCCACCCAGACGCGCGTCGCGTGCGCGAACCGCTCCACCGCTCAAGAAATAGTGATTTCGTTTTAGATTATGTTTTTGTTTAACGATTTCCAAAGAAATAAGCATTGAATCGAACATAACAAAGTTAGGTGTTATTTTGCGAAAACCTATTTTAGAGCCTAGACTACATGGAGCCCGTATTTTCAAAAATTCAAAATCGATATTTTAAGTTCCCAAAAATTGAGAAAACAATCCTGGATGTAGATATTATCGAGATCTACAATCCTGTAAATTTTCAACTCCAAATTCATTTTATTTTGAGCTGCACAAAAAAGACAAATGGGTGGTGAACAATTCACAGTTTCAATTTTTTGAATTTTTACCCGATTTATCTTTTTTGTACAGCACAAAATGCAACGAATTTTAAGATAAAATTTTACATGATTATAGATCTCGACCTATCTACATCTGTGATTTTTTCGCGATTTTTGAAAACTCAAAAATCATTTTCAATTTATTCAAAAAACAGGCTCCATGTAGCCCGGGTTCCAAAAAATCCGCTCTCGTTATTTTGTCTCCTCTATCTAATTCCAACCAAGCATTTTTTAAACATTGCAAATTATCAAATCAGATTACAACACTAATAATACATCAATCTATTTTGTGACAAAGTTTTAGAACTAAACTCGATATGAAGGTTGAGAAACAAAAAGGAAAACTTCAACGCCGATTGTGTTAATATGCCGAATTCATATCCCAATTCGAAATGCCTACTTTTTTAGCTATATTTGTCTTTTTAGTTTCTTAAGTGTGTTTTAAATTCGATTTGAATTTGTCGTGACATGATTGGTACTCCGTACATGTTTTATCTATGTCGCTATTTTTCATGGGTCTCGCTAGCTTAATTCTCATTCACATGACGTAATCAATCACATCTACAAGTCAAGTTGCAACTCATGATTAGCATGAATCACGAAGCAAATCAAATGATCTGAAGCAGTTGCAAGCTCAGTCACATGACGTCATCAAATCTCAGTTGCAAGTTGACTTGCAACTCATGCATGAATCACGAAGCAAATCAAGTGGACCGAATCAGTTGCAAATCCACTTGCAACTGATGACGTCATGCGAATGAGAACTAAGCTAATTCTCCTTTGAGAACTAAGCTAATTCTCCTTCGATTGAGAATTAGCAAAACCGATTTTTCATTGGAATTTTCCGTGTTTGTACGATGAGATTTTGAAGTATGGGATCTCTTTCTCCCCATCCCAACTGATCGATCTTCGACCCCCTTCCGTGTTCCGTCGTTAGGCGGGGAGCTGGCCTTCGCAAACCGCCGCCCCAAAAACCTGTGTCGCGATCCATCCACCACCAATCCACCATGGCTGCCGCCCTCCCCAGCTGGATGATGCTAGAGCGCTTCGTCTTCCGCAGGGACGACCCAGAGTCCTTCCCCTCCTCCTCCACCGCGCCCTTCACGGCCTCCTCCTCCACCTCCCAGGGCGACCCTTTCCGAGTCGCCTTCCTCGTCGCCGACCCGCCGGCCATCTCCCGTTTCTACGTGCAGTGGCCGAGGGGCGGCCTCGATCCCATGATCGGCATCGCGTGCGACCTCGTCCTCTTCAGGCTCACCTGCAATCCCGTAATGGTGGAGGGTTCCCCCTTCCCGCATTACCAACAAGATTACTTCATCTGCAGAGCTTCCTCATCGCGGCCGCTGCTGCTCAAACAGATCCCCATGTGTACGGAGCCAGTGGTCATACGCGTGAAGAGAGGGAAGGAGGCAGGCTAACCATGCCGCGCTCGTTTTACCTCCACACCCTTGGTCTCCTGCGCCGCGGCGAGGAGGATTTCGCCATGGCGCAGCTGGACGTCTTTACGCCCGGCAAGTCCAAGGCGACAGGGGAACTCTGCCTACTTCGCTCCCATTTATCCGATGATCATCAGGATCACAAGTGGGAGGTTAAGCAGAATCTACAGATCGACTATCGTGAGGAGGAATTGCATGATTTGCTCTACTGGAAGACTGACCAAGTGATTTCCTTCAATCACCTTCTGTGCTGGGCTAGCTACTACCGAGGAGGGATTCTGGTCTGCGATGTGTTCGAAGAAATGCCCAAGCTCTTTTACCTCCGGCTGCCCATCGATCACCGTCCTCAGGATTCATCTCAAGACTCATTCTTTCGAGCTTAGGCGCAGCGTGTGCGTCACTGAAGGTGGCCTCAAGTTCATCGACGTTTCCCGCGAAGACGGTGAGCTCTTGGGCCCGATGGAACCCGGTACTGGTTTCACCATCACCTGCCACACATTGAACTTTGTATCAGAGAGCGGCTGCTGCATGAAGTGGGACAAGGATTTCTCCATCACATCCAAGGATCTGTGGGATTGCAACGGCCCCGCGCTTCTCCCACGCTGTGTTCTGATGTGCCCTCTTGTGAGTATGGACAGGCCCGATTTGGTACAATTTCTTTGTGTCGAGTATGTGGATTAGTATGGCTCTGAGGTCGGCAACGTTTCGAGTGTATCTATTGATATGAATACCAAGGCAGTACACTCTATCCTTCCATATATTGAAGGAGAGAGGGATCTCTGTGGCAAAGATGCTGACATGGTCGAGTACAGGTCCAACCTTCTCCAGTCATTTCTCCCCTCTGAGTTCCCCAAGTTCTTGAATGAGAATCGGACAATCAGTATGAATTCGATCTTTTCAGGTTGAACTGAAACTTTGATATAAAGTTAAGATGATAATTAGACTAGGAACGAATAATGTTTTGACTGTTTGTTACTTCAAAATACTATAATTGTCGAAGTGATTCTGATTAACTTATAGTAGTATGTGCAGTGGGAGTGGCATCTTCCTTGGATATTATACCATTTGTCTATTATTAACTACAGGTACTGAATGCATCTGCATTAGTGTTGGAGTCTTGGAGAACTGAAAACCTTGAGTGATCCAATACCAAACACCAACATTACTAACTATATTAAAGACGAACTAAACGGCAGCCTCGCAGCCCCCCGAGTTACTGTAGATACTGTAGAAAATGAACAGTGGCTACAGTACCGGGGTGGGCCCCGCATGCCAGCCTCACGCCGCGGTGTAATTTGCAAAAAGCGACAAGCGCGCCACGAAATCGCAGCGCGACCCTCCGATTTTACGCAGCGAGGGACCTGGACGTAATTGTTTAGAAACCCAGGGGCCCCGACGCAAAAAAACGCAGCGCCCCCCTCTCTCTTCTCTCTCCCTGCGCCGCACCCGCCGTCGCCGCCGGCACCGGCGCCTCGCCCCGCCGCGATACTCCACGCCGCTCAGATCGAAGCCCACGGTCAGATCCGCCGTTCTCGCTTCTCCATCCTCGCCGCGAGCCGCATGCCGGGGCGCCACGCGCGTCGCGGAATCGCCGATGTCGCGTCCGCCGGCCGCCGCCGTGTCCGCACGTCGCCGGGGACGCTCCGGCGACCAACCGGTGGCGGCGCCGCCACGCGCGGGTGCGCCGCAACGAGCCCCATCCTTGGCGCCGACCCGCCCGTCCTGGAACGCCGTCACGCGCCGGCGGCGACCTCGACGCCGCCGCGGCGACTCCGGCCAGCGGTGACGTCAACGTGATGTCACCGTGGGCCTGGGCTGCCAGATGGGCCGCTTGGTGGGCTAGGCCGCCGCTATGCGGCCGTTTCTGCCTGATTTTTTTTCCCTTCCTATTTTTTTTTATTTTTTTTTTTTACAGAAATTTTGCAACTTTCCAAACAAAGTTCCATATCAATTCAGAACAATTTAAAATTTATATCTTCTCATTCGAAATTCAGAATGTTGCAACAAAAAATATGACAATTTGCATTGGGACAAAAAAAAAAATGCCTAACGCATATCATACTCAAACCAATTTAAAATTTCTAGCTTTTCACTCGAAATTCAGAATGTTGCAACAAAAATATGACAATTTGCATTGCCACAAAAAAATATGCCTACTGCATTTCATACATGATTAATCAACTTTAATTTTATTCATTGCAGGAAGATATAATTTTTTTAAAATTTATAACTTCCGACCTGAAATTCGGAATATTGCAACAAATGTATAACAATTTGTGGAACTATTGCATTCCATACATGATTGGCCAACTTAAGAATAATTACAGAACAAAAAAAAACACTTTGGTGAAATTTTATAGACGAAATAAATGCATTTTCTCCAACTATATATAATTGAATTTAATAAACAAAACTCAAATTGGTGGAACTTTACAGACAAAATGAATGCATTTTCCCAATTATATTGAAATGAACGTAATAAATGTTCACACAAACCATTTTCACTACTTATGGAGTTAAATTAGGTACTTATGGAAAAATACAACAAAAAACGTTCTTCAGCATACTCTAAACTATATCAACAATGCTCAAGGACAAAAAATGTGCTAATTATTTATACCGGAATAAAAACCTACCATTTTTAAATGAAAGCTACTTACAACAAAATAGTAATATTTTTAGACATTTCAACTTGCCAACTATTTACAGACAACCTAAATACATTCCCTCTAATTAAATGGAGTTGGATTAAAAAAAACTTACAAATTGTATTTCCACTGATTGCGGGGCTTAATTAAATATGCAAAAATGCAAACAAAAACCTGCATAAATTCGAACATTTCGAACCACTGACTATTTCAGTATTCCACAAAATATTTAAAAGATGCTCACAAAAAAATGCTACCCATTGACACCAAAATAAAAAAATATTTCAACATTCAATTTGGCCTACATTTTTACAAGCAAAAAAAAAATGTAAAAACAAAATCACCGAGGGCGTGGCATGACGCCACGCC
Organism: Poa pratensis; assembly: GCA_947311845.1. Taxonomy (NCBI): domain Eukaryota; kingdom Viridiplantae; phylum Streptophyta; class Magnoliopsida; order Poales; family Poaceae; genus Poa; species Poa pratensis. The sequence continues at coordinate 12,547,361 of CAMZMU010000082.1, forward strand.
AAATTCTACTAGTTCATGTCAGGAATTGTGCTAATGGAGTCCATTTGATTTGAACGAATAAATGCCTAAAGTGAAAACAAATGAGAGGCCTTATAGTTATAGGACATCACAATTTTAGTTAAACTAGAATGATACCCAGCGCGTTGCAGCGGTAATCTTGTAAAGAACTCTATCATATAACTAAAAGGGTATAAAATACATGAAACATGGAGTTGTCCATAGGAATATGGAAATTTTCATTAATCAAAATAATCAAGAGGCTAAATTTAATTGACAGAAAATTGTTATATATTTTATGGCTAAACATTAATGATATGGATGGAAAATATAGATGACATGGTTAGTCAAAATAAACGAGAGGCTAAATTTAGTTGACAAAAAAATTATATATTTGATGACTAAAAATTAACTTTATGACGATGTCACCATACAGGAAGTTAGCATGGATTCAGTGGTAGTGGCTGCTTTGAACTCTGAGCAATGTCTAATAATTAAATGCGGCAAGTCAAGCACATAGACCGACTAACATGTTACCCTCCTCTTGCTAATGGAGTCCATTTGATCGATTTGGACGAAGAAATGCCCAAAATGAAAACAGATGAGAGGTGTCAGGGCTGTATAGCGCTTATGCCAGTGTATAACCATAGAAAATTATCAGTGGAGATTTGTCGCTCTTAAGTTGAGACATACTCTATCAAAAAACGGAAATACATGTGGTCATAACTAGGCCCAATGGTCCAAGAAACTTGATTCTCAAATCTCCAGAGAAGACCTCGTCATTCTAGCATTGAACACACCCACCTTGTTCCATCGTGAAGATTAATGGGTGCTCATCAGCTCATGCATTGTGGTATATATGGTGTTGGCAGAAGCAATTGCTTTCATGGAGGGCTTGGAGTTTGCACTAAATCAAGGCCGCTCGAGCATTGTGTTGGAAACCGATACCCAACAAGTTTTTAACCAGTGGGCACATCCGCATATATATGTGTGATAGCCAGATGTCCATGTGACCTTTGCAAAGAATAAAGGAGCTTCGTAAGTGGGCAATGCATGGACTTCAGTTTCGTCAGGTGATGAGAAACTGTAAAGTTCGCTGTGTATCTTAGTCCAGACTGCAGAGCAGCCTACGCATATTAATGAGAAAGCTTTGACTAAAAATATAATCTCAATAGCTCCAACAGAGGATAAACTGTATCGAGCCTCTAATTGTCGACTGTCCCTTAATGAAAATAACATCATTCCTCCGGCACCAAACACCCAAACCCTTCAACAAGACAATGATCCTGTAACTGAAAGACTTATCAACCACATTTAAAGCAGGATGAATGGGCAAGACAAATCATACGATGTCGAGTTCCAGAATATGAAGGATTTATCATCTTCATCAACTCTTATGTTAGACGTATGCTGGTACCACTCAGGTATCAACTGACAAAAAATATTTGAAAATAACTGCTCCCTTGGAGAAATGCTTTTGCAGCAGAGGAGGAAAACAGAAGAAATTCTAGGCAGGGTATGATGGGAGACAACCCCGGTGGCAAAATGTACAACAGAAAGTCATTATTTCAACCGCTTCTGCTTAAAGACTCAACGTTGTAATAAAAAGAAGAAACAATGGTCATCAATTGACGACGTCCAGGACCAGCTTGCGGGACTTGAGGACCGACCACTTCATGCGACGGTAGTATGCAGCTTGCATGAGTGCAAGTGATAGTAGGAAGATCCATTTGACGCCCATCTACAAGAGTTGACATCAGGCGCATCAGAACAGTGGACAAATAAAACGGTGTATAACATTCAAATCATCGAGCTGTGAAGTAGTTACCAGTTTCCTCTCTTCCATTTCAGGCTCAGCTGCCCATGACAAGAACGACACAACATCCTTGCCCATCTGTGATTCAAATATTAAGCTTTAGTGTTAGCCCAATGACACAACAACTTACACATGAAGGGCTCGGCGAAAAAGGATAAAAGGACATGCCTGGGCTTCAGTTGCAGGAGTACCATCTTCGTACTCAACAGCTCCATCCATAAGCATCTTGGGCATGGCTATGGCACCGCCAGGGAAGTAGGGATTGTAATGCAGACCCTCACGAATCTAGAATTTAATCAGTTAAGGCAGTTTAGTGATGCTACAAAAAATACAACATAGGCAGATTACCAAAAAAAAAGTAAAGCAGTATGAATAGTTACGAGAACAATTAAAGTTTGCCGTCTCTTGCTAGATGATACACAATAAAAGCTTTTTCAGGAAGTGTATAACGTACTGTGACAATTTGTGGAATATATTCAGCAGAAACAATTAACATTGGCACTTGGTAGGGCAGGTAATTAAGTACCTTCAGATTAACCAAAAATCCTGATTCTGGAATCAAAGAATGATCTCGTGCGCTAAGGTTAAGAAGTCAGCACAATAATTGACCAGAATGAAAAGCTTACTGATCCTAGATTAACAGAATGAAATATTACTACACAAACAGCATACAGAAAAATAGCTAAGATATCATAATCAGAAGTACAGCATTTTCAAGGTACAGCAGGATCACTCTTTCACAGAACAGTACAAAATCGGGTGTCAGTACCATGCACTCGTGCGTTGATGTGAACTATATCCGTATAATTGCATATCATGTGCAAGCGGCTGCCTTAGCAACTTTTTAATGGTACTGACAGAGAATACAGCAAGAAAGTACAAGGCTAAGCTAACTGATAGAAACGGAACACATAGGATAAAAAGCTTACCTGAACACCAGCAGGTGGCTCATGGTAACCAGTAAGAAGAGCAAATACGTAGTTCTGGCCATTGTGCCTTGCCTATGCACATATGAATCATCATCAGTAAGATACAAATTGGATATTAAAGACTACACCACTGTAATGGAAAGAAATGAGAAATGAGCTTCAATACCTTCGTGATAAGACTGAGGTCCGGGGATATGCCCCACCATTTGCAAATCGTGCTGCCTGTTCATTTGGATAAGGCTGCGGGAAGCGATCACTCAGCTTGCCAGGACGTGTGAACATTTCACCCTCATCATTAGGACCATCAACCACTTCAATTTCAGCAGCCATTGCCTTGGTTTCCTCTTCAGTATAGGCCACCCCAACCAAATCACGGTATGAAATCAATGACATGGAGTGGCAAGATGCACACACTTGCTGGTAAACTTGATGACCACGCCGGATTCTGCTCAATAGTTTTTTTTTCCAATATAAGGTCACAGCTCAAAATGAATGCCCCACAAATTTTTTCAGTAACTTACTGGAAAACTACATTAGTTCAGCATATGCTGTCTCTAAAAGTATAAAATAGGTAACTTACGATGCGTGATCGTAAGAGCTAAGAATGCCCTCATGCGGCCAGGGGTAGTCTGCAGCTGCCAAACCATGCTCAGCTTCATCAGCAGATGCTATGGTGCCAAAACTTAAAAGACCAGAAGCACCAACTCCAAGCAGAGCCAGTGCTCTTAGTCCAGCAGAAGACTCTTCATGCTTTCCCCGGAATGAAGAGAGCAGAGATGAGCCCTAGAAAAATTATTATAATGTTACAAAGAGTGATAACACCAAAAAAAAGTATTAACTAGTTGATGGCTTGATCCAATCGAAAGCACGGTACTGAGGACTGTCTATTCTACTTTACACGATATGAAAAGGCAATCCTGCCAAACATGAATCCTCACATCAAACAAACATGCAACCCTCGTATTATCCGATTTCTCCATCAGAAGAAATATAAGGCTGACTAACAGATTAAACATGCCAACCAGGATTTCTTTCCAGCATATCATTTGCAAAGCACACTCAGTAAACTTTATGGAACAGTGATGCCGTAACTTCAGTACAGACTTGAAATCTATAACAAACAATAACAGGACTGGATACTGGACTTCAATAGACTGCATAGAGAAGGAGGAGTTCTGAGGGTGCACTTACAGACGAGTGGCTATGAAGAGTTTTCCTCAGAAGCTGGCTGAGGCCCCTGCCGGCAGCCATTCAGGACTCTGCATCGAAGGTACCAAGCTGTGTTATAGACCAAAGGTGGACCGGTATGATAAATTGATAATCACAAACAGCAGAAAAACATAAATACAAACTTGCTGCTCATAAACTGAACAGCGCTTACATTGTCCAAGCCATCCTATTGGCGTAAACTGGAATATAATCATGGTACAGGAACAATAAATGACAAGGATTTGTTGCGAAATGTTATTTTCAAAACGTCAACCCCAAAACAAAATTCGGGGCATTTAACAAACTAAGAAATGCAAACAGACATTAGAGCAGGCACTGGATGAGGGGTGGCAGCACAGTAATATGATCTCCACACAGAACGAAAATAAAACTAGACGATACTGTCACGACCCTAAATGGATCAGATTCACTGAAGCGTGGCGGGTGGCAATTCCATCTAGGACTCGCATGGAACAGGCAGCATCTCCCGGGAGATCTAACCCGAGACCCGCGATTGGTCACGGTACGACCCCCACGGCGCGACGGGCCAAATGGATCAGATTCGACGAAGAAACTCCCCGATCTATCTACCATCTCGACTACCACTCACCCCCGAAACCCGGACCGGGTCGCCGGCGCGCTACCCCGCGACGACCAGGGCAGATCACCAGATCGAATGGATTCTGTATTTTTCGAATGGGAGGTGAAGGAGGAGCGAGCTCCGAAGTGTGTAGCGCAGTTACCTATGGGTTGCGGACGGATTCGGCAAGGCGGAGCTCCGGCGAGCGGCGGCGCGGGGTGGGAAGGAGGTGGGCGATGTGAGGGACGCGATGACTGAGGAGGCTTTTGTTTTGGGGACGTGACGATGACGCGTGGGCTTCTTGCGGCCGAGTGTTTTGGAATGGGCCGTGCGATAGTCATGCTCAGACTGATTGAAGCGGAACCATTCTCAGAAGGAAATGAGCGGAAATGACCCCGTTCCGCTAAGGCAAGAGCTACGCTAAGCCCGTTTCTCTTCAGATTTTTCCCTAGACTAGAAAGCAAGAACTTTTTTGTTTGCCATGAAGGTTTTTGTATGTTTTATAGGAAGTTTTTTTTTCTATTTTTGCTAACAAAAGATTGTTGTGCAGGTGTGAATATCCCTTTCTGCTTGTTCAGTATAGTTTTCAACCTTTGACGGGCGACGAACAAGCGGTAGAAAGAAGACGGATAGTATGATTTTCGACATAATTTTATCTCTTTACTTGTCATTTTGGGTCTTGTTTTTCGTCGTCTTTGTAATATCTTCTATTATCCCTGATAAATATCATATATGAGATGCTCTTTGCATGTTTTGTTCTAAAATAAGAATGTTGCTATTACTTTTTCTTAGAAAGACCATTGTTGAAAGGGCGACGCTGAGCGTCCCCCGGAGGATGCGAGGCATCCATCCTCCGCCTCGCGAACCGTTGGATCTCAGCGCATATACGTCCAGGATTGATGCGTACTGACGCCCCAACTCAGCACGCACGGAGGAAAAATCCATCACGCCTCCTCCCCGCTGCTCACCTCCCCTCCGGCCCTCCCGCACGCAGAGAAGGTCGGGTTGCCGCCGTCGCAACTCACAACATCACCACCTCCCGAGTTCGCAGCAGCGCCGCCATCCATAGCACCACCTCCCGAGCTACCATGTCTCCGGAGCAACGCCGTCGAGCCTGGTAGCACTGTACCTCCACGCCGGTAGCAGCAACGCTGTCGTGCTATGGTAGCACTGTGCCTCCACGCTGGTAGCAGCGCTGCCATGCCTTTGGAGCAACGCCTCTCGACGCCGGTAGCATCACGCCCAAACGCTGGCAGCATCGCATCTCGGCGCTGGTAGCAGCGCCGCAATACCATGTCAGCATCGCCTCTCGACGCCGGCAGCACCGCCGTCATGGCCGGTAGCACTACGCCCGAGCGACGGCAGCATCGGCGAGTAGCACTGCGCCCTGACGCTGGAAGCATCACATCTCGGCACTAGTAGCAACGCCGCAAGACCTTGGCAGCATCACCTCTCGACGCCGGCAACGCCGGCGCCGTGGCATGGCATGGCATGGCAGCACTACGCCGGAACGCCAGGAGCACCGCCGTTGTGCCGTGGTAGCACTGCGCTCGAACGCTGGCAGCAACGCGTCTTGGCGCTGGTAGCAGCGCCACCGGACCCTGGCAGCATGGCGTCTTGACGCCGGCAGCACCGCCGCACCACCACAAGCCTATGGGAGCGCCGCCATCTTCCTTTGGAAGCACCGCCGCCCTCCCCTTGGAAGCATCTCCTCCCACCGCCGGCAGCAAGCGGGCACCCTGATTTGCATCCCCGGTGGTCCATGCTTGCCGCCATGGCGTTGCGGCACAGAGCCCAATTTGCTGCAGGTCTAGATTTCACCGGAGCGGGGAACAGCGGGCGGCGCCATAGAGCGGGGAACGGAGGCAACTCTGGGCGGAAGAGGAGGGCGGCGGCGAGTTGGTGGGCGGCGGCGCGTTGGTGGCCGGCGTGGGCTTGTGGCAGCAGGTGGCTGGGAGGCGCAAGGGAGATTTGCCATGGCCAGACTCTCGGCAGAAAGGGGAATAGAGAAAACAACGGGTGGAGAAGAAGACCAAGGTGACGTGATAAGGTTTCACGTGGTGGGCCCGTCACGCCCAACCTCCCACGTACGGGACGCGTGGCGCGCGTACGAGCAGGAGGACGCGAGACGCGAATCCTCCGGCTGTTCATTAGCTTTTTCCTTGTTGAAACCATATCGCCCGGGCACACGTAGAGAATACAACTTGCATACCCGGCATTTTGAAATGGTGTACAGGAGGGTACAATAAACTAATGAAAGTTAAAATAAGCCTTGAACCCATTCGTATATGTAGACAAGTCCTGAAGGTGTGTGATGACGTGGATCGCACGTTCGTTGGGAGACCCCAAGAGGAAGGTATGAAGCAGTGTAGCAGCAGTTTCCCTCAGTATGAAACCAAGTTTTAATCGAACCAGTAGGAGCAAGAAATCACTTCTGAAGGTTGTTGGTGACGCCGTTTACTCGATCACCAACGTGGAATCTACACACAACACAATCAAACTATTTTGCCCCAACGAAAGAGTGAGGTTGTCAATCTCACCGGCTTGCTGAAAACAAAGGATTAAACGTATGGTGTGGAAAACAGTAGTAAATTGCAGAGAATGAAAAGGAATAATGTTTGCAGTTGGTTGTATTATCAGTGTAAAAGAATGGACCGGGGTCCACAATTCACTAGTGGTGTCTCTCCATAAAAGATAACTAACATGCTGGGTGAACAAATTACAGCTGGGCAATTGACAAAATATTGAGCGCATGACAATGCATATATATGATATGATGATTACTATGATATTCATGTGGGCATTACGACAAAATACATAGACCGTTATCCAACAGCGTCTATGACTAATAATCCACCTCCAGGTTGTCATCCGAGTTCCCCGTTGGTATTAAGTTGCAAGCAACGGATAATCGCATTAAGTAATGTGCGTAATGTAAACAAATGCATTAGACCTAACGGCGCACCCTTAAGGTAAGCATCGGTTATTTTATCCCTAGTGGCAACAGCACATCCACAATCTTAGAAGTTGTTGTCACTCTCCCAGATTACCGGAGGCATGAACCCACTATCTAGCATAAATACTCACTCTTGGAGTTACAAGCATCTACTTGGCCAAATCATCTACTAGTAACGGAAAGCATGCAAGATAATAAATAACATATAGGATAGATTGATAATCAACTTGACATAGTATTCAATATTCATCGGATCCCAGCAAACACAACATGTAGCATTACAATAAGATGATCTTGATCATGATAGGCAGCTCACAAGATCTAAACATGATAGCATAAAGTAGAGAGACAACCATCTAGCTACTGCTATGGACCCGTAGTCCAAGGATGAACTACTCACGCATCACTCCGGAGGCAGGCATGGTGATGTAGAGCCCTCCGGTGATGATTCTCCTCTCCGGCAGGGTGCCGGGAAGAGCTTCTGAACCCTCCCGAGCTAGGGTTGATGGCGGCGGCGTCTCTGGAACTTTTCGTGGATAATGGCTTGGGTATCTAGGGTTTTCCCGTGAAGATGAATAAATAGGCGAAAGGGCGGCGGCTGGAGACGCCTGTGGGGCCCACACCACCCCACGGCGCGGCAGAGGGGGGGCCCGCGCCGCCCCATGGTGTGGCTGGCCCGTGGCTCCCCTCCGTCTCTCCTTTGGACTCCGTGTACGTGTTGGAAAAATAGGAGGTTCTGTCCAAGTTTCGTCCAATTCCGAGAATATTTCCAGACTAGCTTTTCTGGAATACAAAAACAGCAGAAAACATGAACTGGCACTATGGCATCTTGTTAATAGGTTAGTCCCAGAAAATGCATAAAAATGCTATGAAGTGTATATAAAACATGTAACAATTGGTATAATATCAACATGGAACATCAGAAATTATAGATACGTTTTGAGACGTATCAGTGTGCTTCGTTCACCAGGCAACTCTCAACGATTTTCTCCTTGTGCGGATCAAAGAGGAAGGAAGCCATCCGAGCACGAGGATTGAGTAGGTTTGCGCATCGGCTTTCCTCACTTTACGTGAAGTATCACATGATACTAGACCATTTTTCATAATACTGCACATATGTCCCTCACATCTCAAAAAAAAGATCATTTCAAACTTTTCATCAAAATATGTATGGAATAAATGGGGCAAGATAGAAGGAATGTCAGAAGCCATATATGTATGCAAAAACGGGAAGAGTTTGATTACATATAACACCTCCGACTTCTTCATGGTCCGTCAGATTCGAAGCGGGAGAGAAATGGATATGGATGATGATCTTGATGCATTGGTGTTGACTCCTTTTACATGCATATATTTTATCAAGTTCTTTTTACCCTTCATGCTATTGTTAGTATGGATACCATGTGTGTGTGATCTTCATGACACTAAAAACAAGAGGAACAAGATGCGCCTATTTTGAAGCAAGTCACGATGGACCTTAGTCAAAGAAGAAGAAAGTTGCAGTGATGGTTGTGTTGGGGATCGTGGACAGAAAACAAAAAAATTCCTACCGACGATAACCATAAACTAGCCAAGATCTAACTATGCAGATATACTATACGGAGGAGGACAGAGTACATACCCTTGTAGACCGAAAGCGGGATTACGTTCCCGCACAAACGTTGCCGACGAAGCCGACCTCAAGGTCGTGTAGAGGAAGTAGACGTACTCCCAGCACCACCCGTGTAGCACCTCGTAGTTCCACACACGTACGGTGCAGATGACGACCTCCGGGCACCAGATCCAGCAGAGCAGCAAAAGCGGAAGATTGGATCTAGCAGCACGGCGGTGTGTGTATAGTAGAGAGACTTCCCTCCCCGTACGCGGCTCCAGAAACGGAACCACGCTCAAGATAGGAGAGAAGAAGAGGGAGAAGGGTGAATTTCCAAGGCATGGGGGTCCCCTATTTAAAGGAGAGAGAGGGAGGCCATCTCCCTTGGCTCACCCATGTGGGACTAAACCCCACATGGGGGTGCGTCGACCAAGGGAGCCGTCGGTCACCTAGGTGGGCCCCATTCGGCCCACCTAGGGCGGCTGGCCTCCTTCCCCTTTTTTTCTTTTTCCTTTTTGGGATTTTCCCCTAATGGGCCTCTAAGGCCCATTTAGGTTTAATGCCTTAAAAATCCGAATTTAATTAAATAAAAAAATATTTAATCATTAATAACACTTATTAATATTAAATACATATTATTTAATTCATCCGGGCTCCGAAACATATTTCGTTGCCTCCAATCAATATCGGACAAGTCCCGGAACACTTCCGGAGTTCCTGGTTTCTTTCTCTCTTATATCCAATCTAATCGTCACCTACCCTTAAGTGTGTTAGCCTACGGTTCGGGATCACATAGACATGAACGAGACACGCTCTCCGATCAATGACTAACAGCGGGGTCTGGATACCCATGGTAGTCCCTGTGCGTCCACGAAAGTATTTTATCGTTCGAACCTTTAGACGTCCAGTTTCAGCCTTTTGCCTGGCGATACTTAGATTGTCCGAGCATCGTTCTCCGGTATCACGATTACCGAGCATGATCTCGTCATCGACAAATCTATCTTTACTCGTCTGTGATATTACATCCCCGTGACCTAGTCACATGCTTGCAAGCTCATTGATATAATCTCACCGAGTGGGCCCAGAGTATCTATCCTGCTATGTGGATTGGAAAATCCCGCTCTTGATCACTTGCCTCCAGTGCTTCCTTCGGATACCCGAAAGTGTCACCTTTATTGTCACGCTATATAAGACATGCCGTTTGATGCAATCAAAGCACCTTCCAGAAGCGATTTGATATGACCTCATAGTCGAAGGTATGAGCACTACGTTTCTATATCTTTTGGGTATGTCAATCACATCATTCACCTAACGACATGACTCCGTTGTCAACCGACGTAATTATCCATGATCAGGAAAACTTGATCATCTGTTGCCCAACGGACTAGTTAAATAGAGGCTACTAGGGACCTGGTTGTTTATATACCACACATGTATTAATGTTTCCGCGTAATACAGTTATAACATGGTATAAAAACATATTATGAACAAATTGAGATATGACAAATAAAATCAGTTTATTAATTGCCTCTAGCGCATATCTCCAACAGTATCCCACTTGCACTAGAGTACAATTTAATCTAGTTTACAACTTGGTAAAAGCGTAACACTGATGCATGTAAAATGCATACATGAACTTTGCACTATATCACACATATTCTAATCATATTTGCATCATATAAGGGTTATATTACTGTTATTTAATGATTTTAGGAAATAAATCAATTGTTTCCTATTTTTAGGGAATTAACCATGCGCAGGCAAAAAACCCTATTTCTTTCCTTTTATGTTTCAGGGACCCAAACGTTGTCCAAAAATTATGGAAAAATACAGGCGTCGTATTTTGGAAGGAGGAAGACCTCGGAGCGAAGGAAGCAAGCAAACGGAGTCCAGAAGGCCGAAAGGGGGTGGCCCACGCGGCCAGGTACTGTGGCCGCGTGGGGCCCACTCATTTGGGCCTCGTGGCTCCGCTGCCGTCGATTTTCGTCCACCGACTCCGTCTTGACCTAAAAACGCCTATAAAAAAGGTCCCCTGGCGTTTCGCGAAGGAGCGCCGCACAAACACAGAAACACCGAAACGGAGATCAGGAGCTGCAGATTGGAGGGGGAAAACTCCGGCGGGGCGCTGCCGGTGTGGTCTCCATCCTCTCCATCGACTTCTCCACCGTCTCCATGATGAAGAGGGAGTAGTCCACCTCTGGACTATGGGTTTGTGGAAGTAACTTATGTATCTCTCCTCTCTTGAGCTTCACTAATTAGTACCGTATGAGCTGCTGAACATGATTACGGTCATATTTGTAATACCTATGTGGTGGATCTTTCTATGAGTTAATATATGTTTGAGATTGCAATGTTTGTTTCAGTTATGAGTATAGATGCATATTATGTACCCCGTTCTTGTCTACTTGTTATGATCAAGCATGTTTATGAGAGCGTGTGTGGGGGAACGTGTGCATTAGTTGGAGTAACGGGGAGTGGTGAGTGCGGTAAGCTGACAACTTAATATCGCGATCCACTTGGGTGTTTACCTTACTTTGTTACCTCACTAGGGATAAACAAAATACCATGCTGCAAGGGTTGAGGGTGACCAAGCTTCTTCCTGTGACTAGATCCAGCATGTTCTTATTTTCACTTCATGTCATGAAACTTATTGCTATACTCTGAGTCATCTTAATTACTGAGGTGTTATGATTTGGTTCGCATCTTGGTGGAGTATAAGAGAGACTAATAACCAAAAGGTCTCTATGTTAGGACGTGATGCCCATATATCTAAGTAACTTGTTATCAAACTTTGTGTTGCAATCTCATATGTTAACTCTATGTGTGTTCCATTGTCTGCCACTTTATAAAGAGAGAGTGCATTTGTGAAACCATGAACCCCGGTCCATTTTTAATCATAAGAAACACCTTTCCAACACCATATACCACTTTTCTTTTCAGCCATCATTAAATCCGAAAATACAAAAATACTTTTCATCTTGCATACATCATTAAAAAACCCAAAAATATCATTTACCATTGCATCCACCATCATTGCATATTTATTTCCTGTTTGCATTGCATAACTATCTTGATATCATTCTTACACCTTGTGCTTGACAACCACAGGTGAGGTTGAGGACCAAAACATTTAACTTTGTTTTGTAGGTAACCAAAAGAAGGATAAGAAGATATATCTTCACTACTGATTCCCCGAGAGTTCGATATTAAACCCTCGAGTCACCCTCGTGGGGAAAACACGTCTTCCACTACTACACACTCTGCACTTGGAGTCTCAACCTAACCCATTTACTTTTGACGCAGGTAACTACGCACCGGAGATCAACAAAGTGTTTTCTGGCGTCGTAGATCAACCTCTTCAAGGGCCATCAAGACTGTTTTCTGGCGCCGTTGCCGGGGAATCATAGCTGAGAGATTTATCCAAGGGTGTGCATCATCGCATTCATCTCACAACGAAGTCAACTTCACCAACTTGTGCTAACACCTAAGCTTGGGGAGGTTGCACCTACGTGAGCACCATCTTATCCATCTTTACTTACAAAGCAATTTATTTGTTTTGTTAGTGTCATTGCATATCATATTCCGCTTGCATATTTATTTTCAGTTTTGCATAAAAAATAAAAAATACAAAAAAAACTTGCTAAAATGGGAGAAAGAACTAAATTGTGTGACTACACAAACACTCCAAATGATCAATTTATTGCTAGAGCTATTGCCACACCTAAGATAAATGCTGAGAGTTATGAAGTAAGTCCTAGTTTGTTGAACTTGATAACTAGGGAACAATTTGGTGGTAGTGCTATGGAGGATGCCTCTATGCATCTTCATGACTTTGTTGAAATATGTGACATGCAAAAGTTTAAAAATGTGGAAAGTGATATCCTAAAACTGAAGTTATTTCCTTTCTCACTTAGAGGAAAAGCTAAAGAGTGGTTGCATTCATTACCTATTGATAGCATTAAAACTTGGGATGATCTAAAAGAAGCTTTCATTAAGAAATATTATCCCCCTGTTAAAATTTTGCAAAATAGAAACAACATTCTTTCTTTTAGGCAAAATGAAAATGAACATGTTGCTATGGCTTGGGATAGGATAAAACTTATGCTTAGAACTTGTCCCTCACATGGAGTTAATGAATGGACCATATTACACTCTTTCTACAATGGTTAAACTACATGTCTAGAAATATACTTGATTCTGCTGCTGGAGGTGCTTTTATGAGTAAGACTATAGTAGAAGCTAAAAACATATTGGAAAGCATTTTGCAAAACTATAGTCAATGGCATACTGATAGGGCACCCAACCCATCTAAGAAAGTGAATTCTATTGAGGAAACTAATGATTTGTCATCTAAAATGGATACTATTCTTGCTTTGCTTAATAAACCTAGTGTTGAAAATGTTCCTTTGCAAGAACTAGTTGGTAACAATTCTGAAAATATTGATGTCAACTTCATTAGGAACTATGGTAATAATGGGTATGGTAACAACAATTATAACTCTACAATAAACCCCCATATGTGCCAAATAAATATGCTTCTAGTGGTAATGTTTCTAGTGACTTGGAAAACACCATTAGATCTTTTATATCTACTCAAAAGGAGCTTAATAAGGAATTTATCTCTAAGTTTGAAAAACAAGACTCCTTGTTTGAAAGGGTAGATCAGCTTACTAAGGAAGTCTCATCATTAAAGAGCATCATTACAGCCCAAAAACATGAGGAAACAATTAAATATTGCCAAGAGGTTATCAATAAGTCTTGGGAACACATTCATGAGCAAGAGAGAATTGCTAAAGAATCTATTGGGGTAATGAAAGAGGTAGAAGTTGAGGAAGTTAAAATGCTTAGTGAAGTCAAGGATCCTTTGCTTGACTTAGAAAATTGTAGCTTGCATGAATTAATATCTATCTTACAAAAACTTGCAAGTGATCCTTCCATCAACACTAATCAAGCTGGCTTTGGTTCTTATATTGCTAATCATGTCTTGAAAGAAAAGATTGCTAGGTACAACCAAGAGGCTATGATACCACCTAAGCTTGGGGATATGTGGATTCCTAAGGTACTAGTAACTATTGGAAAAGAGACACACCATGCTATACTTGATCTAGGATCTAGTGTCTCTGTTTTATCTAAAGAACTATATGAAGTGCTTGAATTGAAAAATCTTGAAAAATGCTCCATTGAACTTGCACTTGCTGATGACTCTATTAAACATGCTTTAGGAAAAGTAAGTGATGTTATGGTGGAGTTACATATGACTTTTGTGCCTGTGGATTTTCTAATCATGGATATGGGGAATAAAACCTCTAGTCCTATTATTCTTGGAAGACCTTTTCTTCGTACCACAGGTGCCATCATTGATTCAAAGGAAGGGAATGTGAAGTTTCAGTTCCCACACAAGAAGTGCATGGAACACTTCCCAAGGAAGAGGGAACCACCAAAGTTCAAGCTCCCTCATGAGCTTCGTCCAATAAACAACAAGTAAGAAGCCTAGCTATATGGCTATAAAGAAAGCGCTTTGCGGGAGGCAACCCGGTTATTTTTTGTGTGATTTTCTTTGTGTCCTCTTGCTGTAACAAGAGACTTTGTGTCTAGTTTAGGTTCTGGAATTTTCAATAAAGTGCCAAGTTTTACCCTTTTTGGTTTGAAAAAGTTGCTTATAGCGTTCGGAGATTTTATTCCTGCACGAATCAGTGCACGGTATGATTTTTAATTCTTATTCTGTAACTCCGAATGAGCTCATATTTGAACTGTAGTTGCAACTTTTCATCCTCTGTATGCATGAATTTTTTCGGAATTTTTCGAGAAAGTTTGGTAGGGTAGAAAAATACGTTTTGCTGCTGCTGTTTTTCTGGACAGATTCTGTCCCATTTTGTTTGATGCATGCTTTGAGCTTTTAAGTTGAATCTTTTTGATCCAATTGAGTTTATGAGTAGGCATACAACATTATACACTTTCTGGACATCTCATATGAATTTTTTTCAAGGATTATATGCAGCAAGAAACATATTTGTTTATCACTATTAATGCACCCCACAGAAAAGAAATGGGAGAAACGGTGTTTTGAAGTTTTTTCACAGGGATTGGAGGAGATGCACCAAGAGTTATCCAAGGATGGTGAAGACCATAAGCTTGGGGATGTGAAGACAACCCCACTGGACCTACACACTCTCGGTTTGCGCACGTCCAACTTCTGTTTTTCGATCGAAACACTTTATCGCATAAACTTGGAGCGTCTTTTGTTTTGTTTTGGTTTGATTTGTTTTGAGAGACCACCACACTATCATTTATATATGGAGAGCTACTGGAAATATGGGTTGAAATATGTTGGATGCTTTTATAAGATTGGGAAAAGGGATGTTTGAGTTGATTTTTAATGATACATATAGTTGCATGATTCATGAGCTTGTTTATGAGTAATAGTTTGCAAATCCTTTTTGAAGAGCTATAACTTATTCATGTTTTGGTGCTGATTGTTATTTTACTTGGTTTAACATGGATTAGTTAGTTCTATGGACACTCATGCATGCATCTAGATGGTCAACTTTCTCCCTTTTGCTAGCCCAAACATTCCAACAAGTCAAAACTTGTTTCCAACACCTTCAACCAAAGTTATTCCAGTGAGTCCACCATATCTACCTACTAGCTATATGCTATTCCGAGTATGTTCATCATGATATTTGTGTTATCTATACCTCTGAATGAAAATGATTATGTTATTGATTGCCATGGGAAAAGTTGGTTATATAGCTCTCATGAACTTGATGCACATTTTTACTATCATTGCTATAAATAAACATGACCCATTGTGATTAAGATTATGATGCTAGTGGCTTGATAAATGTCCAAGGTTGGGAGTTAGCCCATATGTGCTGTCACATGCAAAGCTTTCAACATGCTCCATTTAGTTGATATCATGTGCTTTTGTCTATGGATGCCTATCATGGTGAAATAAGGGGGAAAAGATTTAGTTTGAATGAGTTTGTATAAATGGTTAGAGAGACGCCTGGGCCGCTAATCTAAGCCATGCATTATTCATGGTGGAAATTTACTTACATGCTATGGTGAATTATCTATGACACACCTTACAATAAAAAGCTATTCCAATGGTAAATAAAAAGGGTGTTTGTCACATCCCAAATTTAGAAACTAAGAAAAAACTTAGTTTCACAAGACCCAAATTTCAGAACCAACAAAAACTTTTGAAATGTTTCACTGATGATTGTGTTTTACTTCCCATTGTTGTGTTTGACCTTGTGTGGACTTGGTTGTAATGTTGATCTTGTTGTGTTTGTTGCTTGTGAGGACAATTCCTCGGCTGTGCCTAACACTAAAATAAAACACACTTGGCAACAATTTGGAATGTGACTTAAATTTAAAACAAACCCTTCAAAATAGTCAACAAATGGAAATTAAGATCATGAGTTAAAGAAATGATCTTAATAAATAATTTTCTCTACTTAACTATCTATTTCCTTCAAACCAATAATTCTCTCTGTGAAAATAAAAATTATTTGAAGTTAATATATTTATCAAGAAAGTTCCAAAAGTTCAAAACAATATCTTCTCTCTTGCTTTTGAATTACTAAAAGAGTATCAAATTGAAATTGCCAAAAATAACATATTTAAAACCCTATGAACAAAAGTTGTTCAAAACATTTTATTTTAACACCCCAATTTTTGTGGAGCTTCTACATGACAAGGGGAGCCTACCCAAATATTTTCAAATTTTTATAAAATGTTTTACTGCCTCAATAAAATCCCCAAAAGCTACTGGATATTAAAAAGGGAAATAAAAGAAAGAGAAAAGGGCTTAGTTGTAAATAGAAACAGAGGTCCAGGGGGTTTTCTGCAATTGTTGCATCGTCTTCCTGTAGCTCACATGGCGCCAGTGTCGCCGTGTCGTCCGCCCGCTCGCCGAGCTCGCCCAGGCCCCCCCTCCGCTCCTCTGCCGCGTCGAAGGATAAGGAGGCCCCCCCCCCCGAAGCTGCTCTGCCCTCCCTCCAGCACTCATCCACTCCCCTGCCTCTCCCTCTCCATTTCTTCCACCATGGCCGTGGCTGAGCCGAGCGCGCCGTCGCGCGTCGCCGTCGATTGAGAGCTCCCCGAGCCAAGCCAGGACCGCCAGAAGCTCCGCCTCGTCCACCTCTTCTTCTCCGTGCAAATAATCGAGCCGGGGCGTCGTCGTTGCGGAGATCGACGCCATCTTCTCCGCTTCCGGCCGCCAACCTTCGAGCAAGCTCACCGTTGATTCCGACCACCTCTGCACCACCCGAGCACACTCACGCGTCTAGGGTGAGCACGCCTTGCTTCTGGACATCTCCCTCTCCTTCGTCTCGTTCTAGGTCGTTGTGTAGGAGTAGCTCGCCGTTAGGCCGTAGACCGCCGCTGCCGGAGCTCACCATCGTCGCCTTCTCCGGTGACCATATGGACCAAGGCTCCGCCACGGAGTAGCCCGCACCAGTACGGGACCTTTACATATATTAGTTGGTCTCCGCACGCCGTAGAACATCGATCCAGTGCGCGTCGCCGCCGGTGGTCACCGCGGCCGTGCGCGTCGTCCCCGTGCACGGTCCTCAACTCAAAAGGATGCGCGCACGTATCCTAGCACCAGCACGCACCCAGCCCAGTGGCAACGGCCACGATCGAGCCAGCGCGGCGTCGCGAGTTCGACTCCCCGCGGACGCAAAGGCGCACCCCTTTTTTTCATTTTATTTCCACTCGCTGACAGGCGGGCCCCACTGGTCAGAGACCGTGGCGGCCAGCGCAGCAACACACGCCCAGTCAGCGCCAGCATGGCGCACGGGCCCGTTGGTCAGTGACTGTGGGTAGCACAGCCTGTGTGCAGAAAGTTTCGGTTAAATTCTGGGAAATATTTAAAACTGGCAGAAATTTGATTAAACTTGTAAATTCAATATCTTTTTGAATACCTGTCCAAAAATGACAAACAAGATACCAAAATGTTCCGAAAAATAAACCCTATCTGTTGGTATGACTCACATATCCAACTATTAATTTAGTTGCTTTTCTATTAAAATAAGGAAAATGGCAGCAAAGAAAATGCTTTTGGAAAATCCATATCTTTAAAAATAATGATCCAAAAATTAAGTTTGACCTATCAAAATGTTCAGCAAGTGATAACCTTTATGTTCCACCTTGTTTCCAAACGTGGATACTTGTTTTGTAATGTTGTTTAAAATAAATTAACAAAAGGACCGATTGAAAAAGGATTTCTATAAATTAATCTGTAATAAATCGTGGAGTGAATCCAATTGGTTGTCCTTAAGTTAAGTACTATCATGGGTATCGGGTTAATGTCTCTACCTTAGTTTGGTAAGATATTCGGAACTACAGAAACTAATTGGTGGCCTAACTTTTGTCTGAAGTATTTCCCGTTTAAAGGAAGGTGCTTGTTGTTAATCTTGCCTGAGATAGTTTTGGGATCGATGGACCTAGCTTGTGTATAGGTGATAGACTACTGATCCATATAATGCCCTCGCAAGTGTAGATCCTAGTTGTTGCTCGAACGATTAGTTTGATGCTTACGGTTTGTTACTTGTCTGTATACCACTTGGGGATTGGTTTGCTTATTGATTGTTGTGTTATTCTCATGTTTACGACGCTAGATATAAACGCTACCGGAGTGGTATTTGGAGAGGATTTATTGAAGAGGAATCAGAGTTTATTTCTTTGATCAGTAAGGAGAAGTCCAGGGACATTATGCTGGAATCAGGCAAGCTATTCTCTGAGCTTGCATCTACATACATCTATTTTGGTTCACATGTTTTACTTATAAAGAGCATAAGTGATTTATGTGGTGTTTGCCACAAAAGATATGATTTTGAAAACCCTTTTCCAAAATATAAGTATATTATTTTGACACCCTATATGGAGACATTAGCTGGAATTTCTTTTTCAAACTATAGGATGGGAAAAATATTGTTTACTCAAAACTCCTTTGGAAATACTTGTGTGGATATGGAATACCGAGATGTCGGTGTGGAAATGGAGAAATGGTGAATGGTGATGTTTATGAAAAATGCACATTGTGTCCTTGTACTTACGTCGACCAGCCGATAACCTGTGCGACCACATTTACCCACATATGGGAAAGGGCGTAGTCATATAGTTTGCTCATATTAGTACTGGATGCCTCAACAACGGGGATGACCCCGTTCCATGAGGGGATGGTCTGAGGACCTACCCCCTGACCTGGGTCCTCTTAAGAGAAGTCTGCCAACAGAGTTGGTATGAGTGTATTGGAGAAAGAGGATTGAAGGTTCCACCATAAATCGCCGGGCAGAACTACGAGTCCTCATACTTAGATTCCGATGGGCTGGGTTAAGTGTGTTGGAAAGTTTCGTAGCGGTAGGGTCCTATACTAGCATGAGCAAAGGACAGGCTATGGTCGGTGACTCAACTTCGCATACACCTTGTATGGCGGGACGTGGCTGACACGATGAGTTACCGGATGGGTGTGGGAAAAGCGTGCTACCTCTGCAGAGGGTAAAACTATTCGAATAGCCGAGTCCTCGGATATGGACAGTTGGGAGGCCCTACTTTGACCATGTGCAAGTTTTGAAAGGATTTGAGATTTAAAAGGAAAATGAAGTGGAGGATGTTTTATGCAACTATGCCAACAGGCCGGCATGAGGTTGTTGGGATTGAATGACCATGAATGGCTATGGTCGGAAAAGGAGGAGTTTTGGGGAAATAAAACCTGGTGATGAATTTCGGGAA
Organism: Poa pratensis; assembly: GCA_947311845.1. Lineage (NCBI taxonomy): Eukaryota > Viridiplantae > Streptophyta > Magnoliopsida > Poales > Poaceae > Poa > Poa pratensis. The sequence continues at coordinate 12,567,179 of CAMZMU010000082.1, forward strand.
AGCATTTTTAAAGAGACCTCTTATCTTCTCCAATAAAGATATATTTTCGGGAAAAAGTTTTAAAAGAGACTTCTTACAAAGACAGGTTTATGGGAAAAGATCTAAAGGCCTTCTTTTCTTTTTCAATAAAGATATAGAGATTTCAAAACAAAGTTTTGTCAAACAAAAGTCTATCCTTCCCTTTTCAACAAGGATATAGAGTTTTCAAAGCAAACGAAGTTTTATTTAAACAATAAAAAGAGTAGTGCATGCTCATTTCGGGGGTAGTTTGCGAGTACATTCAAATGTACTCATATTGGTTTCATCCCTGGCTATTGTCTTAGCCAGATTTTGAAGAAGAGCAGTTCGAAGAAGAAGACTTCAATAACGTCGAGGCGAACTAGGGCGCTTCCCAGTCAACTGCCTGTAGGGTTGGCAAATGACTTGGGCTCCACGTTGTTTTGGTGATTTCCGCTGCAAGTACCTGTTGAAGTTCATGGCTTCAACCAAGTAAGTAAATTCCTTCGGTATTTATGGGTGTTCTGTGATGCCAATTCGAGTTATGTGCAACAACAGACTGATCATGGGATTGTTGCAGGAAACATAACGAGTATCTCGGATAGCTAATCTGGGGTCATCACAGTGTTGAGGTGGTTCATCTTGTTTGTTTGTCTTGTCATTTTGATATGGGCTTGTTCCATATCCTGGGACAAGAGGTACCCCAGTTGACGCTCTTGATGATACTATTATTACTTACAATGATAGATAACTTGAACTTGCTTTTCCCGAGTTGAGTAACTCATGGTGTAGGTACTTGTATTCAAGGGGCATGAGACATCCAACCTTTACTTTGTCAAGCACACTACTCATATTTTCTCTCACATTAAACTATAATCATTCAAGATGCTATGATAGGGGAATGAGAGCTTGACACCAAGTATTACCATATTGCAATCATTGACTTAAGTAGGAGAGTTTGGAGGTTAGATGAAACTTATGCATGCTTTACCTCTACTCACTTATTCATCTTTCCAAAGTGTCCACCAAACATATTCAGATTTTCATCATCACTCTATGGACCACATGTATGCAAAAGTAAGAATGTCCATATTACTTGCTACTATGTTACACTTTGTGAACTATCATTGAACATCCTTGTATTGAATACTTGATATCACTTCATAAACTGTTTTGCATATTGCTACTCCTTTGAAGAATGAATCATTTGACTCTATGTAGCAGTAGCAATCATCTTTGATATCCATTGTTAGTGCTATATTGCAAAGCCCATGTTAGTTTTATCACCTTCATACTCGAGGACGAGTATTGGTTAAGCTTGGGGATGTTGATGCATGTAAAATGCATACATGAACTTTGCACTATATCACACATATTCTAATCATATTTGCATCATATAAGGGTTATATTACTGTTATTTAATGATTTTAGGAAATAAATCAATTGTTTCCTATTTTTATGGAATTAACCCTGCGCAGGCAGAAAACCCTATTTCTTTCCTTTTATGTTTCAGGGACCCAAACGTCGTCCAAAAATTATGGAAAAATACAGGCGTCAGGATTTTGGAAGGAGGAAGACCTCGGAGCGAAGGAAGCAAGCAAACGGAGGCCAGAAGGCCGAAAGGGGGTGGCCCACGCGGCCAGGTACTGTGGCCGCGTGGGGCCCACTCATTTGGGCCTCGTGGCTCCGCTGCCGTCGATATTTCGTCCACCGACTCCGTCTTGACCTAAAAACGCCTATAAAAAAGGTCCCCTGGCGTTTCGCGAAGGGAGCGCCGCACAAACACAGAAACACCGAAACGGAGATCAAGAGCTGCAGATTGGAGGGGGAAAACTCCGGCGGGGCGCTGCCGGTGTGGTCTCCATCCTCTCCATCGACTTCTCCACCGTCTCCATGATGAAGAGGGAGTAGTCCACCTCTGGACTATGGGTTTGTGGAAGTAACTTATGTATCTCTCCTCTCTTGAGCTTCACTAATTAGTACCGTATGAGCTGCTGAACATGATTACGGTCATATTTGTAATACCTATGTGGTGGATCTTTCTATGAGTTAATATATGTTTGAGATTGCAATGTTTGTTTCAGTTATGAGTATAGATGCATATTATGTACCCCGTTCTTGTCTACTTGTTATGATCAAGCATGTTTATGAGAGCGTGTGTGGGGGAACGTGTGCATTAGTTGGAGTAACGGGGAGTGGTGAGTGCGGTAAGCTGACAACTTAATATCGCGATCCACTTGGGTGTTTACCTTACTTTGTTACCTCACTAGGGATAAACTAAAATACCATGCTGCAAGGGTTGAGGGTGACCAAGCTTCTTCCTGTGACTAGATTCAGCATGTTCTTATTCTCACTTCATGTCATGAAACTTATTGCTATACTCTGAGTCATCTTAATTACTGAGGTGTTATGATTTGGTTCGCATCTTGGTGGAGTATAAGAGAGACTAATAACCAAAAGGTCTCTATGTTAGGACGTGATGCCCATATATCTAAGTAACTTGTTATCAAACTTTGTGTTGCAATCTCATATGTTAACTCTGTGTGTGTTCCATTGTCTGCCACTTTATAAAGAGAGAGTGCATTTGTGAAACCATGAACCCCGGTCCATTTTTAATCATAATAAACACCTTTCCAACACCATATACCACTTTTCTATTTTCAGCCATCATTAAATCCAAAAATACAAAAATACTTTTCATCTTGCATACATCATTAAAAAACCCAAAAATATCATTTATCATTGCCACCACCATCCTTGCATATTTATTTACCACCATTGCATATTTATTTCCTGTTTGCATTGCATAACTATCTTGATATCATTCTTACACCTTGTGCTTGACAACCACAGGTGAGGTTGAGGACCAAAACATTTAACTTTGTTTTGTAGGTAACCAAAAGAAGGATAAGAAGATATATCTTCACTACTGATTCCCCGAGAGTTCGATATTAAACCCTCGAGTCACCCCTCGTGGGGAAAACACGTCTTCCACTACTACACACTCTGCACTTGGAGTCTCAACCTAACCCATTTACTTTTGACGCAGGTAACTACGAATCGGAGATCAACAAAGTGTTTTCTGGCGTCGTAGATCAACCTCTTCAAGGGCCATCAAACACCTATTGCAGCTTGGTGTTTCTCATGCTTGTCTCGTGGAAGAGGTTTCGTCAGCGGAACTGCAATATTCAGGTCCGTGTGTATTTTGCAAATCTTCACATCGCCTTCCTTGACGTATTGCCGTATGACATGGAAGCGTCGGAGAATGTGATTGACGGTTGAGTGAGACCTTGGTTCCTTCACGTTGGCAATAACACCTGTGTTGTCGCAGTAGATGTTTACAGGGTCTTGCGCGCTTGGGAACACTTCGAGCTCGATGACGAACTTCCTCAGCCAAACAGCTTCATTTGCAGCATCCGCAGCCGCAATATACTCCGATTCCATTGTAGATTGGGCTACTATGGGTTGCTTCCCACTTCTCCAGCTCACAGCGCCTCCGTTCACCTTAAAAATATAACCTGTTTGCGATTTCGAGTCATCTGGAACTGTGCAGAAACTTGCATCAACGTAACCTGTTACGCCAAGTTCCTCTTCACAGCTTCCATAAACAAGAAACATGTCCTTGGTATGCTTAAGATACTTTAGTATGTTCTTAACAGCTATCCAGTGTTCTTTGCCAGGATTACTTTGGAATCGACTCGTCAAACTGAGAGCCAATGCTACATCGGGTCGAGTACTTAACATGGCATACATGATCGATCCTATAGCCGAAGCATATCGAGTGCCATCTACTTCGGCTTTTTCAAGAGCCGTCACTGGACATTGAGCCGTGCTCAACATCTTACCCTTGACAACCGGCAGAGAACCTTTCTTTGCCAAATGCATATTGAACTTCTTCAATATCTTGTCAAGGTAAGTACTCTGACTTAACGCTAATAGGCACCTTGATCTATCACGATAGATTTTAATGCCTAATACGTATGCAGCTTCTCCTAAGTCCTTCATCGAATATTTACTGTTTAAATATTCCTTCACGCTTTTTAGAAGTTCCACATTATCCCCGATTAGTAATATATCATCCACATATAGAACTAGGAATGCAACTGAGCTCCCACTCATTTTCTTATAAATGCAGGTCTTTTCCGCATTTTGGACAAATCTAAAACCTTTGATCACCTCATCAAAGCGAAGATTCCAGCTCCGAGATGCTTGCTTCAGTCCATAAATGGAACGTTGAAGCTTGCATGCCTTGCCAGCACTCTCTGGATCGACAAAACCTTCAGGTTGTACCATATACAACTCTTCCTCAATGTTACCATTTAGGAACGTTGTTTTGACATCCATCTGCCATATCTCATAGTCATGATATGTAGCTACTGCTAGCAAAACCTGAATAGACTTTAGCATCGCTACCGGTGAAAAAGTTTCATCGTAGTCAATTCCATGAATTTGTCGAAAACCTTTTGCGACAAGTGGAGCTTTGTAGACGGTCACGTTACCGTCAGCGTCAGTCTTTTTCTTAAAGATCCATTTATTCTCAACGGCCTTACGCCCTTCGGGAATCTCCACCAAAGTCCATACTTTGTTGTCATGCATGGATCCTATTTCGGATTTCATGGCTTCAAGCCATTTCTCGGACTCAGGTCCTTCCATCGCCTCTTTGTATTTCGTTGGTTCGTCTTGTTCAATTAACATGATGGTGCAAACAAGATTACCGTATGATGCATGTAAATGCATACATGAACTTTACATTTTATTACTTGATATTCCAACTTATTTGCATCATATATGGGTTATATTTATGTTTTATAATGATTTTTGGGGATAATTCACAGTTTCCCCATTTATTTGGAATTAACCCTGCACTGGCAGAAAACCCTATTTTCTATATTTTTATGTTTCAGGGACCCAAACGACGTCCAAATGACCTAATATTTTACGGGCGTCAGTTTTTGGAAGGAACGAAGCGTAGGAGCGAAGGAAGCGAACAAACGGAGATCCGAGGGCCAAAAGAGGTGGGCCCACGCGGCCAGATTCCTTGGCCGCGTGGGACCCCCCGTCTTGGGCCTCGTGGCTCCGATGCCGTCCGTTTTCGTCTCCGTGGCTTCGTCTTGACCTAAAACCGACTATAAAACTAGTCCCCCGAGGAGTTTCGCGTAGGAGGCGGCGGAGAAACACAAAACCAAGAAACAGGAGACAGAAGGCTGCCGCCGGAGAAGATCGGAGGAGGGAAACGCCGCCGGAATCACCTCCGGAAGGCTCCTCCATCCCCCCTCCGGAGTCTCCATCAACACCACCGTCAAGACCAGCACCATCTCCATCACCATATTCGTGATCCACTTCATCCCCCTCATAGTTTGAGATTGTTGAACCCTAGCTATTGTCTAAGTACTATTCTACATGCTTGTGAATTGCTACTTGTCATTGTTTTGTGGGGAGATTATATTCTCAGATTGTGTTGTATCACTTATGCCATTGAATCATATCATGTCTTCGCGTTGTGTGTAGTTCTCTCATGTTCCTGGGGGCATAGGATGGATTGGCAATGATTTATTTATGACATGTGTTGGTATTTTGTCTAGTGTTTATCTTTTTATGTAATTCTATGATGGTGTTGTGCGAATGTCGACTGCACATCACTTCACCTATATGGGTTCATAGGAGAACACCGTAGTGTAATGGATTGAGGGAGACTTGGGAGGACATGTAAACCTGAGACCGAGTCATGAAGTTGCATTATGAGGGTATTAGTATCGGGGACCTTAGAGTTTAAGGCTATGGTGGGAATCTATGTCTTAATAACTCTTGTGCAGTCATTTACTTTGCCATAAGAACCATCATAAGGGGTTTAGTTTATTTATTTAGCTATACCTAATAGTCCAAAGAAGATTAAAACTTGACAAAATGTTTACCTTGTTGTTCTAGAAATATTTATGCCATGAAGTCTAGGTAGCCCTTGGGAACGTTCTCCACTTATAAGAAACACACACTTGAGCTTGTCCTCTTGCTGCATAGAGGATTGAGCTTTCTCTCTTTGAGAGCTTTCACTTGTCATATTTTTATTTTCAGCCTTTTACTTTATTGCAAACTCTACGCCAAAAACCCAAAAACACTTGCATCATTTAATCATTTTAGTTTGTCTAGTGCATAGATAATAAGAGAAGTGACACTCTTATTTGAGAGGATAAATACTTATACCTTCTGCTCCTCGTTGGATCGATTCTATACTTACACATTGAAGATTTCAACGATCCCCTATACTTGTGGGTATCAAGACATTTTCTGGCGCCGTTGCCGGGGAGTGTAGCGCTTAAGTTTTTATTCTTGTTTGCACTAGATATTTATTTTCAGTTTTGCATATACTCTAGTTTACCTTCAGTTTTGCATTTAGTTTAGTTTTACTTTCAGTTATATATTTCAAAACCCAAAAAAATTATAAAATGGAAAACAACCAAACAATTATAGAACTATATAATATCTATCTTGAGTTAGGACATGAAGTGTTTGAGGAGAAAATTAAGTTTTATTTGCTTAACTATCATGTTTGTGGTAGTACTAATTCTTTGAACACCTTTATTGCTAATGCTAAGAAAAACCTTAAGCTTGGGGAAGTTTGTTTTGATGAATATGATATTTTTAGTCCCCCAAGTTTGATGATACTATGTCTCCCATTTATGACGATTACAATGATGAATGTGATATTTTCAGTCCACCTACTATTGAGGATAAAGTTTATTATGATTATGATATGCCTCCTATATATGATGATTACAATGATGATTATGAATGTTTTACTCCCACTATCACTAATAAGAAGGATTTTACTTATGTGGAGAGTATTAATACTTTTATGCTTGTAGATCATGAAAGACATGCTTTATGTCATAATTATATTGTTGAATTCATTCATGATGCTACTGAAAGTTATTATGAGAGGGAAAACATGGTTCTAAACATTTCAATATTATTACGTTTCCTCTCTTTAAGTTCAAAGTCTTGAAATTGCTCTTGTTTTATCTTCCTATGCTACTTGCTTTGTGTTTCAATGATTTATTTTCTTACAAGATCCCAATGCATAGGAAGTGGGTTAGACTTAAATGTGTTTCATATTTTTCTCTTGATGCTCTCTTTTGCATTTCAATTCTTATTCCTATGTGAGCATCATTAAAACTATCATGTCTAGCTAAAAGACGTTAAAGAAAAGCGCTTGTGGGAGACAACCCATGATTTTTTATATTCAGTTTCATTTTTGGTTTTTGAGTCAAGGTGCTTGTTACTACTGTAACACACCTTTGTATCTTATTTTTCATCTTTATGGCAAGAATAACCTCTTTTGAGAGGTAGGATTAAACAATAGTGATTTGCTGTCCAGAAAACAGATTCCTAAGCTTCACTGCGAAAAATGTATAAAATCACAGAAGAGGAATTTTGACTGATATTTTACGACAGCAATATTCAGTTATTAATACACATTTCATTAGTTCAAAGTTTTCTGATTTGAGCAACGTAAGTGCCTCTGAAAATTCACTCTTTACGGGCTGTCCAGTTTTTGACAGATTATGTCTTTATTTTGCATTACTCTCATTACTTGTGTTTTGTGTGGTTCTTTTGATCAAAGAACAATATACAACCATAGTAACAGTAATTAATGTTTAGAATCAACTCATGATATGTCTTTGCTATACCTATGTGGATTTAATTTATGGAGACACTAACCCTCTAATCAAGTTTTATGATGAGTTTTGTGTAAAGAGAATTTTCAAGTGGAAGAGTTGAGGGTGATGAACAAGATCAAGAGGGACAAACACTCAAGCTTGGGGATGTTACCCCTAGGCTCACCCTACATATTCAAATAAGTACAAGAATTCAAGCTTGGGGATGCCAAGCCACCTCACTCCAACCATCTTGATACCAAGTAAGTAAGCCTAGCTATATGGCTATAAAGAAAGCGCTTTACGGGAGGCAACCCGGTTGTTTTTGCTTTTGGTTTTCTTTGTGTCCTCTTGCTGTAACAAGAGACTTAGTTTTTAGTTTTGTTTCTAATTTTTAATAAAGTGCCAAGTTTTACCCATTTTGGTTGAAAAAGTTGCTATTTGTATTCGGAGATTTTATTCCAGCACGAATCTGTGCACGTATGATTTTTCATTCTATTCTGTAACTCCGAATGAGCTGAAATTTGAACTGTAGTTGCAACTTTTCATCCTCTGTAAGCATGAATTTTTCAGAATTTTTCGACATATTTAAGTAGGGTAGAAAAATGCGTTTTGCTGCTGCTGTTTTTCTGGACAGATTCTGTCCCATTTTGTTTGATGCATTCTTTGAACTTTTAACTTGAATCTTTTTGATCCAATTGAGTTTATAAGTAGGCATACAACATTATACACTTTCTGGACATTCATATGAATTTTTGTTTAAGGATTTTATGCAGCAAGCAATTCATTTGTCTATCACTACTAATGTCACCCCACAGAAAAGAAATGGGAGAAACGGTGTTTTGAAGTTTTTTCACAGGGATTAGAGGAGATGCACCAAGAGCTATCCAAGGATGGTGAAGACCATAAGCTTGGGGATGTGAAGACAACCCCACTGGACCAACACACTCTCGGTTTGCACACGTCTAACTTCTGTTTTTCGATCAATGCACTTTATCGCATAAACTTGGAGCGTCTTTTATTTGCTTTTTATTTCGGTTTGATTTTTGTTTGTCTTGAGACCACCACTATCATTTATATATGAGAGAGCTACTGGAAATTTGGGTTGAATTAAGTTGGATGCTATTAAAAAGATTGGGAAAGGGATGTTTGAGTTGATTCAAAAAGATACATATAGTTGCATGATTCATGTGCTTTTTAATGAGTATTAATTTGCAAGTGTTTTATCAAGAGCTATCTTTTATTCATGTTTTGATGCTGAATGTTACTTTACTTTGTTTAACATGGATTGGTTAGTTCTATGGACACTTATGCATGCATTTAGACGGTCAACTTTCTCCCTCTTGCTAGCCCAAAAATTCCAACAAGTAAAAACTTGTTTTCCAACACCTTCAACCAAAGTTTTTCCAGTGAGTCCACCATATCTACCTATTAGCTTTATGCTATTCCGAGTATGTTTATCATGTTATTTTGTATTATCTATACTTCTGAATTAAAATGCTTATGTTATTGATTGTTATGGGAAAAGTTGGTTAAAAGCTCTCACGAACTTGATGCACACTTTACTTTTATTGCACTTAATAAACATGACCATTGTGATTAAAATTATGAAGTTGTGAGCTTGACAAGAGTCTTGGTTGGGAGTTAGCTCATATGTGCTGTCACATGGCAAGCTTTCAACGTGCTCTTAATATTTAGTTGATATCATGTACTTTTGTTTATGGATGCTTATCATGGTGCCAAATAAATGCGGAAACTTAGTAAGTTTAATGAGTTTGTATAAATGGCTAGAGAGACGCCTGGGCCGCTAATCTAAGCCATGCATCATTCATGGTGGAAATTTACTTACATGCTATGGTGAACCTTCAGTGATGCACCCACAATAAAAAGCTATACCAATAGTAAATAAAAAGGGTGTGAGATTGTTCATTTTGTTTGTTTGTCTTGTCATTTTGACATGGGCTTGTTCCATGTCCTGGGACAAGAGGTACCCCAGTTGACGCTCTTGATGACGCTATTATATTACTTACAATGACTTAACTTGAACTTGCTTTGTGGCCCGAGTTGAGTAACACCGTGGTGTAGGTACTCGTATTCACGGGGCATGAGGCATTCAACCCATACTTTGTCAAGCACATTACTCATATTTGCTTTCACTTTAAACTTTAACCATTCAAGATGCTATGATAGGGGTAATGAGAGCTCCCACCAATGAATACCACATTGCAAACATTAACTTAAGTAGAAGCATTTGGAAGCTAGATGAAACTTATTCATGTTTTACCTCTACTTATTTATCTATCTTTCCAAAGTGTCCACTTTTATATTCAGATTTACAAGAATACTCTATGACCATTATAGGATGTTTTTACTTTTCATTATGCATACATTTGTTCCATAGTACTTTCTTCTATGTTACACTTTGTGAATTATCATTGAACATCCTTTCATTGAATATTTGATATCACTTTATAATCTATCTTGTATATTGCTACTCCTTTGAGAATGAATCATTTGACTTTATGTAGCAATAGTAATCATCTTTGATATCCATTGATAGTATTAAAATGCAAAGTCCATGTTAGTTTTATCACCTTCATACTCGAGGACGAGTATTGGTTAAGCTTGGGGATGTTGATGCATGTAAAATGCATACATGAACTTTACATTTTATTACTTGATATTCCAACTTATTTGCATCATATATGGGTTATATTTATGTTTTATAATGATTTTGGGGATAATTCACAGTTTCCCCATTTATTTGGAATTAACCCTGCACTGGCAGAAAACCCTATTTTCTATATTTTTATGTTTCAGGGACCCAAACGACGTCCAAATGACCTAATATTTTACGGGCGTCAGTTTTTGGAAGGAACGAAGCGTAGGAGCGAAGGAAGCGAACAAACGGAGATCCGAGGGCCAAAAGAGGTGGGCCCACACGGCCAGATTCCTTGGCCGCGTGGGACCCCCATCTGGGCCTCGTGGCTCCGATGCCGTCCGTTTTCGTCTCCGTGGCTTCGTCTTGACCTAAAACCGACTATAAAAATAGTCCCCCGAGGAGTTTCGCGAGGAGGCGGCGGAGAAACACAAAACCAAGAAACAGGAGACAGAAGGCTGCCGCCGAGAAGATCGGAGGGGGAAACGCCGCCGGAATCACCTCCGGAAGGCTCCTCCATCCCCCCTCCGGAGTCTCCATCAACACCACCGTCAAGACCAGCACCATCTCCATCACCATCTTCGTGATCCACTTCATCCCCCTCATAGTTTGAGATTGTTGAACCCTAGCTATTGTCTAAGTACTATTCTACATGTTTGTGAATTGCTACTTGTCATTGTTTTGTGGGGAGATTATATTCTCAGATTGTGTTGTATCACTTATGCCATTGAATCATATCATGTCTTCGCGTTGTGAGTAGTTCTCTCATGTTCCTGGGGGCATAGGATGGATTGGCAATGATTTATTTATGACATGTGTTGGTATTTTGTCTAGTGTTTATCTTTTTATGTAATTCTATGATGGTGTTGTGCGAACGTCGACTGCACATCACTTCACCTATATGGGCTCATAGGAGAACACCGTAGTGTAATGGAGTGAGGGAGACTTGGGAGGACATGTAAACCTGAGACCGAGTCATGAAGTTGCATTATGAGGGTATTAGTATCGGGGACCTTAGAGTTTAAGGCTATGGTGGGACTCTATGTCTTAATAACTCTTGTGCAGTCATTTACTTGGCCATAAGAACCATCATAAGGGGTTTAGTTTATTTATTTAGCTTTCCTAATATGGCTCCGTCCAAAGAAGATTAAAACTTGACAAAATGTTTACCTTGTTGTTCTAGAAATATTTATGCCATGAAGTCTAGGTAGCCCTTGGGAACGTTCTCCACTTATAAGAAACACACACTTGAGCTTGTCCTCTTGCTGCATAGAGGATTGGGCTTTCTCTCTTTGAGAGCTTTCACTTGTCATATTTTATTTTCAGCTTTTTACTTTATTGCAAACTCTACGCCAAAAACCCAAAAACACTTGCATCATTTAATCATTTTAGTTTGTCTAGTGCATAGATAATAAGAGAAGTGACACTCTTATTTGAGAGGATAAATACTTATACCTTCTACTCCTCGTGGGATCGATACTATACTTACACATTGAAGATTTCAACGATCCCCTATACTTGTGGGTATCACCGTACCACTCAGGAGATGTACGGGTTCTTCCAGACCTACGAGGTACAATAGTCTCCTCGACATTTTCTCCCACTCCATCTATTATGGAGGACGGTTCAGGAACAGTTTCCGTTGCGCCACTCGGGATTTCGAGTTCAGGATCAACTATCTCGTCAAGGTCTATTTTCCTCCCACTTACTCCTTTAGCGAGAAACTCTTTCTCGAGAAAGGTGCCGCTTTTGCGACAAACGTTTTGCCCTCGGCATGGTGGTAGAAGGTATATCCTATGGTTTCCCGCGGATATCCTACAAAGACGACCTTCTCTGATTTCGGTTCGAGTTTGTCGGGCTGTAGTTTCTTAATGTACGCCTCACAACCCCAAACCTTCAGGAACGACAATTTAGGTTTCTTGCCATGCCATATCTCATACGGTGTCGTTGCTACGGATTTGGATGGAGCCCTATTTAAAATGAATGCAGCTGTTTATAACGCATATCCCCAAAATGATACGGGCAAGTCGGTAAGAGACATCGTAGGCCGTACGCTATCTAATAAAGTACGATTACGTCGCTTGGACACACCGTTGCGTTGGGGTGTCCCGGCAGGCGTAAGCTGTGGCACAATTCCACAGGCCTTTAGATGTGTGCCAAACTCAAAGCTCAAATACTCGCCTCCACGATCGGATCGAAGGTGCTTGATTTTCTTGTTGAGTTGATTTTCAACCTCACTCTGAAATTCTTTGAACTTTTCAAACGTCTCAGACTTGTGTTTCATTAAGTAGATATACCCGTATCTACTCAAATCATCGGTGAAGGTTACGAAATAATGATAACCATTGCGTGTCGACACGCTCATTGGACCCACACATCTGTATGTATAACTCCCAATAAGTCCGACGTCCGTTCCATAAATCCGTTGAACGGTGTCTTGGTCATTTTGCCCATAAGACATGGTTCGCAAGTGTCAAGAGATCCAAAATCTAGTGACTCCAAAAGTCTATCAGAATGGAGTTTCTTCATGCGCTTTATACAAATATGACCGAGACGGCAATGCCACATATACATGGCGGTATCATTACTAAGTTTAATCCTCTTGGCATCTACGTTATGGATGTGAGTACTACTATCGAGATACAACAAGAATAAACCATTACTCTCAGGAGCATTAACCTAAAAGATATCATTCATCGAAATAGTACAACCATTTGATACTGAATTGAATGAATATCCATCTTGCAACAAGCAAGATCCACTTATAATGTTTACACTCAAAGCCGGTACAAAATAACATTTATTTAAAACCAAAACTAATCCCGATGGTAGATGTAGAGGGAGCGTGCCGACGGCCACCACGTCAATCTTTGATCCATTGCCGACGCGCATCGTCACCTCGTCCTTCGCCAAGCGCCGTTTATTCCGCAACTCCACCTGAGAGTTACAAATATGAGCAACAAAACCGGTATCAAATACCCATGCATTACTCCGAGCGCTAGTAAGGTAGACATCTATAACATGTATATCAAATATACCTTTCTCTTTTATGGCAATCTTGCCTTTCTTTGCTAGGTACTTGGGGTAGTTGTTCTTCCAGTGACCGTCGTCTTTGCAGAAGAAGCAGTTGCTTGCTTTTGGTTTGACGGTCAATACCGTCCTTTCCATCTTGATTTCCAATTCGGCCACTTCGAGCATCAACAATATTTCAGATAAGGATTTTGACGTCCCTAGGTCGAAGTAGTTCATGATAGCATCCTTATAGCTAGGGGCAGCGAAAGCAGCACCCTGTCTATAACTAGCTCGTCCGGAATCCCATATCCCAGATCACTTAGGAGCTGGACGCAGCCAGACATTTTGGCCAAGTGCTCGCTTACGTTGCCGTGCTCTTCCATCTGGGCTGAGAAGAACAATTTGGTAGCTTCATACCTCTCAGCCATGACTTGTGGTGCAAAAACAATCATGAGTTCAGTGATTATCTCATAAGCACTCTTCCCCTCAAAATGCTTCTGCAGGTCAGCCTCCATGGCAAAGAGCATGCCACTCTGGACATAAGAGGAAATCTCCACCTTCGACTGATAGACGTTCTTCTCGTCATCGGAGGCGGTGTCTGCGGGCTGATCACCTATTGCGGCCTCAAGAACGTAGGCCACCTTGTGGGAAGTGAGGAGGATCCTCAGGTTGTAGAACCAGGACATGAAGTTCGACCCATTGGTCTTAAGCTTTTCTTTCTCAAGGAACAGGCCTAGGTTAAAGGTGGGACGAGACATCTACAATGGAATTTGCAAAACATAAGACGTTTGTTCATAATAAAATATGGGTTCAAGTTTTAGTAAAAATAAAACTACCAGAACTCTCACTCAAAACGAACATCCCTCGCATCGTTTTAGTGATTACACGATCCAAATCCATTACACTACCCCCGATCGTCACGACCGATAGCATAACTTTAAAAGTGGACATCGCTATGTCGATCACAACAACTGTGTGACTCGTGCTTAACCTTTTGGTCACTGTGTTCCGAGGCCATGTATGTACATGCTAGGCTCGCCAAAACAAACCTATAGCGTATTGCTTGTGCAACGTGGCTTACACCGACGTTATGCGAACGCAGATACGTCTGACACCCGATCGTCACGGACTGCCTCGTATCGGAGAACTTTCGGTGGTGCACGCTAAAGGGAGAACACTATTTGGTATTTTAGAAGGGATCATCTTATATTACTACCGCCGTGTAACTAATATATAACCATATATATATACACAATATAAGATGCACTCAATAACATAACATCAAAATGAAATGTAATGCGACATGATATGGTCTCCTCCGCGCCGATGGTCTCCTTCGCGCCCACAGTTTATAAACAATTTACTAAACTTACCTCAACCATATCACATTGCCCCTGTAAAATAAAGTTAGATGCTTTCTACTTTATCTTTTGCATGTTTTTACGTGGCTGCTAGGGCTTTCGCACAAGAACCGTTTCTTACCTACGAACACAACCACAACAACGATAAGACAATTGTCTATATTACACCCTTTCGGGGCCCTCCATTGTAAATGCAATATCAACTATTGTCAGAGACACAGACACCCGCTAGCCACATATACGGTACAAGCCGTATGTCAAGTTTGGAACCAGTCTCGCGTAAGAGTACGCGTAAAGTCTGTGAGGACCCCGGATTAGCTATCCCAGATACTCGTTATGTTTCCTGCAACAATCCCATGATCAGTCTGTTGTTGCACATAACTCGAATTGGTATCACAGAACACCCATAAATACCGAATGATTTTACTTACTTGATTGAAGCCATAACTTCAACAGGTACTTGCAGCGGAAATCACCAAAACAACGTGGAGCCCAAGTCATTTGCCAACCCTACAGGCAGTTGACTGGGAAGCGCCCTAGTTCGCATTGACGTCAGTGAACGCCCTTTTTCTCTTCAAACTGCTCCTCTTCAATATCTGGCTAAGACAATAGCCAGTGACGAAACCAATATGAGTACATTTGAATGTACTCGCAAACTACCCCCGGAATGAGCATGCACTACCCTTTTTATTGTTTAAATAAAACTTCGTTTGCTTTGAAAACTCTATATCCTTGTTTAAAAGAGAAGGGTATACTTTGGTTCTAATAAACCTTTGTTTGAAATTCATATAACTTTATTTGAAAAAGGAAAAGAAGGCTTTAGAACTTTTTCCCATAAATCTGTCTTTGTAAGAAGTCTCTTTTAAAACTTTTTCCCGAAGATACATCTTTGTTGAAAAAGGTAAGAAGTCTCTTTTATAAACATTTTCCTGAAAAATCACCATTTGGTTTATCTCTCCAAAACTCCTCCTTTTTCGACCATAGCCCTTCATGGTCAAATTATTCTCCAGCAACCTCATACCACCCTTCGGTATAGTTGCCTAAAACATTATCCACTTTCAAATCACAAAACTCTTCACTCCTCAACCATAGCCCGTTAGGGTCAAATCCTTCTCCAGCAACCTCATACCAGTCCGTCGGTAGAGTTGCAGATACTACACATCTCCATTTTATTTTCAAATCTCAAAACTTTGCAAAACTTGCACATGGTCAAAGTAGGGCCTCCCAACTGTCCATATCCGAGGACTCGGCTATTCGAATAGTTTTAACCCTCTGCAGAGGTAGCACGCTTTTCCCACATCCATCCGGTAACTCATCGTGTCAGCCACGTCCCGCCATACAAGGTGTATGCGAAGTTGAGTCACCGACCCTAGCCTGTCCTTTGCTCATGCTAGTATAGGACCCTGCCCATATGATACTTTCCATCAACACTTAACCCAGCCCGTCGGAATCTAAGTGCGAGGACTCATAGTTTTGCCCGGCGATTTATGGTGGAACCTTCAATCCTCCTCCTTATCTTTCCATAGAGTTTGAGCGAGGACCCGGGTCAGGGTAGATCAACACACTATCCCCTCATGCATAACAGAGTCATCTCTGTCGATGAGGCATCCCATACTAATATGAGCAAATTATATGACTAAGCCCTTTTCCCATATGTGGGTAAATGTGGTCGCAAAGAATATCGGCTGGTTGACGTAAGTACAGGACACACTGTGCATTTTTCATAAACACCTCCATTCTCCACTTCTCCATTCCAACACCGACATCTCGGCATTCCATAATCACACAAGTATTTTCAAAGGAGTTTTGAATAAACCATTTTATTTTTCCCATCCTATAATTTTATATAATCTATCTTATAATTCTACATAGGGTGGCAAAATAATTTCCATATACTTTTTGAAAAGGTTTTTATAAATCTTTGCCTTAAGAGTAAAATTATTTGATCAAAGTAGATGCATATATTTTGTTGCAAGCTCAGAGAATAGCTTGCTTGATTCCAGCATAATGTTCCCGGGGCTTCTTCTCACTAATCAAAGAAATAACTCCCATCCTTCTTCGATAAATCCTCCCCAAATACCACTCTGGTAGCGTTTATATCTAGCGTCGCAACATGAAAATAAAACAACACACAATAAGCAAACCAAACCACAAGTGGTATACAAACAAGTAATCAAACCACAAACATAGCACTAGTTTAATCAAGCAACAAACTATATCTATATTTACAAGGGCATTATACTCACAGGAGTATAACACCAAACACATGCTAAAAACATAGAGCATCAAGACATCCTCTATTAAAGGTACCTAACAAACATTTTCCCCTAAACAGGAAATACTTCAGACAAAAGTTAAGTCACCAAATAATCTCTCTAATGAAAACATCATACCAAGCTAGGGTAGATACATAACAAGATACCTAAGCTAGTACTCAACTTAAGACAATCAAGTTCATCAAGCAAGGTAAACATCTTACTCATACCAACATGTCTAACAAATACCACTAACAGTACTACATATTATAGCCTGCTGAACAATAATAACATGCAAGCACAGTACCACAACAATCATTAACAAGCAAGGCATACATTTTAATCACACACAACATTCTCATATCAAAATAAACAATCTTAACAAATTCCTAATTACTAGGAGAAATCTATATAGGGAATAAAACCCTAACAATTACATGACTCACAAATAGCTCTCCTAACCTGCTAGTACAAACAAGGAAACATGTCACAACAGTTGATTACCACCCTACACATGCTAGGAAACACATTTGTAACAATAAAGTTGTAACACACAATTTATAAAGGTCTAATAAAAATAGGCAGAAAAGGCCTAAACCTTGTAATTATCACCACAGTCAATCAGTGACTCCTAAATTCAAACCAAGCTAGGGATATGTTCTCCTACACATATAGAAGACAAGACAATTGGATTTACTCCAAAATTCATCTCATAAAAATCTACAAAATCACCAAAGAGCCACTGGTGTGTTTTCAAGAATGAATAGAACTTTTGTTTTAGACTTCATTTGCATACAAGACCAACAGATCTGGAAAGGTGTCACTTCAGGCTTTCCATAGAATTTTAGTTTGCAAATTTTGGAGTTATAAAACTCTAGATATTTAATATTTAGTTAAAAAGGTACTTTTTACTAGATTTAATCTAGACAACAACTAAAAATATATTTTTGCAAACAGCCAGTTCCACCTAATTAAGAAAACACATAAGAACACTACAAAATTTAAATCACTCAAAACCTATGCACAGATTTACCACAAAAGAATTAAACCTACACTGTAAAAATAACAGGAAACTAAATAAGAAATAGATCTACTGGAAAAAACAAGATTGGGCCAGATCTGGCCCAGATCTGGCCGTGCAGTGCAGGTACTGGCCCAGCCAGCGGCCCAGTGCGAAGCGAATGGGTACGCGGTCGTCTCCTTCCTCTCGACACGCGCACGGCAGAGCGAGGCGTCGAGCAGGGAGCAGGCGAGGACGGCGACGGCGCTCCGGTGAACCTGAGAAGAAAGGGGGATGTCCAGGAGTTAGACCGCGAGGAGGGGATCCCAGGGAGACGAAAATGGCGGGAAATGGTGGTCTGTGCAGCTCGCGAGCTTGCTCGATGTTCGGCGGCCGGGGATGAAGAAGACGCAGACGGCCAGGTTGATTCACGGATTCACAGCTCGATTCCCTGGACGAGGACGCAGAGGACGACGAGGCGCATCTTCTGGTGGTCTTCGATATGGTCGGGGATGCTCCAATCGCCGGCGATGTGCGACGGCAGCCCGAGCTAGGGTTCGGCCACGGTGGAGAGAAACAGAGAGAAGAGGGGAGCAGGTGGGGAGATGAATGCGGGAGGGAGGGCAGAGCAGCTTCGGGGGGGGGGGGCTCCTTGTCCTCTTCAAGCGGCAGGAGGAGCGGGAGGGGGGCCTGGCGACGAGCGGCGTCGAGCGGGCGACACGGCGCCATGCGGCCACTGCTGCTACAGGAAGGCTATGGCGATGGAGCTTTTGCAGAAAACCCCCTGCATGTTTCTGAATTCTTCTGTTTTTATTTCTTTGTTTAAAACCAGTAGCATTTTAGGGAATTAATTGGGGCACCAAAACATTTTATAAAAATCTGAAAATATTTGGGTAGGCTCCCCAATACATGTAGAAGCTACACAAATATTGGTGTTTAAAAATAAAATGTTTTGAACAACTTTTGTTCATAGGTTTTAAATATGTTATTTTTGGATAAACCCAATTTGACAAATTGAAATATCTTTGTAATTGAAGGTTAGATATTTTGAGGAGAGAGCAATATGATAATGAGATGGTTATCATCTCATTCCTGGATTTTATAAGATAAAATAATTGTTATAACAAAATATAGAATTAGGTAGAGAGGGAAATTAAATAAGATCATTTCTTTTAATCAAGATTTTAGTTTGAGGGTATAAGTAATCATAGAGGTCTTGTTTTGTTTTCAAGTCACATTCCACATTTGTGATCAGTGGGTTTTCAACTTAACACTCAAGTACATTGGTGCAATTATTCACCCAGGCAAACAATAAAACAAGAATTAACAATCATTTCAACCATAAGTCCAACAAGCAAACAATCACAACCAGATCAACATCACAATCAAGATCACACAAATCAAACCACAAGAATTAATCATGCCACCATTTCCATAATTAATATTACTATATTGTGAAATAGTGACCACACCCAATTATGACAAGATGATGTTTAGGAAATATTTCCACTCATAACTTAATAGTTTTCAAAAAGATTTGAGAAAGGAAATATGTGGGGTAATATATTTCCCACTAGTGTTATTTTCAAATGGAGTGAAAATAAGATTTTATAAAATGGGAGTTGCATACACATGCAAAAGATCAAGGTTAAAAGATAGATAGAGATAGCATATAGATCTCCATATTTTTGGGAACACATAGTTTTGGAAATACTTTTACTTTCTCAAATAATGGGTATTGATTTTGGTTGTTTACAAACCAAGTATCATTGAAATGGAGTTGGCCAAAATAAGAATGGAAAATATACATGGAATATTTTTCTTGTCATGACGTGATCACCAAAGTTAAATATACTTTTATATTGGTTGGGTCTTATTTTTACTAGTCAAACAATTTAAACAACAAGTCACACTAGGTTCAACATAGCAATGGGATGGAAAACACAATCATCAGTAAAATATTTCAAAAAGTTTTTGTTGGTTCTGAATTTTGGTCTTGTAAAACTAAGTTTTTCTTAGTTCCAAAATTTGGGATGTTACAGCTCTTCCCCCCTTAAAAATAAATCTCGTCCTCGAGATTTGCCCGGTGGTAACAGGGGAGTACGAGGGCACGGTTTTGGGCTGACTATACTTCCGAGGTCGTTGCTTCTTCAGTGAGGTCGCCATGTGAGATCTTGACAAATTGATGCTGCCAGGCTTTTTTTGTTGATAACTTCTGTGCTGAGTTCAGATCCTTGACGATGGGGTTGTCTTGATGATCGAGACTGATGGATAGTCGTGGTTGGCTGTTTCCAGATACTACAATGCTAAGGCGCAAGGAACTAATTATTACCATGTTCTTGTATACCTATTGCAGGTCTTCCCCCTTAAAAAGGGATTTTTAATGGTCATGTTGGAAGTTGCATCTGGAGTTGACTTGGAGGCATCATTCTTCTTGGGTAGCTTGACGATCTTCGTCTTGGGTGTCATTCCTCGGTGCTTGGGATCGGTGAAAATATCACTTCCAGCTATTGTCTCCTTACGAGAGTTGCAGGTGGGGACGCGTTGTTTTCTAAACGGGTACCTTTCTCTTTTCTTGTTTCGGAAATCATATCCTTGGAGAAACACTATAAATTTCCATGTGACTTTCTTATTTAGAACTTGAACATTTCTTGAGTTATACACTCGATTTAAGAAAATTATTATTGTCCTTTATTTAAGTTCCAACATCATTTGCCTCACCCTGCGGTGAAGACATCCACTAGTTCTAGCAAAGCTTTCCATTAGTCAGTTGTATAAGAATGTGGGTGTCCTTTATGATATCGAGTTGCCTTAGTCATACAAGAAGAATTTGTTAACAAGGTAGCTAGTCTTGTCATCAAACCACTTTTCATATTCCAGAGGCTGAGATGTACTGGATTATCTGACGTTCCGTTTATTTGTATATGACTCTCAATTGTTTGAGTATACAAAAGTAATTTGTTAACAAGTTCACGAGGCTTGTTACCAAACTACTCCTATATAACACGAACATTGGAATGTCACACTATTTCTAGAGAGATTAAGAATAACAGATTCTGATATGAGAGTTTCCAAATACTCAATGATAGTCTGGTATATTACTTCTTTGCCAACCTAAGAAATTTCTCTTCAATGTCTTTTTGTCGTAGTTCCTCCTTGTGGTCTCTGAGCTCGAATCGTCATAGCAACTCTTATACACTCCTTGAGTTCCTCTAGTTACCAATCCTAAATGAGTCTCCTTATGTCTTTGTTTCTTGTCAAGGCTTGCAGACCCGAAAGGTTAGTTGGTACCATCGTGGACGTGGGTCAGATGTTAATCTAAAGTTAGATACGATAAATTAGTGTAGTATTTTTATAATTTCACAAGTTAATTTTTGCGAGATATGGCTCGTGTCTTCACGAGGTTGCCGTAAAATTGCTGTTTCCTTCGAGATCTTGACACACTTGCTCCAGACGGTGCATGAAGGTCATTGTCTGACTTGCCGGTTAGGTTGCAAAAATATCAGGCTATTTGGTTAAAGATCGGGGGTCTTTTGTTCCTTGCGGAACTGTCAGTTCTTATCGGGAGATGGTTTAGATGAGAGAAAAAATATCTTAGAAGGATTTTTCCTAGGCGGTTTTACATCTGTAACAAGGTGCAACTATGGCGAAGCGGTCAAAATTAGTTTCTTTTTAGGTGGCAAAAAGGAGTTTTACAAAAATAGAATTTTGGGATTACTTTGTGTTGCCGTCAAGGCGTGATTGTGAACACACAAGAAAAACAACACAGAAACAGAGAACTCACAACAAACAACACATAAGCAGAGTACACACAAGCAAAGAGCACACAAGGTACGTCTAGTACAAAAGGACGTCTAATACTCGTGGTAGTCGGGTAGTACACCCAAGGTTCCTATCAGGTTTATCCTATGGCCTCGGTTAAACATGGTTGGTGAAGTCTTCACTTTGTTGCCTTAGGCTTCAGCTGGAGATATTGAGATTGTCGAAGTTGCAACTTGAGTAGAATTGTTGATATTGAGTTGAGGTCTTCGAGGTCTCTTGCTTTGTTGATACTGACGATCTTGGTATTTGCAGATCAATCACCTTGATGTTGAATGTTGAATATTTGAGACGAAAGCTTCTCCTTGTGGGTGCTAGCTAATTAGGTCTCCCTTGAGTTCATCGTCGAGTATTTTGAACGGGTAAGAGGAAGTAGAGAAATCCTTGGAAAATCTTAAATAGAGGGATAAGACTCAGAAATATTTGAGAAGGTGAGAAGAGTGGAAGCTATTTTCTTGGGCTTCCTTTGATAAAAATATGTTTTTTTAACAATATATTTTTAACAGAATATTTCCTTTCCTAACTAACGTCCATGCTAACTAAGGTCTCCTACAGTCAACGATGGCTCTGATACCAAGTCTGTGAGGACCCCGGATTAGCTATCCGAGATACTCGTTATGTTTCCTGCAACAATCCCATGATCAGTCTGTTGTTGCACATAAATCGAATTGGTATCACAGAACACCCATAAATACCGAATGATTTTACTTACTTGATTGAAGCCATAACTTCAACAGGTACTTGCAGCGGAAATCACCAAAACAATGTGGAGCCCAAGTCATTTGCCAACCCTACAGGCAGTTGACTGGGAAGCGCCCTAGTTCGCATTGACGTCAGTGAACGCTCTTTTTCTCTTCAAACTGCTCCTCTTCAATATCTGGCTAAGACAATAGCCAGGGACGAAACCAATATGAGTACATTTGAATGTACTCGCAAACTACCCCCGGAATGAGCATGCACTACCCTTTTTATTGTTTAAATAAAACTTCGTTTGCTTTGAAAACTCTATATCCTTGTTTAAAAGAGAAGGGTATACTTTGGTTCTAATAAACCTTTGTTTGAAATTCATATAACTTTATTTGAAAAGGAAAAGAAGGCTTTAGAACTTTTTCCCATAAATCTGTCTTTGTAAGAAGTCTCTTTTAAAACTTTTTCCCGAAGATACATCTTTGTTGAAAAAGGTAAGAAGTCTCTTTTATAAACATTTTCCCGAAAAATCACCATTTGGTTTATCTCTCCAAAACTCCTCCTTTTTCGACCATAGCCCTTCATGGTCAAATTATTCTCCAGCAACCTCATACCACCCTTCGGTATAGTTGCCTAAAACATTCTCCACTTTCAAATCACAAAAATCTTCACTCCTCAACCATAGCCCGTTAGGGTCAAATCCTTCTCCAGCAACCTCATACCAGCCCGTCGGTAGAGTTGCAGATACTACACATCTCCATTTTATTTTCAAATCTCAAAAGTTTGCAAAACTTGCACATGGTCAAAGTAGGGCCTCCCAACTGTCCATATCCGAGGACTCGGCTATTCGAATAGTTTTAACCCTCTGCAGAGGTAGCACGCTTTTCCCACATCCATCCGGTAACTCGTCGTGTCAGCCACGTCCCGCCATACAAGGTGTATGCGAAGTTGAGTCACCGACCCTAGCCTGTCCTTTGCTCATGCTAGTATAGGACCCTGTCCATATGATACTTTCCATCAACACTTAACCCAGCCCGTCGGAATCTAAGTGTGAGGACTCATAGTTTTGCCCGGCGATTTATGGTGGAACCTTCAATCCTCCTCCTTATCTTTCCATAGAGTTTGAGCGAGGACCCGGGTCAGGGGTAGATCAACACACTATCCCCTCATGCATAACAGAGTCATCTCTGTCGATGAGGCATCCCATACTAATATGAGCAAATTATATGACTAAGCCCTTTTCCCATATGTGGGTAAATGTGGTCGCACAGAATATCGGCTGGTTGACGAAAGTACAGGACACACTGTGCATTTTTCATAAACACCTCCATTCTCCACTTCTCCATTCCAACACCGACAACTCGGCATTCCATAATCACACAAGTATTTTCAAAGGAGTTTTGAATAAACCATTTTATTCTTCCCATCCTATAATTTTATATAATCTATCTTATAATTCTAACTTAGGGTGGCAAAATAATTTCCATATACTTTTTGAAAAGGTTTTTATAAATCTTTGCCTTAAGAGTAAAATTATTTGATCAAAGTAGATGCATATATATTTTGTTGCAAGCTCAGAGAATAGCTTGCCTGATTCCAGCATAATGTTCCCGGGGCTTCTTCTCACTGATCAAAGAAATAACTCCCATCCTTCTTCGATAAATCCTCCCCAAATACCACTCCGGTAGCGTTTATATCTAGCGTCGCAACATGAAAATAAAACAACACACAATAAGCAAACCATACCACAAGTGGTATACAAACAAGTAATCAAACCACAAACATAGCACTAGTTTAATCAAGCAACAAACTAGATCTATATTTACAAGGGCATTATACTCACAGGAGTATAACACCAAACACATGCTAAAAACATAGAGCATCAAGACATCCTCTATTAAAGGTACCTAACAAACATTTTCCCCTAAACAGGAAATACTTCAGACAAAAGTTAAGTCACCAAATAATCTCTCTAATGAAAACATCATACCAAGCTAGGGTAGATACATAACAAGATACCTAAGCTAGTACTCAACTTAAGACAATCAAGTTCATCAAGCAAGGTAAACATCTTACTCATACCAACATGTCTAACAAATACCACTAACATTACTACATATTATAACCTGCTGAACAATAATAACATGCAAGCACAGTACCACAACAATCATTAACAAGCAAGGCATACATTTTAATCACACACAACATTCTCATATCAAAATAAACAATCTTAACAAATCCTAATTACTAGGAGAAATCTATATAGGGAATAAAACCCTAACAATTACATGACTCACAAATAGCTCTCCTAACCTGCTAGTACAAACAAGGAAACATGTCACAACAGTTGATTACCACCCTACACATGCTAGGAAACACATTTGTAACAATAAAGTTGTAACACACAATTTATAAAGGTCTAATAAAAATAGGCAGAAAAGGCCTAAACCTTGTAATTATCACCACAGTCAATCAGTGACTCCTAAATTCAAACCAAGCTAGGGATATGTCCTCCTACACATATAGAAGACAAGCCAATTGGATTTACTCCAAAATTCATCTCATAAAAATCTACAAAAATCACCAAAGAGCCACTGGTGTGTTTTCAAGAATGAATAGAACTTTTGTTTTAGACTTCATTTGCATACAAGACCAATAGATCTGGAAAGGTGTCAATTCAGGCTTTCCATAGAATTTTAGTTTGCAAATTTTGAAGTTATAAAACTCTAGATATTTAATATTTAGTGAAAAGGTACTTTTTACTAGATTTAATCTAGACAACAACTAAAAATATATTTTTTGCAAACAGCCAGTTCCACCTAATTAAGAAAACACATAAGAACACTACAAATTTAAATCACTCAAAACCTATGCACAGATTTACCACAAAAGAATTAAACCTACACTGTAAAAATAACAGGAAACTAAATAAGAAATAGATCTACTGAAAAAAAACAAGATTGGGCCAGATCTGGCCCAGATCTGGCCGTGCAGTGCAGGTACTGGCCCAGCCAGCGGCCCAGTGCGAAGCGAACGGGTACGCGGTCGTCTCCTTCCTCTCGACACGCGCACGGCAGAGCGAGGCGTCGAGCAGGGAGCAGGCGAGGACGGCGACGGCGCTCCGGTGAACCTGAGAAGAAAGGGGGATGTCCAGGAGTTTGACCGCGAGGAGGGGATCCCAGGGAGACGAAAATGGTGGGAAATGGTGGTCTGTGCAGCTCGCGAGCTTGCTCGATGTTCGGCGGCCGGGGATGAAGAAGACACAGACGGCCAGCTTGATTCACGGATTCACAGCTCGATTCCCTGGACGAGGACGCAGAGGACGACGAGGCGCATCTTCTGGTGGTCTTCGATCTGGTCGGGGATGCTCCAATCGCCAGCGATGCGCGACGGCAGCCCTAGCTAGGGTTTGGCCACGGAGGAGAGAAACAGAGAGAAGAGGGGAGCAGGTGGGGAGATGAATGCGGGAGGGAGGGCAGAGCAGCTTCGGGGGGGCCTCCTTATCCTCTTCAAGCGGCAGGAGGAGCGGGAGGGGGGCCTGGCGACGAGCGGCGTCGAGCGGGCGACACGGCGCCATGCGGCCACTGCTGCTACAGGAAGGCTATGGCGATGGAGCTTTTGCAAAAAAAACCCTGCATGTTTCTGAATTCTTCTGTTTTTATTTCTTTGTTTAAAACCAGTAGCATTTTAGGGAATTAATTGGGGCACCAAAACATTTTATAAAAATCTGAAAATATTTGGTAGGCTCCCCAATACATGTAGAAGCTACACAAATATTGGTGTTTAAAAATAAAATGTTTTGAACAACTTTTGTTCATAGGTTTTAAATATGTTATTTTTGGATAAACCCAATTTGACAAATTGAAATATCTTTGTAATTGAAGGTTAGATATTTTGAGGAGAGAGCAATATGATAATGAGATGGTTATCATCTCATTCCTGGATTTTATAAGATAAAATAATTTTTATAACAAAATAGAGAATTAGGTAGAGAGGGAAATTAAATAAGATCATTTCTTTTAATCAAGATTTTATTTTGAGGGTGTAAGTAATCATAGAGGTCTTGTTTTGTTTTCAAGTCACATTCCACATTTGTGATCAGTGGGTTTTCAACTTAACACTCAAGTACATTGGTGCAATTATTCACCCAGGCAAACAATAAAACAAGAATTAACAATCATTTCAACCATAAGTCCAACAAGCAAACAATCACAACCAGATCAACATCACAATCAAGATCACACAAATCAAACCACAAGAATTAATCATGCCACCATTTCCATAATTAATATTACTATATTGTGAAATAGTGACCACACCCAATTATGACATGATGATGTTTAGGAAATATCTCCACTCATAACTTAATAGTTTTCAAAAAGATTTGAGAAAGGAAATATGTGGGGTAATATATTTCCCACTAGTGTTATTTTCAAATGGAGTGAAAATAAGAGTTTATAAAATGGGAGTTGCATACACATGCAAAAGATCAAGGTTAAAAGATAGATAGGAGATAGCATATAGATCTCCATATTTTTGGGAACACATAGTTTTGGAAATACTTTTACTTTCTCAAATAATGGGTATTGATTTTGGTTATTGACAAACCAAGTATCATTGAAATGGAGTTGGCCAAAATAAGAATGGAAAAGATACATGGAATATTTTTCTTGTCATGACATGATCACCAAAGTTAAATATATTTTTATATTGGTTGGGTCTTATTTTTACTTGTCAAACAATTTAAACAACAAGTCACACTAGGTTCAACATAGCAATGGGATGGAAAACACAATCATCAGTAAAATATTTCAAAAAGTTTTTGTTGGTTCTGATTTTTGGTCTTCTAAAACTAAGTTTTTCTTAGTTCCAAAATTTGGGATGTTACAAAGTCGGTCAGGGCCGCTTCATCCGACAATGCCGCGATATAAACAAGTACACGCGAGAGGGTAACGAATGTAGAATCGATACTCACATTCAACATGTGTTCTAAAAACCGTACAGATACATCTACGCATAGGTCTCGCTCTGATACCACTGTTGGGGATCGTGGACAGAAAACAAAAAATTTCCTACCGACGATAACCATAAACTAGCCAAGATCTAACTATGCAAATATACTATACGGAGGAGGACGGAGTACATACCCTTGTAGACCGAAAGCGGGATTACGTTCCCGCACAAACATTGCCGATGAAGCCGACGAAGCCGACCTCAAGGTCGTGTAGAGGAAGTTGACGTACTCCCAGTGCCACCCATGTAGCGCCTCGTAGTTTCACACACGTACGGTGTAGATGAAGACCTCCGGGATCCAGATCCAGCAGAGCAGCGGGCGTACAGTAGAGAAACTTCTCTCCCCGTACGCGGCTCCAGAAACGGAACCACGCTCAAGGTAGGAGAGAAGAAGAGGGAGAAGGGTGAATTTCCAAGGCATGGGGGCTCCCCTATTTAAAGGAGAGGGAGGGAGGCCATCTCCCTTGGCTCACCTATGTGGGACTAAACCCCACATGGGGTGCGCCGGCCAAGGGAGCCGCCGGCCACCTAGGTGGGCCCCACCTAGGAAAAGGAAAAAAAGGGGAAGGAGGCCAGCCTTTTCCTTTTCCTTTTTGGGATTTTCCCCTAATGGGCTCTAAGGCCCATTTAGGTTTAATGGCTTAAAAAACTCAAATTTAATTAAATAAAAAATATATTAAATCATTAATAACACTTATTAATATTAAATACATATTATTTAATTCATTCGGGCTCCGAAACATATTTCGTTGCCTCTGATCAATATCGGACAAGTCCCGGAACACTTCCGGAGTTCCCGGTTTCTTCTCTCTTATATCCAATCTAATCGTCACCTACCCTTAAGTGTGTTACTGATGCATGTAAAATGCATACATGAACTTTGCACTTTAATTGCTTATATTACAATCATATTTGCATCATATAAGGGTTATATCAATGTTTTATCATGATTTTGGAATATCTTAATGATTTCCTATTTTTATGGAATTAACCCTGCACAGGCAGAAAACCCCGTTTTTTATTTTAATGTTTCAGGGACCCAAACGTCAACGAAATCACCTGGAAATTTACGGGCGTCAATATTTGGAAGGAAGAAGGACTACGGAAAAAGGAAGCAAGCAAACGGAGACCCGAGGGCCAAACGGCATGGCCCACGCGGCCAGGTACTGTGGCCGCGTGGGACCCACCCGTTTGGCCTCGTGGCTCCGTTGCCGTCGATCTTCGCTCCACCGCCTTCGTCTTGACCTAAAAACGCCTATAAAAAAGGTCCCCCGTCGTTCTCTGGAAGGAGCGCCGCACAAACACAGAAACACCGAAACGGAGATCAGGAGCTGCAGATTGGAGGGGGAAAACTCCGGCGGGGCGCTGCCGGCGTGGTCTCCACCTTCTCCATCGACTTCTCCACCGTCTCCATGATGAAGAGGGAGTAGTCCACCTCTGGACTATGGGTTTGTGGAAGTAACTTATGTATCTCTCCTCTCTTGAGCTTCACTAATTAGCACCGTATGAGCTGCTGAACATGATTACGGTCACCGTTGTAATACCTTTGTGGTGGATCTTTATGAGTTAATATATGTTTGAGATTGCAATGTTTGTTTCAGTTATGAGTATAGATGCATATTATGTACCCCGTTCTTGTCTACTTGTTTTGATCAAGCATGTTTATGAGAGCGTGTGGGGGGAACGTGTGCATTAGTTGGAGTAACGGGGGGTGGCTAGTGCAGTGAACGTGAGAGAAAGTTCTGCGATCCACTTTGGTATCTTTACCTTACTTTGTTACCTCACTAGGGATAAACTAAAATACCATGCTACCGGGGATGTGGGCGTGACCATTGCCACTACTCCATGACTAGATCTAGCATGTTCTTATTTTCACTTCATGTCATGATACTTAATGCTATACTCTGAGTTATCTTAATTACTGAGGTGTTATGATTTAGTTCGCATCTTGGTGGAGTATAAGAGAGGTTAATAACCAAAAGATCTCTATGTTAGGACGTGATGCCCATATATCTAAGTAACTTGTTATCAAACCCTGTGTTGCAATCTCATATGTTAACTGTGTGTTCCATTGTCTACCACTTTATAAAGAGAGAGTGCATTTGTGAAACCATGAACCCCAGTCCATTTTTAATCATAAGAAACACCTTTCCAACACCATATACCACTTTTCTATTTTCAGCCATCATTAAATCCGAAAATACAAAAATACTTTTCATCTTGCATACATCATTAAAAACCCAAAAATATCATTTATCATTGCATCCACCATCATTGCATATTTATTTCTTGTTTGCATTGCATAACTATCCTGATATCATTCTTACACCTTGTGCTTGACAACCACAGGTGAGGTTGAGGACCAAAACATCTAACCTTGTTTTGTAGGTAACCAAAAGAAGGATAAGAAGATAAATCTACCACTTCAGATTCCCCGAGAGTTCGATATTAAACCCTCGAGTCACCCCTCGTGGGGAAAACTGTCTTCCACTTACTATACACTCTGCACTTGGAGTCTCAACCTAAATCCCGTTATTTGTGCAGGCATCAAGACTTGCTCTTCGGGATCATCAAGACGTTTTCTGGCGCCGTTGCCGGGGAATCGTAGCTGAGAGATTTATCCAAGGGTGTGCATCATCGCATTCATCTCACAACAAAGTCAACGTCACCAACTTGTGCTAACACCTAAGCTTGGGGAGGTTGCACCTACGTGAGCACCATCTTATCCATCTTTACTTACAAAGCAATTTATTTGTTTTGTTAGTGTCATTGCATATCATATCATATTTATTTCAGTTTTGCATAAAAAATAAAAATACCAAAAAAAACTTGCTATCATGGTGCTTGGAAACAAACAAGGAGGGAGTTCTCTAGGGAATTCTGTTTCTAGTTTTAAACAATATCATGGAGAAACATTAAAAGATGCTTGGGTAAGAATTAATAGGATGCATTATGAAGATCCTACACCTTGTGAAGATGAAAAGCTAAATCTTTATTTCTATTATGGAATAGATCCTTGGTATCAAAATGCTTTAGATGGGGCTACAGGTGGAAGTTTTGTCTTGTCAACACCACCTTGTGCAGCCATGACACTTAGAAGGATTTTTGGTAGCTTTGTGGGTAGCAAGAAAAAGTTGGAAGACACCACAATAGCACTTGCTTCATCAAAGGATAAATTTGAAACTAAGTTAGAAAAGCTACCTAGTAAGGAAGATTTTGAACAACTAGTTTCTTATTCTGAAAACATTATTCCAAAGATAAACAATGAATTGGTTAATGTCATGCATAAGTTGAGAATTTGTGAGAAAGAATTTCTGGAAAAAGATGTTTACCTGAACAATATTGAGGAAAAATTGGTTCGAGTTAGTGATTCATTGAGAAAAGATTCATCTCTTAAACAT
Organism: Poa pratensis; assembly: GCA_947311845.1. Lineage (NCBI taxonomy): Eukaryota > Viridiplantae > Streptophyta > Magnoliopsida > Poales > Poaceae > Poa > Poa pratensis. Next base: position 12,598,035 of record CAMZMU010000082.1, read on the forward strand.
GTGAAAAGTTCCTGTAGAACAAGTATGGGTTAAAAAGGAAAAGAAAGTTGAGGAAGTTAAAATGCTTAATGAAGTCAAGGATCCTTTGCTTGACTTAGAAAATTGTAGCTTGCATGAATTAATATCTATCTTACAAAAATTTGCAAGTGATCCTTCCATCAACACTAACCAAGCAGGTTTTGGTTCTTATATTGCTAATCATGTCTTGAAAGAAAAGATTGCTAGGTACAACCAAGAGGCTATGATACCACCTAAGCTTGGGGATATGTGGATACCTAAGGTACTAGTAACTATTGGAAAAGAGACACACCATGCCATACTTGATCTAGGATCTAGTGTCTCTGTTTTATCTAAAGAACTATATGAAGTGCTTGAATTGAAAAATCTTGAAAAATGCTCTATTGAACTAGCACTTGCTGATGACTCTATTAAACATGCTTTGGGAAAAGTAAGTGATGTTATGGTAGAGTTACATATGACTTTTGTGCCTGTGGATTTTCTAATCATGGATATGGGGAATAAAACCTCTAGTCCTATTATTCTTGGAAGACCTTTTCTTCGTACCACAGGTGCTATCATTGATTCAAAGGAAGGGAATGTAAAGTTTCAGTTTCCACACAAGAAGTGCATGGAACACTTTCCAAGGAAGAGGGAACCACCAAAGTTCAAGCTCCCTCATGAGCTTCGTCCACAATAAAACAACAAGTAAGAAGCCTAGCTATATGGCTATAAAGAAAGCGCTTTGCGGGAGGCAACCCGGTTATTTTTGTGTGTGATTTTTCTTTGTGTCCTCTTGCTGTAACAAGAGATTTTGTGTCTAGTTAGGTTCTGGAGTTTTTAATAAAGTGCCAAGTTTTACCCTTTTTGGTTTGAAAAGTTGCTTATAGTTCGGAGATTTTATTCCTGCACGAATCAGTGCACGGTATGATTTTTAATTCTTATTCTGTAACTCCGAATGAGCTCATATTTGAACTGTAGTTGCAACTTTTCATCCTCTGTATGCATGAATTTTTTCGGAATTTTTCGAGAAAGTTTGGTAGGGTAGAAAAATACGTTTTGCTGCTGCTGTTTTTCTGGACAGATTCTGTCCCATTTTGTTTGATGCATGCTTTGAGCTTTTAAGTTGAATCTTTTTGATCCAATTGAGTTTATGAGTAGGCATACAACATTATACACTTTCTGGACATGTCATATGAATTTTTGTTCAAGGATTATATGCAGCAAGGAACCTATTTGTTTATCACTATTAATGCACCCCACAGAAAAGAGATGGGAGAAACGGTGTTTTGAAGTTTTTTCACAGGGATTGGAGGAGATGCACCAAGAGCTATCCAAGGATGGTGAAGACCATAAGCTTGGGGATGTGAAGACAACCCCGCTGGACCTACACACTCTCGGTTTGCACACGTCCAACTTCTGTTTTTCGATCGAAACACTTTATCGCATAAACTTGGAGCGTCGTTTTTGTTTTTGTTTGAGTCTTGAGAGACCACCACACTATCAATTATATATGAGAGAGCTACTGGAAATATGGGTTGAAATATGTTGGATGCTTTTATAAGATTGGGAAAAGGGATGTTTGACTTGATTTTTAATGATACATATAGTTGCATGATTCATGAGCTTGTTTATGAGTAATAGTTTGCAAATTCTTTTTGTAGAGCTATCACTTATTCATGTTTTGGTGCTGATTGTTATTTACTTGGTTTAACATGGATTAGTTAGTTCTATGGACACTCATGCATGCATCTAGATGGTCAACTTTCTCCCTTTTGCTAGCCCAAAAACTCCAACAAGCAAAAACTTGTTTCCAACACCTTCAACCAAAGTTATTCCAGTGAGTCCACCATATCTACCTATTGGCTTTATGCTATTCCGAGTATGTTTAACATGTTTTGTGTTATCTTACCTCTGAATGAAAATGTTTATGTTATTGATTGCAATGGAAAAAATTGGTTATATAGCTCTCACGAACTTGATGCACATTTCTTTTGCATAATAAAACATGACCCATTGTGATTAAGATTATGATGTAGTGGCTTGATAATGTTCGGGTTGGAGTTAGCCCATATGTGCTGTCACATGCAAGCTTTCAACATGCTCTTCATCTCATTTAGTTGATATCATGTACTTTTGTTATGGATGCTATCATGTGAAATGAGTGGAAATGAAGTAGTTTAAATGAGTTTGTATAAATGGTTAGAGAGACGCCTGGGCCGCTAATCTAAGCCATGCATCATTCATGGTGGAAATTTACTTACATACTATGGTGAACCTTCTGTGATACACCTTGCAATAAAAAACTATTCCAAATGGTAAATAAAAAGGGTGTTGAGATTGTTCATTTTGTTTGTTTGTCTTGTCATTTTGATATGGGCTTGTTCCATATCTGGGACAAGAGGTACCCCAGTTGACGCTCTTGATGATACTATTATTACTTACAATGATATAATTGAACTTGCTTTGTTTCCAAGTTGAGTAACATGGTGTAGTACTTGTATTCAAGGGGCATGAGACATCAACCTTTCTTTATCAAGCACACTACTCATATTTGCTTTCACTTTAACCTTAATCATTCAAGATGCTATGATAGGGGCAATGAGAGCTTGACACCAATGAATACCTTATTGCAATCATTAACTTAAGTAGAAGAGTTTGGAAGTTGGATGAAACTTATGCATGCTTTACCTCTACTCACATATACATCTTTCCAAAGTGTACACCTATCATATTCAGATTTTCATCTACACTCTATGACCATTGTAGGATGTTCTACTTATCATTATGCATACATGTGTTCCATATTACTTGCTACTATGTTACACTTTGTGAACTATCAATGAACATCCTTGTCTTGAATACTTGATATCACTTCATAAACTATTTGCATATTGCTACTCCTTTGAAGAATGAATCATTTGACTATATGTAGCAATAGTAATCATCTTTGATATCCATTGTTAAGTATTAAATTGCAAAGTCCATGTTAGTTTTATCATCTTCATACTCGAGGACGAGCATGGATTAAGCTTGGGGATGTTGATGCATGTAAAATGCATACATGAACTTTGCACTTTAATTGCTTATATTCCAATCATATTTGCATCATATAAGGGTTATATCAATGTTTTATCATGATTTTGGGAATATCTTATATTTCCTATTTTTATGGAATTAACCCTGCACAGGCAGAAAACCCGTTTTTTATTTTAATGTTTCAGGGACCCAAACGTCAACGAAATCACCTGGAAATTTACGGGCGTCAATATTTGGAAGGAAGAAGGACTACGGAAAAAGGAAGCAAGCAAACGGAGGCCCGAGGGCCAAACGGGTGGCCCACGCGGCCAGGTACTGTGGCCGCGTGGGACCCACCCGTTTGGGCCTCGTGGCTCCGTTGCCGTCGATCTTCGCTCCACCGCCTTCGTCTTGACCTAAAAACGCCTATAAAAAAGGTCCCCCGTCGTTCTCTGGAAGGAGCGCCGCACAAACACAGAAACACCGAAACGGAGATCAGGAGCTGCAGATTGGAGGGGGAAAACTCCGGCGGGGCGCTGCCGGCGTGGTCTCCATCTTCTCCATCGACTTCTCCACCGTCTCCATGATGAAGAGGGAGTAGTCCACCTCTGGACTATGGGTTTGTGGAAGTAACTTATGTATCTCTCCTCTCTTGAGCTTCACTAATTAGCACCGTATGAGCTGCTGAACATGATTACGGTCACCGTTGTAATACCTTTGTGGTGGATCTTTATGAGTTAATATATGTTTGAGATTGCAATGTTTGTTTCAGTTATGAGTATAGATGCATATTATGTACCCCGTTCTTGTCTACTTGTTTTGATCAAGCATGTTTATGAGAGCGTGTGTGGGGGAACGTGTGCATTAGTTGGAGTAACGGGGGGTGGCTAGTGCAGTGAACGTGAGAGAAAGTTCTGCGATCCACTTTGGTATCTTTACCTTACTTTGTTACCTCACTAGGGATAAACTAAAATACCATGCTACCGGGGATGTGGGCGTGACCATTGCCACTACTCCATGACTAGATCTAGCATGTTCTTATTTTCACTTCATGTCATGATACTTAATGCTATACTCTGAGTTATCTTAATTACTGAGGTGTTATGATTTAGTTCGCATCTTGGTGGAGTATAAGAGAGGTTAATAACCAAAAGATCTCTATGTTAGGACGTGATGCCCATATATCTAAGTAACTTGTTATCAAACCCTGTGTTGCAATCTCATATGTTAACTTGTGTGTTCCATTGTCTACCACTTTATAAAGAGAGAGTGCATTTGTGAAACCATGAACCCCAGTCCATTTTTAATCATAAGAAACACCTTTCCAACACCATATACCACTTTTCTATTTTCAGCCATCATTAAATCCGAAAATACAAAAATACTTTTCATCTTGCATACATCATTCAAAAACCCAAAAATATCATTTACATTGCATCCACCATCATTGCATATTTATTTCTTGTTTGCATTGCATAACTATCCTGATATCATTCTTACACCTTGTGCTTGACAACCACAGGTGAGGTTGAGGACCAAAACATCTAACCTTGTTTTGTAGGTAACCAAAAGAAGGATAAGAAGATAAATCTACCACTTCAGATTCCCCGAGAGTTCGATATTAAACCCTCGAGTCACCCCTCGTGGGGAAAACTGTCTTCCACTTACTATACACTCTGCACTTGGAGTCTCAACCTAAATCCCGTTATTTGTGCAGGCATCAAGACTTGCTCTTCGGGATCATCAGTTACCCTACGGTTCGGGATCACACAGACATGAACGAGGCACGCTCTCCGATCAATGACTAACAGCGGGGTCTGGATACCCATGGTAGTCCCTGTGCGTCCACGAAAGTCTTTTATCGTTCGAACCTTTAGACGTCCAGTTTCAGCCTTTTGCCTGGCGATACTTAGATTGTCCGAGCATCGTTCTCCGGTATCACGATTACCGAGCATGATCTCGTCATCGACAAATCTATCTTTACTCGTCTGTGATATTACATCCCCGTGACCTAGTCACATGCTTGCAAGCTCATTGATATAATCTCACCGAGTGGGCCCAGAGTATCTATCCTGCTATGTGGATTGGAAAATCCCGCTCTTGATCACTTGCCTCCAGTGCTTCCTTCGGATACCCGAAAGTGTCACCTTTATTGTCACGCTATATAAGACATGCCGTTTGATGCAATCAAAGCACCTTCCAGAAGCGATTTGATATGACCTCATAGTCGAAGGTATGAGCACTATGTTTCTATATCTTTTGGGTATGTCCATCACATCATTCACCTAACGACATGACTCCGTTGTCAACCGACGTAATTATCCATGATCAGGAAATCTTGATCATCTGTTGCCCAATGGACTAGTTAAATAGAGGCTATTAGGGACCTGGTTGTTTATATACCACACGTGTATTAATGTTTCCGCGTAATACAGTTATAGCATGGTATAAAAACATATTATGAACAAATTGAGATATGACAAATAAAATCACTTTATTAATTGCCTCTAGGGCATATCTCCAACAGGTTGAACTAAAAAAGCCGAGCGTAGATGTCACACTTAGGCTAGGGTAACCACTTGAGTGGATGATGAGGTCGATGTGCAGAACTTCACCACAAGAATTGTAGTCGTGCACGTTTACCGTGGTGTGACCTAAATGGGGTCATGTCATTTACATACTTAACCCAAATTTCACCCGAAATTGTGTGAAATTCGTTTATGTTTTGAACTTTCACAACACCGCCAATCCACCATCTATCTTTTACTTATCTTGTTTGTTCACCTTAAATGAAAATCGTGGAATGATGTATGCTTGAACAGACATGCGCCGTTTAAAACTATATGTAGACATTTCTTTGGAACTTCATAGCACACATTGAACAATCTTTGTTGTCCCCATAAAAAAGAGAGCTTATATTGACATGGGATACTTCGGGCGTAGACTTTTTAAAAAAAAAACTAGGTAAAAGATTTACCATTTTTATTAAATAAGAGAGAAGTTTTTAGATTGTCTTACAAGTCTAGCCTTGAACAAAGCGGTCAAGACCCAATTAATGAAAGGTCTACTCTCGCTGCATTACATTACTCAACGCCCTAACCCAGACAAAGCACCACATATTCGTCTCCTCTTTGATATTCAATAAGCTCGAACATATAATTGGACATTAAGACTATTCTTAAACTCTTCAGATCAACCAAAAACTACTCTTAAACTCTTTAAATGTTCTGAAATGGACATGAACCTGAAGACATTAGACGTTCTTAAGACTTATCGTACACGAGCTGTCGTGATGTTAAAATTTGTACGGCTCACCAACTCTTTTATTTGCCTGCCGGAAGTGAAGCCTGTTTTGTTTACACTGCTAAAAAGAATCTTAATGTACTTTATAAATGGGGTACTGCGCGCGGCACTTGAGGCACCACGAGCGCCATGAAGACCCTCGGTTGGAACTGCCAAGGTATGGGCAAGAATCTTGCCAGTTCCACAATGGCCCATCTTGCCCGAATGGTGGATTCCACGAAGCCTCAGGTAATTTTTATCTCCGAAGTTAAATCTTCCAAAATAAAATCGGGTGATCTGGTGGCCAGGTTTAATATGCATGATAGCCTTGTAATGCCTTCTAGGGGGCGTTCTGGTGGATTGTGGCTGATTTTGAATGATGAAGTCCAACTGTCTGTGCATAGTTCTAGTTTTCACCTTATAATCACTACTGTTACTGTTAGAGCTAGTAGTCAGCAGTTTGGGCTGATTTGTATTTATGGGGACCCTTATCACCGTCAAACTAGTTTCATCTGGGAGCAGATTGCCGCTTTTGTGTATGATAACTGTAATATGCCTATGTTGTGTATGGGTGACATGAATGAGATTTTGTATGATACGGATAAAAGCACAACTCTATTTAATCGCTCCCGTGCTAGTAGATTTCATGAGTTGGTTAAAAGGTGTGGTTTTTTTTATCTTGGCTTCAGTGGACCAGTCTACACATGGACCAACAGAAGGTTCTCTTCGAAGCCAATTTTCGAAAGACTTGATCGTTGCTTAGCAAATGCTGATTGGTGTGCTTCTTTTCCTGTCACGAATGTTTACAATATGCCTTTGATTCATACAATTAGTGATCACGCACCCATTCTGCTCTCTACTGATGGACCTGCTCGTCGAATCAAGCGCACCTTTAAATTTGAAAATTGGTGGTTGAAAGAGCATGATTTCCAACAACATGCTAGAGAGGCGTGGAATAAATCTACCCAGCTTTCTTTGCGCAAAGAACTAACAAATTGGCTAGAGGTCTGAAAGTTTGGTGTAGGAAGAAGAAGCCTCTTCAACAGGAACTTGCAGATTTGGAGGAGAAGATCAATCTGGTACAAATGCAACCCATGCAGCACAGAAACCTCTCGCTGGAGAACTCTCTGGTCAACAGGTATGAACAAAACCTAACGAAACTGACTGACTTTTATATGCAGCGAGCGAAGAAGCAATGGATAAAGGACGGAGACAAGAATACATCCTTCTTTTATAGAGCCATTCTCAAGCGCAGAAGAAGAAACACTATTGTCTCCATAAAGGATGAAAACAATGTTATTCATCACATGCCATCGCAAATTAGTAACACCTTTGTGAACTATTTTAGGCATATTTTTTCTTCCTCCAATGTGAATTCGGACAGGCCATATGTTGCATCACAACTCCCTCTCGACAACAGTGACTACACCTACTCGGTACCGGACAGACAGGAGCTTTTGGGAACCCTCCAAGAAATGAAGAAGAATGCGTCGCCAGGTCCTGATGGATTCAACGTTGAGTTCTACCTTGCGACCTGGGACTGGATCGGAGACGACGTCGTCAACTTGGTAAGATCTTTTTTCCAAACCGGATCATGCCAGCTCATATTAATGACACACATATTGTTTTAATTCCCAAAAAACTAGTTTCCATGGTGCCTGCTGATTATCGACCAATCAGTCTCTGCAATGTTGTTTATAAGCTTATTGCCAAATCCCTAGCAAATAGGCTCAGACCTCATCTTCCTGACTATATCCACCCATCCCAGCAAGCTTTCATAGAAGGTCGTCGTATTAGTAACAACATCATCACTGCCCAAGAAATAACCCACTCTTTTGCTCTCAGCTCGTGGAAAAACCAATCTTTCATGTTGAAAATTGATCTAGCTAAAGCTTTTGATCGTCTAGAGTGGAACTTCATCGTCGAAGCGCTCTCACGCAAAGGTCTACATGGTCACTTCATAAATTTGATTCACGCATGCATCTCTTCGCCAACCTTTTCTGTTGTTATTAATGGCCAGCCGTACGCGCGATTCCAAAGCGACAGAGGTATACGACAAGGCTGCCCTCTCTCTCCTTATCTTTTTGTCCTTGCCATAAATGAGCTCTCGCTAGCACTGCAAGAAGCAATGTCCAACTGTTCGTTAGAAGGAATAGCTCTTGGACCGAACTGCCCTCCTGTCCATTCTCTCCTTTTTGCCGATGACTTATTAATTTGTGGCAAGGCATCCATTCAGGAGGCCATCACGATGAAGCAAATTCTTGATTCATTCTGTCGTTACTCTGGCCAAACTCCTAATTGGACCAAGTCAGGAATTATCTTTAGTAAACATACTCAAACTAACAACATTGAGGCTGTCAAATCCGTCTTTCCAGTGCAAAATATAGACGAATCCTTTATTCACCTGGGACACCCTCTTATTTTACCAGCTAAGGACAGAGCTTCAGCCTACAACTTTGTCATTGACAAATTTAAATCCAAACTTAGCACTTACAAGGCCGACAAGCTCTCACATGCAGCTAGGCTTCAACTTATTCAATCTGTCTTCTCCTCAATCCCAGTGTACTATATGTCCAATATCTTATTCTCCAAAAGTTCATTGCTAAACTCACTTCCGTCATCAGAACCTTTTGTGGACGGGGATAAGAGAAGACGCCACTAGAAGCCTCTGCCTCAAAGCCTGGAGAGACATTTGTGCGCCGAAAAAAGAAGGTGGGCTGGGCATTAGGAACTTGCAAGCAGTTAATCAAAGCTTAATCCTTATGTCGGCCTGGCGCATTGCTCAGAATCCTGATGATCATCTTCACAAAATCCTTAGGTCTAAATATTTCCCAAACTCATCCATATGGCGTGCTAAACCCAATGTCCCTAAATCTGCTTTCTGGGCCTCTGTTCTTAGAATCATACACATTCTGAAGGCCCACTCCTTCTACCAATTGACGCAAGGGAACATCTCCATTTGGAGTACTCCCTGGTGCACAGCCTGGAATTCGGTCTATGATGACCTCATTATCCAACCTTCCAACTTCACTTATCCTGCTCTTGTTAAGGATCTCTGGCTCCCCAATCGGAAAAAATGGAACGATAATCTCATCGACACAATATTCAGACCTTCTACTGCAACATTATAAAAAACACCCCCATTATTGGCTCGGATGACCCTGACTTTCTTTGTTGGAAACTAACAGAGAATGGCAAATGCCATGCGAAAAGTGCGTATTATGCTTGTTTGCAGGACCTTTATGACTCGGGAGAAGAAAGACCGCGACTACCTTCTCCAGCAACAACCCAGCTCCTAACCCAGGTATGGAAAACAAAAAATCTGATTCCCAGGATCCAAACTTTTGCTTGGAGATTTCTACGGAAAGCCCTTCCCACAGGTGCAAGAGCTGGTCGGTTTACAAAGCATATAAGTAAAATATGTTGCAGGTGTGGCTTAAAAGAGGACGAGATGCATCTTTTCTTCACTTGTCCTTTCGCCAAAGCAGCTTGGTTTCTAGAGCCCTGGTTCATACGTACCGACATGATTATTCAAAACTGTACTTCTTTGACACAAATAATTTTGAACTTAATGAACATGAACCATCCACATGCTTCTTTATCGAATATTCTTATCTTCATGTGGTGCATCTGGAAATCAAGAAACGACATCTTATTTCATAGGAAAATGGGTGAGCCTTACCAAATCAGTATCAATGCCCGAGCTCTTGCTGGCAGTCAAGAGCTTTTGCAGGTGCAGGGGCAAGGATCAGGCGGAAAAACTACTCGTCTGATGGTTCCATCATCAGGAGGCTGATACAAGGATCAACAATTGATATTGACACAACAATTCAGGGCCCTATAATTTCTGTTGATGCTTCTTGGAATTGCAGGAACACTACAGGTCAGGGAGGAAATCAAATCACGGCCATTGGAGTTTTCATCAGAGCTGACAAGAACGACAGGAGCAGTGCCATCATGATACAAGCCTCAACAACGAGATCTTCTTCAGTTTTTCAAGCTGAGGCTAAAGCCCTTCTATTAGCAGCAAATTTAACGCAAATCCTCCATATTTGTTGCCCTACCTTTCTTACTGATAACCAGGTGCTTGCAAAGGTGGTGGCGGCCAGGTCACTCGACAACCCGCTACTCCGATGGGATTCCCGAGGAACAATTGCGGATATTTTGCAGGCTACCTCGACATCCTCGGCGCAAATCTTCCATATCAAAAGGGAGTTAAATGGTGTGGCTCACAATTGTGCTAAGCAGGTCATCAGGCGTAGCTTAGATCGACCTATCTTTGGATGCTCAAATTCAGCTCACTTGTCAGGTTATTGTCCTGTAATGCTAGCACTTCAATCCGTTTCGATACAGGACTTTGTAATAACTGTTGTATTCTGTTGTTCAAAAAAAAAAAAAAAGGGAACACCTAAATCCTGTTGGATCCGGGAACACGGTTGGCCCGTAGCTCTCAGAAATTAACTGGCGATCTGATTCCCTGGGTGAGATCGCACCACGTGTTGAGCGGACCACCGTCCACTTGCTCCTGCCACGTAACGATATCATCCATTTGCCTCCGCTCCTCCGCGTCCGGTGCTAGCTTCGGAGAAGGGTGGAGGACGCGAGGTCGCCAGAGAGGAGGACGACGAGCTGCTGCCGGCGGCAACCGTCACGCCGGTAAACTGCTCATACCTGCTGTGTCACTCGATGCAAAAGCAGCTTGTGCCTAATCAATCAAGACATCGTCTTCTGTTGCTTTCATTGCAGGGCAGCGATTGATTGACTGATTCCGGCGTGTTCGACAGCGCCGGCCAGCCGCATCGATGCTAGCTCACCCGGGCGGGGTCGGGGTGGTCCGGGCGTCGGCGGCCAAGGAGCCCCTCTTCTCCTTCGGCGTCATCGCCGACGTCCAGTACGCCGACATCCCGGACGGCCGCTCCTTCCTCGGCGTTCCCCGGTACTATCGGCACAGCATCACCGTGCTCCAGCGGGCAGTCCGGAGCTGGAACAGCCACAAGGCTGGCGTCAAGTTCTGCGTCAACTTCGGGGACATCGTCGACGGCTTCTGTCCCAAGGACAGGTCGCTGTCCGCCGTGCAGGCCGTCGTGGCGGAGTTCGACCGGTTCCACGGCGGCCCGGCGTACCACATGCTCGGCAACCACTGCTTGTACAACCTCCCGCGGAGCGAGCTGGTGTCCGTGCTGCGAATGCCGGGGCGCGCCTACTACGATTTCTCGCCGTGGCCCGGGTACAGGTTCGTCGTCCTGGACGCGTACGACTTCAGCGCCGTGGGGTGGCCGCGCGACCACCCGGTGGCGTTGGCAGCGAGGAGGTTCCTCGAGGAGAGGAACCCGAACTCCGACAAGAACAGCCCGACCGGGCTGGCCGGGGACAGGCGGTTCGTGATGTTCAACGGGGGCGTCGGCGAGGAGCAGCTGCGGTGGCTGGACGGCGCCCTCCGCGGCGCGTCACGGCGCGGCGAGACTGTGGTGGTGTGCAGCCACCTGCCGCTGCACCCGGGCGCGGCGTCGCCCGCGGGGTTGATGTGGAACTACGAGGAGGCGCTGGCCGTGGTGCACCGGCACGGCTGCGTCGCGGCGTGCCTCGCCGGGCACGACCACAGGGGAGGGTACGCCGTGGACGCGCGCGGCGTGCACCACCGCACCATGGAGGCCGCGCTCGAGTGCCCGCCCGGCACCGACGCGTTCGGCCGTGTCGACGTGTTCCCCGGAAGGCTCTCGCTCGCCGGCTCCGGCAGGATGGCCAGTACGGACATGCCGCTCGCCGTCCCCCGAATGAGCTAGCTAGTAACTGCTGCTCCATGGCCACCACCGCAGAGACCATGCTAGTTCAACTCGATCCACGGGATGTCCTTGTGTAGCCATTAGCTCGCGACCGTTACCGCGATAGCTCTGTGTTTAACGATTTACCCTCTGAAACTGATGATAATCCTGTGAGACACTAGTAGATCGCCGCTCTCCTAGCGTCTCACAGGAGTTGCTTATCTAAGTCGTAGGCAAGCAACGGTGGTCATCACGTTGTCTCCCACACCCAATTTTTAGGAACTACTTGATCGCGGGCTTCCCGTGCAACGATTTATAATTTGAAGCCGACCATGATCCAATCGAATTTCAAAATGTTATGCAATCCCTCTGTCCATTAATTAATATAAGATGTCCTACCAGTTCAATTTGAACTGTCAGAACATGTATAAAGTACCCCTCTTTGAGGCGTAGAAACTCGAGTGGTGGAACATCTCCGTTAAATCAAACCTCAAATTTGAAAGGGGAAATTCACGCAGAGAAGAAGTTCATTTTTCAGTTCATCTTAGTTCATTAAAGATTAGAGCAAACATACATAATTTACATAATTTAGTTAACTAGGGGCTAGATCTAGGTAACCCTTATTAGGTTACATATATGGAAAACCAAAAAATTCGCTTCACCACGTAACACCCAAAATTAATCTATGAAAATGTAACTACCTGAGGTGGAGGCGGGATTCTCCGCGAGGCAAACCACCACCACCATGTTCTGCCGCCGCCACCGCCGCACCACCGGCGGACCTACTCACAGGAGGCGGAGCACGCGAGCACATCCGCACCAACATGCCGTTATCGACGGACTGTCGCCTCCCCGAGGGGTGGACGAAAAACATCGTCCACGTCCCGTGGCGCCTCGCCTCGCCGGTCAAGCACACCACGACTACATCGACATGTGCATCCGCAATATGCCGCCGGAGTTACTGGACGATTACGGCCCCGTCAGCGCCGTATTGGGATGAGCAGTCCAAGATGGAGTGGCGGCTCCACATCTTTTCTCCCACCTCTACGACATGTCGCCGCCTCCGGAGCGTTTCGACCCCGACGACTCCGACGCCACGCAGGACTTCACGACGGGGATGAGGAGAGGGCTGGTGTACGAGGCAGTGGAGGCACGGTGCGCGCTAACCGCGCAATGCCCGGGAGAGACGATTGGTGCATGAGGAGAGCAGCCCGCGGCGCCAGCGGCACTGTCGCCACATCAACCACCACAGGCGATGGAGGAGGAGATGATATGATAATGTCGAGAAATGGCCTGAACCCAACTGGGAAGGCCTGCAGTTCGCCATTGAGGCGTCCTTGGCTCCGCCAACACCTGTACGACGTCCGACACCTGCACCGCCGCCGTCGGTGGCCTCTTCCTCGACTGTAGCTGTGCCGACTGTCGCGCGGGCACCCATCCTACACGGGCGGGCTCCTGCCCAGCCCGTTGCCCCCAAAATTGTTGAATGTATTTAGGTCTAGTTTAATTTGACATAATTAGTTTGTTGAATGAATTATGTTTAATTTGAATGAAGTTTGAATGAAACCTATCTATTTTTGTGTTTGAATCTTGTTCCAAATTAACTTATTGGGCCCACAAGTGGGAAGAGGTGTCCCCATATACGTGGTAACATGCCTGGACGGCCCCAACAACGTCCGTCCAGCGTTGTTGCCACACATTATTTGGACGCCGCGAGTG
>CAMZMU010000082.1:12629402-12771339 GCA_947311845.1 Poa pratensis
ATGATAATGCACTTGGGTAAAAAATTCTCCATATTGTTTTCATGGTAAAACTAATATTAGTCCCCACTGAAGTCCGGAGTGAAGGAGGTTTAAGATTGTCGAAGTACCAAAAGTGTCTGGGCTCACATATGTGGTTTGATCCCCAGTGAGCGAAGGTATTGCCACGAATGAGCTACCCATGGAGTGTTCTCGGTTTCTATTTCTGCATTTAAAGACGTCATTTTGATCTTATACACGCTTTTGTTCGATGGGTTTAGGATGTTGAGTAGATGGAATGAAAGCACAGCGAATATGGATTTTTTTCTTGAGTAAGCATCTCATGATCTTCACACTGCAGGTGAAAATAAAAGAAATGATTTTCACGTTGACGAAATCATTCCAGTGAAAGAATCATGCCCTCCATCACCAGCACAAGCTGATTCATGATGCCAACTTCAGCTAACATCAATGACAACATTTGCATAACAAATTTGGACTACAGTGTCACAAGTACAACGACTGCATGCAAACTGTGTACAATACATAATGGGTGGATCTATAATGGCAAACTGTGTCTGTATATATAATCGGCCGGTCGAAAGCGAAACCGCATTACAAGTATGACAAGTGCATACTGCACTGTATGTGATGTCGTACAAGTATTGGTTGATTGTTTATTTGTCTTCTCGCTATGATCCCTGATCATGCAGATGGCCGGGGGGCCATTAAAATAGTTAGTCAATCAGACATTCAGAGCTCGTCATGGAGGTCACCGGCGTGCTTTGGGTTGGGCGAGGTCTTGACCGGTAGGACGCCTCCATGGCGATGCCGCAGAGCCCCTCCTTGTCCTTCACGTCGCGCTTCATGCGGATGTACCCTTCTCCCCCCACTCCGGTCCCCACGAGTTCTTCACGATCCAGTACTTGGTGCCGTCGATGGTGGCGCCATACCCGACCGCCGCCACGCCGTGGTCCAGCCGTCCCGCACTTGCCGGCGAAGACTCCCTCCGAGTAGAACTGGAAGTGCGACCCGCTGGCCTCGATGGCCACTGCCACGGGCTGCGCCGCCACGGCCTTCTTGAGCGCCGTCTCGTCGTTGACCGGAACGTCCTCGTACCCGTCGATGGTGACCACGGCCGACGCCTTCTTGCTGCAGGAGGAGGCCTGGGGCCTTGTAGGGTAGGCGTCCTCGGTGGCGACCCCGCCGTGCTTGGTGATGTACTGGAACGCGTAGTCCATGAGGCCGCCGTTGCAGCCGGCGTTGGACTTGGTGTCGCAGTCCACCAGCTGCTGCTCCGACAGCGACGTGAGGTTCTTGGTCCGGATCGCGTTGATGCCTCCACCGCCGCGATCGTCGAGAAGGCCCAGCAGCTGCCGCACTGGCCTGGTCCTTCACGTCGGTCACCGCGCCCTTCTGCCTCCAGTCGACCGACGGCGGTACGTCCCGGACGGCGGTGGCGCCTGCGTGCATGAACCCCGCACCGCCCTCCTTACGGCCGCGGAACATGCGGTGGTGGGCGACGCGGGAGGAGGCGTAGGCGCGGCGGAACTCGTCGGCGGTCATGTCGCCGAAGCGGTTGAGGCGGAGCTTGTAGGGCGCGTCCCCGCGGTTGAACTCGTGGATGAGGCGCACGTTCTCCCTGAAGACGTTGAAGCGGCGGGCCTTGTCGTCGAGGTCGCGCGCCACCGTGTGGTGGCTGCGCCAGCGCTCGTAGAGCGCCCACAGGGAGTCGTCCGACGCCAGGTCGTGCTCGCCGAAGTCCATGGCGCTCGCCGGAGCCGGCACCAGCAGCAGCACGACCAGCAGCGCCGCCGCGGCCATAGTGGTCGCGAGCACGACGCTCTCGCCATTGACGATTGGAACACCTTGGCAATGCTAGTTGAACTTGGAGCGAATACTAGCTAGCTTGTGTTGTGAGATGGATGGATGCTTGTGTTGTGGTGTGGCAGCCATGGCGATGAGCTGGTTCTTATATAGGCTGGCGGCAAGCACACCAGTAGTGATGGATTGATCACTTCGCTGGCTAGATGTTGCATGCAAAGGATCCACCGGAGGTGCACGTTGCTTGCCGGCAACAACTAATTACCACGTACTCACCGGTACAGTCATTGCTACTGGTCACGTAGTACATCAAAATGGTGGTTAATTCATCAATGCTCCATCCTAACTATAGTAAGTACTAGTATCACTAGTGCGGGTGTTAGCTAATAGCATCATGCTCGCAGTCTACTCTTAATTAGCACACGGTGAGTGGAGACGACGATGGCCAGATGAAGTAGCGAGGCGTCTACGCCACGGCCATGTACAAATTAGCACTGCACGCGCATTTCCACTTGACTTGAGGAACATTGCGAAACTGGAAAACTGAGAAATGGCAATGGCATAGCCGTGTCATGAGATCGGAATGTATACGAATAATAAACACTGATCGATCTTCCTTCTTCGTAACACCTGCGCGGAGAAGTTTTGTTATTATTGAGCATGACTAGAACCGAGAGCAGTTAGAAAACAAGTAACCATGCCCTAACGGTGCAAGCAAGCGTGTTGCCCTCCTGTCCCCCGTGTGGATTTGATTAGCCGATGGCGATCGGCCGATCGATAGATCGACTAGGATGCCATTACATCTGCAACACGTGTCCTGATGTCTTCTCTATGTATCTGTTTTGTGCGTGCCAAGCTTTACGCATGGATCGCGCATTGATTCCTAGTTGGAATGACAGGATGTTTTAGCTAAACATCCAAGCAACCAGATATCTCAAAACTAAGATATCCGGAGTAGTGCAGTGTCTGGCTACATAGAATTTTTTATAAAAGAATAAAGAGAGTTTTGAGATATTTTCTCGACCAACAGAACTTTATTAGACTCAAAAGTTTGCATCAAGGCAACGCAATCCAACAGATTTTTAGAGGAACAGTAATCGCAACATGCAAAAAGAGTTACGCATGAACCACGTACGTCGAACTTGGCCTAAATTCAACTTGAGGCGCCTCGATCGATTTCAGACGTTCGATCTACCGCATCTAGTTTCTGTACTATATTAACTAATGTCCGTAATATGGAAAATGGAGGATCAGAGGACCAAAAGGTAGATGGAACATTTGATAGCACATTGGTGGTTTCGCAAGAGGGTGAAATTGTCAAGCAATGGAAAGCTTGCAAGCATGCATGCACAAGATATATCTATCTAACAATCTACCTATCGATCTCGGGTAATTAATCAGTTTGGGAAATCCATCTACATTTGTACATTGGAAATCCATCTACATTTTTTCTGGAATCGCCTGCCGCCGCGCTCTCGCCGTCGCAGATCCGCTGGGATCTCTCTCCCCCGTCCGCTCCGGCGGCGGGTGGGTGGGGGATCCCGGATCTCCTCGTGTATATAGAGTAGGGGTGTGTGGGTAGCCTCCGGCGGCGTGTGGAGGCGGTGGTGCGGTCGGTGGTGTTTTGGCGGCGGCGTCCTTCCTCTCCGGCGGTGGAGCTCCGGTGGAGCTTCGTCGCACGGGCGTCGTCCTCGCCGTGCTCGCGGATCCTTGGATCCGCCGTGCGCGGCCTTCTCCTCCAGCTGCTGCGGTGCGGCGGCGCTGGAGCTGCGGTGCTTGTCCAGGGCTGCTCGGGTTCTCCAGCCTCCTCCAGCGACGGATCCGTTGGTGGCCGAGGTGAAGAAGGGAAGCGGTGCCAGGGGGGCGTCTCCCTGCGTGTTCATCGACAACAAGTTCGTCGCGGCGCGGCGGGCAGGCTTGGAGGCGTCTCTCAAGGGTCGAAAAGTTGCCCAGGCAGTGGCAAGGTGGCTTGCTGGCCTTCGTCTTCGTCGCCGGCGGAGCTGCGGCTCGCGATGCTGGCTCTGGATCTTCCTCCTCGTATGTATGTTCTTCGTTTTCTTCGATCTGTGTACTTTGTATGTGGATGTTTGGTGAATATATGAGGGTGTTGGATGTGTCAAAAAAAAAAAAAGCAAAGTATATACTGTACCTTCGATTGCTTCATACGACGGACAGGAAACCAGCATACATGGCTGGCATTCTGGCAACATGTACCGTCGATCGGTTGTTGTATTATTCCTGATCCTCTATCTCCACTAACCGATTATTGGTACTTGCATAATGCAGTAGCTGGCTGCCGTAGCTAGAGACGTTAACCAGAAGATACATCTGAATCGGGAAGAGACTCAGCACACGAGCATCGCAAAACAGAAGAGAAAGATCGAGCACTGGAAAGCAGACGTCATCTTGAATCAATCATCTTGTCTGACGCCAACAACACCGGCACACTGCGCGCTCGTGCCCATTAAATTTGAATCGACGGCCGGCCGGAGATTTTGCTCCGTCCGGCCGGAGATGTATGGTGGCAATTAGGCCGATCCTAGATGTGTGCCATTAATAAGTGTTTCGATGCGTGAAGCGACAAGGCACGCTGGCGTGAACATGCCAGTTCATGTGTTGAACTTCATCTTAGACGGGGCCGTATGCCCGATATCACTTTCGGGACTTGATTTCTCTCAAATGGGATAGTAGCTTTCTGCCATTTTCACATAGGATAAAAGAGTTGCCCGATCTTTTGAACCGTTTCCCCTCTCTCGTCTCCTCGAGGCGACGGGGGGGAACCCTAACCTCCGCCGCCGCCGCCCCCCTCCACCCCTCTCCCCTCTCTCCCCCCGCCGCCCTTGGGCCTCGGTGGTCGATGCCCGCCGTTGCCGGCGGTGGGGGAGGAGATCTCGTCTCCTCGCGTGGGTTCCGGCGGCGCGGGACGCTTCCCCATGGAGGACGGGTGCGCGCGGGCACCCGGCGGCGGGGCTCTTCCGGCGGTGTCCGGAGTGGCCGCGGCGCGGCGGCTGGTGGTCGGGCTGGGGGCGGCGGAGATCCTTGGCGGCGCGCGTGTCCGGCGGCGGGGGCTGCTGGGGTCGGATGGTGGCGCGGGCCGCCTCTCCTTCCCCTCCTCGTCGTCCGCAGTCGGCTCGGCCACGGGTGGGCTGGTCGGCGGCTGGTGTGGCGAGCGGCTGTGGTGGTCCGTGGCGCGGCGGGTGGCGGCGGCGGCTGCGATGGCGGCCGGCCGTCGTTGCTTGGGGGTGTGCTGGTCGGCGCGGTCGCTGCGCGGGTGGCGATGGTGCCGTCTCGCCGCTCTGGGCGGGCTGGTGGTGGTGGCGGAGGCTGCGTTTGGTGGTGGTCGACGGTGGCGGTGCTGCTTGGTGACGGTGTCTCGATGCGCGAGGGGGGCTTGGTAGTATGGGCTGCCGGGCCGGCCGGACAGTGGGTCCGGCCAACCTCCGGCGGATTTGGGTGCTTCGAGTGTGAACTCTGATCTGACCTCGGTCGGAACCGATAGCGGCGGCACCCGCGGGTGTCGTCTTCCTCCTTGGAGGCGCTGCCGTGAAGCTCCGTTTCTCTCCCGCCTGGAGGTCTTGAGCGCGCCGGGTGAAAGCCCAAGCTTCGTCTTTCGAAGCGGGCAACAGCGGCGTTTCCTCGTCGCTTCCTCCTTGGAGGCGTTGCCTTGGTCGCTCGCCCTTTGTCGTGTGTGAGGTCTGTTCCCCTGTGGTTTGTCTCATCGACCCGGTTTGGGGTTGGTGTGGTGTGGGGGCTGGCGACCGGAAGTAGTTCTGGCAGCCAGTTTGCTGTTTTCTTTTGTTTGCTCTCCCTGTAAAACTGGTAACCCAGATTGTTCCGTTTATGCTTTATAAAAGCAGGGCCTCTGGCCTTTTATCTCATAAAAGAGTTGCCCAATTAAATGGAAAAACAGGCCGAAATTATGATGCAGAGGAGATTCATAAACTCATTTTCAGCTCTTCGTGACATTGGTGGATTGGGCCTTCAGTTCCACGAAGCCAATCTTGACATTCAAACGGGCCATTAGTAAGTTCGGCAACAACGGGCCATACATCCATGCATGGTCCAAACTTCACAGAAGAGAGACAATATGTTGCCTACACCTCCACTAAAAAAAAATGTTGCCTACACCTCCACTAAAAAACTTCCGGCCTATCAGCCTGTGCAATGTGCTCTACAAAATTGCATCTAAGGTTATTGCTAATCGACTGAAGAACTTCCTCCCTGATATTATTTCGGAAACCCAGAGTGCTTTTGTGCCTAGTAGGTTGATTACTGACAATGCCTTGATTGCTCAAGAATGTCTTCACACTATCCGAAGACAGAGAGTTAAAAAACCCTTCTTTGCCCTGAAGATAGATATGATGAAAGCTTATGATAGGGTGGAGTGGAGCTATCTTCATGGTTGTTTACTGAAGCTGGGTTTTGCTATCCCCTGGGTGAACTCGGTGATGCGCTGTGTTACTAGAGTTCGTTATGCAGTTAAAGTAAACGGCGAGTTAACTCAGCCAGTTATTCCTTCGAGAGGCATAAGGCAGGGTGATCCCATCAGTCCATATCTCTTTCTCCTGTACACGGAGGGGCTGTCTTGCTTGCTGAAGGAACGAGAAGAAAGAGGTCAGCTAACAGGTATACGCAATGGATGCCTTGGACCTTCAATCTCTCATCTTTTATTTGCAGATGATAGCATTTTCTTTGCTAAGAGTGACCACCGTAGTGTGGAGCCTTTGGTCTCAACGTTGAAGATTTATTGTGACGGCACTGGACAGAAAATTAACCATGATAAGTCCACCATCTTCTTCGGGAACCACTGCGAAATTGCGTTGAAGGACGATGTCAAGACACAGATTGGGGTTCATAATGAGGCCTTACAGGATACTTACCTTGGCATGCCGACCGAGGTGGGTCGCTCCCCAATCGACTGTTTTCGTTTCCTTGCTGACAGATGCTGGCAAAGGATGAATGCTTGCTCGGGCCGGCCGTTATCTCGTGCAGGCAAAGAGGTTTTTCTAAAGGCTGTTATTCAGGCTATCTCCACCTTTGTCATGAGCTGCTTTCAGCTACCTGTCAGAACATGTACTGCTATGCGCCGATCGTTAGCCGATTTTTGGTGGGGCATGGAAGATGGAAAGAAGAAGATGCACTGGAGATCCTGGGAGTGGTTGTCTACCCCGAAATCTCTCGGTGGAATGGGCTTCCGTGAACTAGTTTTGTTCAACAAAGCCATGCTCGGCCGACAGTGCTGGAGGCTACTGACGGAACCGAATTCTCTATGTGCGCGTGTATTGAAAGGAAGGTACTACCCGAACTGTGACTTCTGGGATGCTCCAAAGCCGCGATCGGCTTCATACACTTGGCGCAGTATTATGTTTGGTAAAGATCTGATCCACGAAGGTGTGCGTTGGGGGATTGGCAACGGGCTCCGAATTAATGTTTTATCTGACAACTGGATCCCCGGCTTACCACCTAATCAGCTCTCTACTATGATCCCTATGCCCGCTGATGCTACTGTCAGCTGCCTGCTCGATAACACAACGGGTACATGGGACACAGGGGTTGTCCGAAGTTTCTTCAATGACTCTATAGCCTCGAGGATTCTTCAGATTCCTCTGAGCCAACGAGTTGATGAAAATTTTCCAACATGGCCACATGCCAACTTTGGATCCTATACTGTACGCTCAGCCTACAATATGGCGCGAGCTCAGCAGTTTGTTGCGGAATCAAGCCAGACACATCGTGGGCTTCAGTCCAATACTGATGAAGAAACGAAGCTATGGAAAAAGCTATGGGGTATAAAGTCCCCGGGGAAAATGAAGATCACGCTCTGGCGGCTAGCTCATGATTGCCTGCCAAGCGGTTTCCAGCTTCGTCACCGCCAAATTCCAGCATCGGATGCATGCAACTTCTGCAACCGCATGGAGCGAGCTGAACACACAATTCTTTTCTGCCCGTATGCTGCAGAAGTTTGGCAAGCTGTCAAACTGGCGTTTCCTGTTCATCTCCAAAGGAAGAATTTCAGCAACACAAAGACATGGGTCTTGGACTTCCTCTCGAGATCGACTGAACGGGAATCGGTCACTTTAGCTGTTACGGTGTGGCACCTATGGGAGGCACGCAATGGAGTCCGCAATGGTGAAACAAGGAAACACCCGAACAGTTTGGCTGAGCAGATTAAAGCTTATATCGAGCTGATCTTGCTGCATCTCTTTAAACCACCTACCATCCATAGACGTGAGACTTCTTCTCTCCATCACAGTGGTCTCCGCCGCCGGAAGGTATTGTTGTTGTCAATGTTGATGCAGCTTTGTTCGCTTCTTCGACCAGAATGGGGGTAGGTATCGTGATCAGGGCCACAACGGAAACTTTCTTGTTGCTTGCAGCAAATTGCTTGATCAGGTCACGGTACCATAAATTGCAGAAGCACTCGCCATTAGGAGTGCAGTATCCCTTGCTTTGGAAGAAGGTTGGAACAAGATCATCTTGATGTCGGACTGCCTCTCTGTCATACAGCGCATCCTCTCCTCGCATAGAGACAGGTCGCTGGTTGGAGTTGTGATCGAGGATATCAAAGCCCTTGCCAACTCGATGTCTTCAGTGACTTTCCGTCATGTTAATCGTCTCTGTAATAATTCAGCACATACCCTAGCTCGTAGAACTGAACTCTTTGGTAGCTGCCTATTTCGTGATATTGTCCCGGACTTCATCCGTGACAAACTTTGTATTGACTATGTCTAATCAATAAAGTGTTGAAAATCTCAAAAAAAAAAACTCGACCTAGTTGCCGAGTGCCGGTGACAAACGGCAAAGGATTTGCTGAATGCAGCACTTGACATACGACGCACCGCCAATATTTGGTCAGCAAATACATGAGTGACACGTGGAGGAGGTGGCGGAGCTGGTCCGATGATCCTTCGTCTGGCATTGTCCTGTCACGGGAAGGAGGTTTGGTGGATTTTGTATAACTTATATAAATGTCATGCACCTAGTGATGGTAGTCATGTTTGAGTCGTTTACTGATGAGCCTGCACCTGAGATTGTCGTGCCACATGAAGGAGGTCGTGAATCTGATATACCTTCTATAGAATGTGATGCACCTGGTTATGGCAGTGATGAATATGCATCTAAGAATGTCGAGACACCAATCCTTAGAAGATCTGAAGAAGATGCCATCTACAACACCAATCCTACCAGCGCCTCGCCTCCAACGGCTCCATGAATACACTTCAACCCCTAAAATTATCCGTGAAAAGAATATGTTAGCCGGGGGTTATTGAGGGGAATAAAAAATGTCAATAGTTCTATGAGGCAACCTACATACCCTTTATGGACTGAACCCATTGGTTGCTATCACAATTTTGACATTCAGAACCTCTTCAGTTTTATCATGACACTTGTACATGTTTTTAGGCAGAACGTGAATTTAGGGACAAGGCCACCAAAAAAATGTCACCAGTACACAAAGCATAGTTTTTCTAATTAAACAGAATTGGTACTTGACAGCCATTATGTGTGCGATGGCATCTAGCGAAGAAATTTTTGACTGGTCATGAAGATTGTTTATTTGGCAAAGGGTCCAAGTTCCCGAGTTTATTTATACCGAGTGTATTTTTTCTGCACTCAGCCTAGGGTAACAGTTGTCGACCGTTTAATAAATTACACTTGTTGGTAAACCTTGTGGCACTCGACAACTCGCCCGTTTCTGATAGGGGTCTCTATGGGTCTTGAATTGTTTTCAGCTGACAAATGGATTGATAAGTCAACAAATGTGACGCTTGTGATTTTTTTATAGAGACGACATAACACACAATCCATTGTATATATGATGGTTGTTGTGCAAATTGTATCAAATATTTTAGCTGATAAATGGGCTGACACGTAAAAAAATCATATCAGATTCTACCTTCACATAATACTGTACTCCCAAATATTTGTGTTTCGCTGATAAATGCGAGGAAAACTAAATATAGAAGAGTTGTTGTGATAACTTATATTATGCTGTTATATAATGTTCTAGATGAACTTTCTCAACAATGACCGCGTGGCCTAATGGATAAGGCGCTCGCCTCCGGAGCGGGAGATTCTGGGTTCGAGTCCCAGCGTGGTCGTTTTTTTTTCGTTGTCAGTGATCTTTAACTTTTTTTTTCGCCTCTACGAGTAGATAGTTTCTCTTTTTTTTTTTTTTGCTATACAGTAGATAGTTTCTCTGCACAGCTTGCTGTACATTACCATGCCCTGAGAAAGCTCCGGCGACGGCATGTTTTTTTTGTTGTTGACCTAGATTGCTTTAAATATGAATTAAACTAGCATAAGACAACTTATAGATCTTAAGAAAAGAAGTGGGTCAAAGCAATATTTGGTACCAGGTGGCAACATTCGGAGCCTGTCTATAGTCTATAAGACCCTATAAGACTATAACCATGTACTCCCTCCATTCCTAAATATAAGATGTTTTAGTATTTGTCCACATTCACATATATGTAGATGTATGTAGATATATTTTAGTGTGTATGTACACTCATTTAAGTATGCATTTAGACAACATGTTGGATAGCTAAATGTCTTATATATTGGAACGGATGGAGTAGATAACGAGGAAGGGGGGGGGGGGGGGGGGGGCCGAAACACACATTCTCGAAGGCGACCTTCGGTGTGATACTGGTTACCTAATGTTGCGTCAACACACATCATTTTCAGGGCAAATACGTCAACCCACTAGAGATAAATGTGTTTGAACTTTGAAAATCCAGCCAGGGAAAATATGATACCAAAAACAACTATTTATTTGGGTGCTTGGTTAAAAATCATTAGATATTAAATTTCGATAAAAACTTACTTACCATTCTCACTAGAAAACTCCCGCCCCTTCACACTCATTCCTACACGTACCACACGCCATTTCCGTTTTAAAATTCTAATTTCCAACATTGTTCTTGAATATATTTATGATGAATATAACATAATTGATAGACGTCAGGATGTGGCAGAATATTGATTATATTGGATTGAGCCTCGTGTGCTGTTTATATAGAGTACAAAGCTTGGAGGGCAAGAAGGCTAGTAGAGATAGGTTCAGATTACAATACTAAACCACCAAATATAGCCCAACCATAATATACTCTAACAAGATTTTCTTTGCGGAGAGTAACAGAACTATTTTGTTTTATAAACAATCACCGGGGGGAGGGAAGGATCCTCACCTAAATGTCATTACTTCAAATGTTGAGTTTATAGATTACAAAGGGTTAGGTGATCGCGCCATAGCGCCGCGTCATCCTTTTGAGCTTGTGACCCCATAGAGTAAGATCATCAATGATCTTTCTAATGGTCTCGTTGGCTGTCTGATTTACATGGCGAAATACAAGGTTCTTTTTGGAATCCCAAATCTTCCACAACACGGATAGGAGGGCGAAAGTCCATACAGCTTGGGGGATCTTGTTGGGGCGCGATGCAGTCCAGGAGTTTTGCATGTCGATGGACAACATCGGCATGCCCACGACGTTCCAAACTGTTGGTCGGTGATACGTTTCAAACGTATCTATAATTTTTGATTCTTCCATGCTTGTTTTATGTCAATGCTACATGTTTTTATAATAATTTTATATCATTTTAGTACATTTTCTTGGACTAACCTATTAACAAGATGTCCAGTACCAGTTCATGTTTTCTGCTGTCTTTCTGTTTAAGAAAAGTTATTAAGAAAATATTCTCCGAAAGATCTGAAAATTCATGGGGATCATTTTTATCACAAAGAGAAGACACCGACCAAAAATCAGTTAGAGGTGGGCCCCACAGGCTCCAGGCGACCCCTAGGAGGGCTAGGGGTGCGGCCGTGCCTTAGGGCTGCCTGGGAGCTCCTGTGGGCCCCACGCTCCGCCTCTTCGCCTATATATTCTTCGTCTCCCGAAAACCCTAAAACACCGGATAATTTCCACGAAAGATATCCGAGGCCGCCGTCAACTCGAAACCATATTTGGGAGGGTTCTGAAGCTCTTCCTGGCACCCTGCCGGAGGGGGAGATAATCACCGGAGGCATCTACATCCCCATGCCTGCCTCCGGAGTGATGTGTGAGTACTTCATCTTTGGACTACGTGTCCATAGCAGTAGCTAGATGGTTGTCTCTTCTCCTTGTGCTACCATATTTAGATCTTGTGAGCTACCTAACATGATCAAGATCACTATTTTGTAATGCTACATGTTGTGTTTGCTGGGGATCCGATGAATTGTGAAATTATGATAAGATTGTTCATCTACTTGTTATCATACTTATGTTTTATTTAAGATATTGCATGCTCTCCGATCCATGTGGTTACTCTGGCCAAGTGATTGTATGTATCTCCAAGAGAGAGTATTTATGCTACATAGTAGGTTCATGCCTCCTGTGTGTCTGGGCTCGAGATGATCGAAACGACTAAGACCGAGGGTGTGCTGTTGCTACTAGGGGTAAAACAGCGATGTTTATGTCTATATGATTATAACCATTGCTTATATTATGCACAATGCTTGTTGCAATTATCTGTGACTTGCAACTTAATACTTTCGGGTGACAGACTGGATAGCGATACCGGGGTGGATTATTAGTCATAGATGCAGCTGGATAGCGGTCTATGTATTTTGATGTAATGCCAAATTAAATATTACAGTGAACTATATATTGTCATAATAGCACACTACTAGGAAAACGGCTATAGGTGGAACCACTTTCTGTGGCGCACCAATGTGGCCATGCGCCACAGAAAATATTCAGTGGCGCACTGGGAGTGGTGCGCCACAGAATTCTGCCACTTTCTGTGACGCATAACTTGCCCATGCGCCACTGAATACATGCTTTCTGTGGCGCATGCAGCCCCATGCGCCACAGAAATATGGTGGGCCCCGCCACCAATGATTGGCTTGCATCCCCCGGTGCCTTTTCTGTGGCGCATGGGGTGGGGTGCCACAGAAATGGTGCTTTCTGTGGCGCATCTGACCACATGCGCCACATAAATTGGGTTTATCCGGTGAACTTTTCTCAGATCCTCGAAATTCGAAAATGAAAAAAAGTTATTTCAAAAAGAAATTTTTTGTTGAAAATATAAGCAATTTAGCTATTGATTTAATCCGCGAAAACATTAAATAGTTTATGACTAGAATAACCAGAATTATACTAATCATGCGATCTACCTGAATAGTAGATAAATAGAACGAATCTAAAGCAACTACTACAAGCAGAAACTGTAGCCGTATCGTAAACAGGAAGATCAAGTAATCATACGGTGCAGCGGCAGCCGAAGCGTTGGCGTTGCTGTTGTCGCCCATGTCGTCGATGAAGAGGCTGCTGATGTCGGGGAAGAAGTCGTCGTTGGGGAAGAACTCGATGCCAGTAGTCGCGCGAGTGCGCTCCCCAAAAACCTGATCGCCCCTCTCCCGTACAGGATCACAAGAGGCGGGGTTCCGGAGGCCTACTGTCCCTTCAACCGGTGCATGCTGGAAGACGGGATGGAGAAGACTTGGAAGACGGCGGCGCAAGGTTTTGGAACGGTGGTGCGAGACCATGTGTTGCGTATATGTGCCAAATTTGGCTTGGTTCGGTTTTATATAGTGCAGGTTGGGAGTCAAAGCAGCCCTCATAAACGCGTCCGTTTATGATTTAGAAACTGTCGTATTAAACACGTCCGTTTATGAATTAAAAACGGTCACAATAAACGTGTTTGTGAATCAGAAACGGCTGTATTAACCGTGTCTGTTAATGAATTAGAAACGGCCGTAATAAACGTGACCGTTACTAATTAATCAATGACTCATTAATTTTCCCAATTAACAAAATATAATAATGTGCCAATGAGAATTTCTGAATTTATCTTGGGCTAGTAAATACTAGTAAATTCCAACAATCTCCCACAAAGTCTCATTGGCTCATATCTCATCATTCAGTTCCAAAACATTGTTTTATATACGGTACTCAGTGGAGATTGTTAAGTTGAACTTCCACTTAGAAACTTATGCTACACTAGATCACAACTTGGATAGTGGACTATGCCTTGAACTACAAGTTTGCTGCGACTTAGTTTCACACAAGCCCTTGACCAATACTGAGCTGCCGCAAGGCTTCCCACGGGTGGAGCTTATGCGTCATACTCCAAGACCTTTCATGAGTTTATTAAAGAGCACACAACTCTCATGGACTGCGACGTTTAACAGTCAGACTCATATAGGTGTATTCCTCAAGAGATGTTCTGCAGGACAACATCTCCGCTTATAAAAGTAAGCCACTTGGAATACATTAAGATAAATATCAACCTGCCATACAGAATAGAAGAGTATTGCATCTTCATGGAGTGGGAAATATAATATAAGGATACTCTCCTCTCAGCTGCCCAACAGCTTGTCTCCCACTTCTAATTCACGGGATCTCCGATCACATAGAGTAGGTTACCACTGTGGACAACTCATACCGTGGGTCTCAAACCCATCTCCCTCGATGCACTATCTATCACATTACGTGATAAACCCTTTGTGAAGGGATCTGCCAAATTCTTAGACGTTTGGATATAATCCAACGCAATGACTCCGGAGTTCTTTAATTTTCGGACAGATTTCAATCTCCTCTTCACATGCCTTGATGACTTCAGATTATCCTTAGAACTTTTAATCTTGTGTATCACAGTTTGATTATCACAGTTCATAAGGATAGCGGGTATTGGTTTTTCAACCACAGGTAAGTCCATCAAAAGCTCTCGAAGCCACTCTGCTTCAACAGTGGCTGTGTCCAACGCTGTGAGTTCTGCTTCCATAGTTGACCTCGTTAAGATGGTCTGCTTGCAAGACTTCCAGGAAACAGCTCCACCACCGAGTGTAAACACATAACCACTCGTGGCCTTAATCTCATCAACATCAGATATCCAATTTGAATCACTATAACCCTCCAGTACCCTCGGGTATCCAGAGTAGTGAATTCCATAGCTCGCAGTGCCTTTTAAATAACGCATAACTCTCTCGAGCGCATGCCAATGATCATCTCCCGGATTAGAAACAAACCGGCTCAACTTGCTCACAGCAAAAGAGATGTCAGGCCTCGTGGCACAAGCCAAATACATAAGCGAGCCAATAATCTGAGAATATCTCAGTTGATCTCTAGCAGTCTGTTGATTCTTTCGAAGCAACACACTAGGATCATATGGTGTCGGAGAAGGCTTACAGTCGTCATACCCGAATCGACTCAAGACCTTTTCCACATAGTGAGACTGAAGCAGTGTAATCCCACCATCACCATCTCTCAGCAGCTTGATGTTCAAGATAACATCGGCTACTCCTAGATCCTTCATCTCAAAGCAACGAGATAAGAAATCCTTAACCTCCTTGATTAGATCATGGTTGGTTCCAAAGATCAGTATGTCATCGACATACAGACAGAGAATAACTCCCTCGCCCCCACCATAGCGATAGTACACACATTTGTCAGATTCGTTTATAATGAAACCTGCAGCAGTTAAAGTTCTTTCAAACTTTTCGTGCCATTGCTTAGGAGCTTGCTTAAGGCCATATAAGGATTTCAACAACTTGCACACCTTTGCTTCCTGACCAGGTACTACAAAACCATCGGGCTGATCCATGTAAATTTCCTCGTCTAACTCTCCATTTAGGAAAGCTGTCTTCACGTCCATTTGATGAACGAGAAGCCCATGTGAGGCAGCCAATGAAAGTAGCAGTCGAATCGTGGTTAGTCTAGCCACAAGTGAATAAGTATCTGATGGCGTGTAGTTGACGGGCAAAATATTATGCAGGAAGCTTCGTATCTTCCCTGCAACTGCGCCAGTAAGCACTTTTGATGGCCCTTCACGTAATTACCTGCGTGAAAAGAATATGGGTTAGGTTGAGACTCCAAGTGCAGAGTGTGTAGTAAGTGGAAGACGTGTTTTCCCCACGAGGGTGACTCGAGGGTTTAATATTGAACTCTCGGGGAATCAGTAGTGAAGATTTATCTTTCCTATCCTTCTTTTGGTTACCTACAAAATAAAGTAAATGTTTTGGTCCTCAACCTCACCTAGTGGTTGTCAAGCACAAGGTGTGAGAATGATATCAAGATAATATGCAATGCAAGCAAGAAATAAACATGCAATGGTGGTAAATAAATATGCAAGGATGGTGGTAGCAATGATAAATGATATTTTTGGGTTTTTTATGATGAATGCAAGATGTAAACGTGTTTTTTGTATTTTCGGATTTAGTAATGGCAGAAAATGGAAAAGTGGTAAAAGTGGTTGGAAAGGTGTTTCTTATGATTAAAAATGGACCGGGGTTCATGGTTTCACAAATGCACTATCTCTTTAATAAAGTGGTAGACAATGGAACACTAGAGTTGACATATGAGATTGCAACACAACAGTTTAATGACAAGTTATAATTATATGGGCATCACGTCTTAACATAGAGACCTTTTGGTTATTAGTCTCTCTTATACTCCACCAAGATGTGAACTAAATCATAACACCTCAGTAATTAAGATAACTCAGAGTATAGCAATAAGTATCATGACATGAAGTTAAAATAAGAACATGCTAGATCTAGTCATGGAGGAAGTGGCAATGGTCACACCCACATCTCCGGTAGCATGGTATTTCTTTTTATCCCTAGTGAGGTAACAAAGTAAGTTAAAACACCCAAATGGATCGCAGAACTTTCTCTCACGTTCACTGCACTAGCCACCCCCGTTACTCTAACTAATGCACACGTTCCCCCTCACACGATCTCATAAACATGCTTGATCATAACAAGTAAATAAGAACGGGGTACATAATATGCATCTACTTTCATAAATGAAACAAAACCATTGCAATCTTAAACATATATTAACTCATAAAAAGATCCACCACAAAGGTATTACATAGATGACCGTAATCATGTTCAGCGGCTCATACGGTACTAATTAGTGAAGCTCGAGAGAGAGAGATACATAAGTTACTTCCACAAACCCATAGTCCAGAGGTGGACTACTCCCTCTTCATCATGGAGACGGTGGAGAAGTCGTTGGAGAAGATGGAGACCACGCCGGTAGCGCCCCGCCGGAGTTTTCCCCCTCCAATCTGCAGCTCCAGGTCTCTATTTCGGTGTTTATGTGTTTCTGCGGCGCTCCCTCCAGAGAACGTCGGGGGACAATTTTTATAGGCGTTTTTAGGTCAAAACGGAGTCGGTGGAGGAAAGATCGACGGCAGCGGAGCTCCGAGGCCCAATTGGAGGGGTCCCACGCGGCAGGTACAGGGGCCGCGTGGGCCCACCCCTTTTGGCCCTCGTGGCTCCGTTTGTTCGATTCCTTCGCCCACAAGTCTTCTTCCTTCCAAATATTGACGCTCGTAAATTTGCAGGTGATTTGGACGTCGTTTGGGTCCCTGAAACATTAAAGGAAAGAAATAGGGTTTTCTGCCTGCGCAGGGTTAATTCCATAAAAATAGGAAACATGTCAAATATTTCCAAAATCATTATAAAACAGTGATATAACCCTTATATGATGCAAATATGACTGGAATATAAGTAAAAATAATGCAAAGTTCATGTATGCATTTTACATGCATCAGTATCAAAGAAGTCTTCACCTTCTTTCTAGGTATAACCCTTGGCCACAAGCTGTCGTCGTATTGGCATCTTGGATAGGAGACGGGGTCCTGCTAGCCGAGGGTGAATGTAGGACAAGAAGGTGGATGTCGTCGAGATCGGGATTGTACACGGCAGTTTACCCAGCTTCAGGCTCCACGGCGGTGGCGGAGCCCTACGTGCTGCTATAACTCACTATAGGCAATAGCCGAAGTACAGGTTACAATGAGTTGGTTGTATGTTGATTGGATGCCCTAAAGGCGTCCCGAGGTCCAGCTTATATAGGCGGCTGGACCTAGGGTTACAAGGAGATTACGTATCCGGTAAGCATACAGAGTCCTAAACCTAGCCGGCAAGTCTGCCGCCTTCCGTCTTGGTCTTGGTGGCTTCATGGGCTTCAGTCTTGGGCCTCCTCCTTGCCGGCATCCGCCTTCCTTGGTCGTCAGCTATCTGGGCCGCCCGGCAGGCAAAGCCTTCACCACCACTGCGGGCCACCCTGGACTAGCCGGATTGATCCATGCTGGTGATACCCCTAGTAGGTATATCCCCAACATTAGCCCCTGGAAGGGTTCGAGTTCTTCAGGCGCCATCTTCTTCTGTCGGCAACGTCCGTCTTGTCTTGTAAGCGGCTGAAGAGCTTGAAGCATTCCAAAGTTGAAAGTAAGCGGCGATCCGCCTAACGTAGTCGGATGTTTTGCCGCCATCATGGGAAAGACGGCCTGACCGCTGTCAGGAATCTTCCCGGCACCAGTCTTGTCATTTGACTGGTCCTGTCAAATGTTGACGGATGACGTCATGCAGTCCACGACAGTTTGGACTTGGGCATGTGTCATGATTGTTTCTCCACTATGCACAAGAATCGGGGAGAGGGCCGCAGACACCGTTGCCACGACGTGCAAATCGTGGGCACGTGGCGGAAATCGTGCGTCCCCCCAATCTCGCGCATGAATCTTGGCGCGTGGAGTTAAATACCCAAAGGGCACGCCGAGGTTGGTCTTCTTCCCCATTCGCACCCACCGCGGCCTCCTCATCTTCTCGAGCTCTCCTCCTCCCGTACTCAACTCCGGCGAGCACGAGCAGAGCCTCCACGGCAAATGGCGAGCACTCAGCAAGATTCGGCGCGGCGGCGGCGCTGGCTGCGGCCTCGGCGACCACGGCTGGATCTGGATCTGCGCCAGCGGCAGCGGCGGTTCCCGCGAGCGCGCCGGTGACCTCTCCTGTCGCCACCGTGGCCGCGGGTGAGGTTTCCTCTTCTTCCCCAACTCCGGCGACCTGCAGCATCTACTCCGACCTTCCCGCTCCCATCCCTAGCGGCGACCAGCACTGAGGCCACGGCGGAGGCAGAAGCTGCCGCCGACGACGACGCCGAGGATGAAGAGGAGACAGGGGACCTTGGCTCCAGGTACTGGCTGCCGTCAGTTATGACGTCAGCCTATCTGAAGGAGCTGGAGGAAGGCGGCTACATACCGCCAAAGACGGAATGCTCCTGGAGGGTTCCAGGCGACGAGGCAGTCCCTGACCCGCAAGACGGCGAGCGCGTCATGTTGGCGTCGCACAGCCTCCGCGGTATGTCTTGCCGCTTTCCGCCTTCTTTCTGGCGGTACTTAGTTTCTACGGGCTGCAGCCGCACAACATAGCGCCCAACAGTATTCTAGTGCTAGCCGGCTTCCAGGCTTTGTGCGAAGGGTACTTAGGCATAGCTGCGTCCATAGAGCTATTCAAGTACTGCTTCCTATGCCGCCGGCAAACCATACCAGGCGGCCATCTGGCAACTTGCGGTAGCGTCACCTTCAACTGCCGCCAACCCGACTGGTACCCAAAGATACCATACATCGAGTCGGTGAAGCACTGGACCAGCACTTTTTCTACTGCAAGGACATCCCGACACCCGGCACAACACAGGGGATGCCTGTTTTTGTCAACGGTCCGCCAACCCACAAGGCCTGTTGGACGGCAAAGGTGCCGCTTAGCAGCTTGTCGGCTGAGCTTCGAATTGCCGTCAGGCGGATCGAGTTCTTGACGAAGACGATGAAGGCTCCGCAACTTGACGGAGTTGACACCGTCATCTGCTGGGTGTCGAGGAAGATAATGCCACTCCGCCATCGCCCACTGAAGATGTGCGAGTACAAGGCGGATGACGCCGGCAACAGCATCCTTGACCAAGATGCACTAGAGTACCGGCTCAGAGAGCTTGTGAAGCCTCTGTCGGTGAAGGCGGCTGAAGGCGTCGCCATGTTCACCCATGACAACCCAGCCCCAGTGGTAAGCCAGAGCTACTTTGTCATTTCCTTGACATCTTTGTCCACTGGGTACTGAATTAACGTTCTGTCTTGTTTCCTTTTCAGCTGCAAACCTTGGGGGAGGAAGACTTGGCTCCTAACTGGTACGACACCGGTGCCAGCAAGTCGAAGAAGCGCAAGATGAGCAGCTCCACCAAGGATTTGGAGAAGAGGAAGAAAGCGGCCACCTCTGCTGATGCAGAGGATGAGACCTTGGGGAGAATCCCATCAAGCGGTAGGCAACTTTTGCTTTCCCTGACTTAGCCATTTTGATATGTTTGTACTGACAAACTTGCATTTTCTGCTACAGGGGCAAGCCTGCCATGCCCAAGCTCCGCGCCAACTGAAGATTTCTGCCGGTAGAGGCAAGCCACCACGTTCTTCTCCAGCCGCTGCGCCGACAACGCCCACAGTTGGCGTTCCCGTGGTTGTATGCCAGGGAACGTACACAGCTGCTGGTACCTCAGAGGCGGCTACGGAGAAGATGGCGGGCAAAAAGTCAGTTGCCGGACCTACTTTTCCAAGACGGCTGAAGCTTCGGCTAATGATGCCGCTCGATTTATTGCCATGAAGCAAGAGATGGACGACAGGATGGCGGCTGACCAAGGCGGATCGTCCTCCCATCCTGGCTCTCAATCTGGCAAAGGGTTGCAAGACCCCCGGCAAACGCTAAGGACCATGCGTGAAGGTACCCGTAAATGGTACGCGCACATGGATGATCTCCACGAGACCCTGCATAACCAACTTGAGGTAATGTAACCTATAGTCCCAGCCCCCGAGCACTTTGGCGGCTGAAAAATTTTTAGCCGGCAAAGTGGTCTCGTTGACTATATAGTGCTAACCGCAACGTTGTTTTCGTGCATGCAGGCCGTTCTTGCTTCCAACCTTGAGCTGTTCCGTGCTCAAGAGAAGAAAAACAAAGAATGCCAGCAACTGCAGCAGGACGTGGAGATGAAGGACGCCCAGATTGCGAGCTTGGAAGAGGCTCGCAAAAAGGATGAAGGTGACAAAGTTTTCTTTGCCTTCTTTTCGTCCGACTTCTTTTCTTTTCCGACAAGTATTTTAGTCGTCTTTTTTTTTTTTGTAGAATTACTAAACACTGCGCAAGATATTCTCAAGAACTCCACTGACATGCAAGCTTTGATGAACGAAGCTGCAGATCTTGCTGGGTTGGTGGCAAAGCTGAAGGCGGATCATGCCAAGGAGCTGGATGAGCGGGAGCTGGCCCATGCCGCCGAGGTTAGCAAGTTGACGGGACAACTTGAAGCCATGAGCAACAACCTCGACCAGGTGAACAAGAATGCCAAAGCGCAGCAGGAACAACTG
The DNA here is from genome assembly GCA_947311845.1 of Poa pratensis. Taxonomy (NCBI): domain Eukaryota; kingdom Viridiplantae; phylum Streptophyta; class Magnoliopsida; order Poales; family Poaceae; genus Poa; species Poa pratensis. The sequence goes on from CAMZMU010000082.1 coordinate 12,650,370, forward strand.
TCACAGGCAGTCCAGCTGGCTCAGGAAACACTTGAAAACCATCTGGACGAGGTCAACGCCATCCACGAGCATGTCTTGGGTACGTCTCTAACCTTCATCTTCTTTGATACTTTGCACTCTTGAAATTTGAAGCTGCAGTGTGTAACTGTTTGTATTTGTGCAGTGCCGGCTAATTGGGTGATGACATGGCTACGACGCCGCGCCTTGCCCGTATCTTGAAGGTTGGCGAAATCGTCAACCAGATTGTCGGCGCAGGCAAAGCGTTTGCCGCCAAGTTCTACCCTGGGAGGACGGCGATCCCGTCAACTTCGATGCCCTGCCGGACCTGCTGGAGAAGGCGGCAACCGAACACGACAGCACGCTACGCTCAGCAGCACGAGGCGGCGCCAAGTTGGCATTGGCGATGACGGCGGCGTGGTACCCGGAGGCTGATATTCATCAAGTCACCGAGTACTTCCCCACCGAAGACGAAAACAACCAAGCCATCGTGATGCAGGACGTGCTGCGGTCTGTTCGGGCTATGCGACCCGGGTTGCCAACATGGTTGACATCCGCAAGTTCTACAAGGAACACCCGGATCCGCATGTTGCCATAGCCGATCCCTCCTTGGCGGATCCTGAAGCTGCCGTAGGCGGAGAAGGCGAAGCCGCAGCTGACGAGCGCAGCCCCCAGGATGGCGGAGCCAGCCCCAAGAATGCCGGCGTCAGCCCCCAGGATCTCTCCACCACCTCTACCAAGGCGGCAACTCCTTGACTGTCCTCTCCTGTAATGGCAGCACAAAACACTGCGTTAATCTGTTAACGCAAAAAACTTTATATTTTGGGTTTGTAAATATTCTGGGCCAACTTTTATGCTACACTTGGCGGTAGGCTTATTTAAGTGGCCCGCCTTAATATGTATCTCGTTTGCATGTTTAGCTTTTCATATGTTGGCGGAACCTCATCTTAGTTACTTTAGCTGAGCCAACCAGGTGCAATACCAACTAATTTAGACTCAGAGACCAAAGCCAGCATGTTGGTGCCAACGACATACTACTAGGCGACCCACACACAAACAGACAGATAAGCATATTAGGCGGTGCAAAGATTGTTTGCTTTTTTAGCCGGCAGACGGCAAATGTCAAAAAGTTTGAACCTTAGCACGGAGCAAAAACTTATTTTGTTTGGTAACTTTTATGACAACAGATATATGATTGCGAGAAAAGACAAAAGATGGCATGATCCCAAAACTGAATGAGCAAACCACAGACTTTTATTTCATAATCATATAGTACTTATTACAATGTGGAAATTGCTAAGTGTAAAAAGGACGTAGCTGCTCAATGTTCCAGGTCGCTTGGTTTCTTCATACTTGTCATCAACCTTCCTTTGCGCTTGCGACCTCGCTTCTTCTTGTATCCGTCTCGTGCGTCTACCAAGTAATAAGAACCATTGAGCAACACCTTACTGACCACAAAAGGTCCTTCCCAAGGCGGGGATAACTTATGCAAGCCCTTCCTGTCTTGGATTAGGCGGAGGACCAGGTCACCAACTCTAAAACTTCGTTGCCGCACTCTTCTGCTGTGATAACGCCTCAAACTTTGCTGATAGATGGCGGATCGTGCGAGAGCAACGTCTCGTTCTTCATCAAGTAGGTCAAGGCCATCCTGTCTTGCATCTTCTGCGTCTTCCTGGACGTAGGCTTGAATTCTGGGAGAATCATACATCATGTCGGTCGGCAACACTGCTTCTGCGCCATAGACTAAGAAGAAAGGAGTAAACTTGGTTGATCTGTTTGGAGTTGTGCGTAAACTCCAAAGGACAGATTGCAATTCATCCACCCAAGCCCCAGCCGCTCTGTGCAATGGTACTTCGAGACGTGGTTTGATCCTTGTAGGACTAAACCATTTGTACGCTCTACTTGACCGTTTGCCTGCGGGTGTGCTACTGAGGCAAGATCTAGGCGGATGCCATGCTTATAACAGTATTCCTCAACTTCGCCTTGCGACAAGTTAGTGCCGTTATCGGTGATAATGCTATGAGGCACCCCGAACCGAGAGATTATTCCCCACAGAAAATTTGCGGCTGTGGCACCGTCTAGCTTTTTGATAGGCTTAGCTTCAACCCACTTAGTGAACTTGTCTACAGCCACAAGTAAATGTGTGTATGTAACACCCCGGCCACCCCGGACCGGGCCTGTCACCCCTGGCAGCTCTCTAGGATCTCTAGACTGGCCCCACAGATCAACACTAGTCTTTTCTGCGCACTTTGTCCTCACTCGTGCGCACCCGGGAACCAGTTCCCGGTCGGTCACCCATCCTTGGAGTGCTCCGGGCCAAGCACGCTTAACCTCGGAGTTCCTTCCAGATGAGCTTCCGGAAAAGAAGTTGCAACTTGTTGACATGAGTATTCTATCATTCCTATTGAGCCCTGAGCCAGGATCTCACATCCTTCCCCCCTTAGAAGACCGACGCCCTCGTCGGTCAGCCCCCAGTCCAGGAACTTCCCCTCTTGGTACACGTCTGTGCGCCTAGTGCCGGCACATGCTCCACATGTCCGCGCCCCTGACCCGCACACGCCCGTGTTGCCGCGAGAGTCGGCTCTGATACCAAATTGTAACACCCCGGCCACCCCCGGACCAGGCCTGTCACCCTGGCAGCTCTCTAGGATCTCTAGACTGGCCCCACAGATCAACACTAGTCTTTTCTGCGCACTTTGTCCTCACTCGTGCGCACCCGGGAACCAGTTCCCGGTCGGTCACCCATCCTTGGAGTGCTCCGGGCCAAGCACGCTTAACCTCGGAGTTCCTTCCAGATGAGCTTCCGGAAAAGAAGTTGCAACTTGTTGACATGAGTATTCTATCATTCCTATTGAGCCCTGAGCCAGGATCTCACAGTGTAGCCACCAGGCGCCGTTTTAAATGGACCAACCATGTCCAAGCCCCAGACTGCGAAAGGCCATGTGATGGGTATTGATTTAAGCTCCTGAGCTGGCATCTGCGATTGTCTGGCATAAAGTTGGCAGCCCCTGCATCTTTTGACGATGTCCTCTGCATCTTGCTTGGCTGTCAACCAGTAGAAACCTTGTCGGAAGGCTTTTGAAACAAGGGCGCGTGAGGAAGCGTGATGCCCACATACGCAGCATGTATCTCATCCAACAGTTCTCTGCCTTCTTCGGGCGAAATGCAACATTGGTAAACACCAGTGGTGCTACGTTTGTACAATTCGCCTTTGATTATTGTGAATGCCTTGGCTCTTCTTATGATTTGCCTTTTCAAAACCTCATCATCCGGCAACTCCTGATTGATCAGGAAGTCCAAATATGGCGTTGCCCAATCCGGCTTTACCAGGTAGACGGCATAGCTAGCATCGTCAACTGGTTCTGCCGATTCTGGGTCAAGGAGGTCTGCTCCTTTTATTAACGGCTTGTGTAGGTGTTCCAGGAAAACATCTTTTGGTACCTTTTTGCGTTCATACCCCATTCTGGCAAGTGTATCTGCCGCCTCATTTTGAGCTCTTGGGATGTGACGAACCTCGTAGCCTAGGAAACACTTGGCAAATTCGTCGACGGTAGCTCGATATGCCGCCATTGTCTCGCTCTTTGTATCCCAAGTGCCACGTATCTGTTGCGTCACCAAGTCTGAATCTCCGTAGCAGAGGACACGCTGGACGCCAAGTTCCTTGGCAATGTGTAAACCATGAAGGAGAGCTTCGTATTCAGCAACATTATTAGTTGCCTTGAAGTGAATTTGTAACACAAAACTAAGCTTGTCTCCTTGAGGGTTTCTTAAAACAATGCCAGCCCCCGATCCTTGAGGGTTTCTTCAGGGAGAGGTACTTCGTCCATGGCCTCCGTCCAATCTGCTACAAAGTCTGCTAAGGCTTGAGATTTAATGGCTGTTCTGGGTTTATACGTGATGTCGAAGGCGGCAAGTTCGATGCGCCATTTGGCAACGCGGCCTGTCGCATCTGTATTATTGATGATATCCCCCAGAGGCGCCTTGCTCACAACCGTTATTGAATGCTCCTGGAAATAGTGCCTTAACTTCCTGGCGGCATAGAAAACACCGTAGAACAGCTTCTGGTAATGCGGATAACGCTGTTTTGAGGCGGAAAATACTTCACTGATGAAGTAAACCGGACGTTGTTCCGGCAAGTCTGAATTTTCCGTCTTGCGTTCCACAACCAGGACCACGCTAACAACCAAGTTAGTTGCCGCGATGTAAAGCAGCATTGGTTCCTGCGAACGAGGAGCTGCCAAGATTGGAGCAGACGTTAATGCGTCCTTGAGTTGCTGCAAGGCGGCGTCTGCTTCGTCTGTCCATTCAAAGTTGTCGGATTTCTACAGAAGCCGGTAGAGAGGCAGTGCCTTCTCACCAAGACGGCTAATGAAACGACTGACGGCAGCCGCCGAGCCGGCAAGTCGCTGCACGTCCTTCAGGTCCTTGGGCCTGGATATGTTGAGGATCGCTTTGATTTTTTCTGGATTTACTTCTATTCCCCATTCGGAAACGATAAAGCCAAGCAATTTGCCGGTAGGAACCCCGAAGACGCATTTTTTCGGGTTGAGCTTCATCCTATACACCCGGAGGCTATCAAAGGTTTCTCTCAAATCGTCAAGCAAATCTGCCTTCTTTCTTGACATGACGGCAATGTCGTCAATGTCGGCCCAGTGGAAACCAGGGTACCATGGGCCGGCCTGCCACAGCCCTCAACCGCTCCGCATGAAATTCTGCTAAGGACCAGGCTTTCAGCCTGACGAGCCTCGCGAGGGATTTTTCCCTTGCGAGGGTTTCTTTGCTCGACTGAGCATTTCTGCTAAGGACCAGACGTTAGGCCTAGGCGGCCTCGAGAGGAACCTCTGCCTCGGAAAGGCCTCTCCTAGAAGATCATCAGGCCCTGGCGCGTCTCCGCGCTGCCCTCGGGAGGTTTTCCCTCGCGAGGAGTCAACGACTACAGAGCCTCGGCGAGGCTCCAGGCCCTCGCGGGGTTCCTTCAAGTGGAAGCAAGCTCCTGCGCGCGCTGCAGAGTGCACATGGGCTCTGCGCCGGCCGCAGAGTGACGCGCGCGCCTGCACGCGATGACGAAGACGCCGCAGTTGCCATTCTCGTGTATAAAGCAGTCAACAGAGCTGGAGGAGGCAAAGCGGACTCCAAGACTTGCCAGTTTGGTGATAAAGTGGCCGGCCACCGCTACGCTTCAACTGCGACGTCACCGTGGGACACGCCACAAAGCTCTGCAGCGCCAGCCACCGTCCTGGTTGGACGGTGGCTTTTTCTGCCAAGACGACGTGCTCTCTGCCATGGACCGCGTCCATGGACGCCCCCGATGATACGTCTCAAACGTATCTATAATTTTTGATGTTCCATGCTTGTTTTATACCAATTGCTATATGTTTTGCATCTACTTTATATCACTTTTATACATTTTTTGGGACTAAACTATTAACAAGATGCCGAAGTGCCAGTTCCTGTTTTCTGCTGTTTTTGTATTCCAGAAAAGCTAGTCTGGAAATATTCTCGGAATTGGACGAAACTACACGGGGGTGCCTATTTTTCCAGAACACACCTGACGGAGCGAAGGAGCAGCAGAGGAGGGCCACCAGGAGGCCACACGCACCTAGGGCGCGGGCACCCCCTCTGCCGCGCTCTAGGGTGGTGTGGGCCCCTCGGGGGTCCGCAGCCGCCGCCCTTTCGCCTACTTATTCCCCCCGACGCGAAAACCCTAAGTACCTGAGCAAAAATCCACGAAAAGATCCAGAGACGCCGCCGTCGTCAACCCTAGCTCGGGAGGGTTCAGAACCTCTTCCCGGCACCCTGCCGGAGAGGTGAATCGTCACCGGAGACTTCTACATCGCCATGCCTGCCTCCGGAGTGATGCGTGAGTAGTTCATCCTTGGACTACGGGTCCATAGCAGTAGCTAGATGGTTGTCTCTCCACTTTGTGCCATCATGTTTAGATCTTGTGAGCTGCCCTACATGATCAAGATCATATTATTGTAATGCTACATGTTGTGTTTGCTGGGATCCGATGAATATTGAATATTATGTCAAGTTGATTATCAATCTATCTCATATGTTATTTAAGATCTTGCATGCTTTCCGTTACTCGTAGATGCTTTGGCCAAGTAGATGCTTGTAACTCCAAGAGAGAGTATTTATGCTAGATAGTGGGTTCATGTCTCCGTTTAACCTGGGACAGTGACAGAAAGTTCTAAGGTTGTGGATGTGCTGTTGCCACTAGGGATAACCTAACGATGCTATGTCCACGGGCATATGTGTTTGTTTACATTACGCACTTTACTTAATGCAATTATCCGTTGCTTGCAACTTAATACCAACGGGGGACTCGGATGACAACCCGGCGGTGGATTATTAGTCATAAACTAGCAAGGTGGCCCACGCACATGCGCGGGCAAGGTCTTTATTGTCTTTATTTATCTTTCTTTGATATTAATTGAATAAAGTTCTATGTTGGCTTGGCACAATGTCGCATAAATTCAAATGTTGATGTAAAACCAATGATCGATAAGCATCAATGATACACAACATGTCTATCATATCTCTAAATACAAATGTGGATTCTCATGTGAAGGATTATAAATGGTAAAGCACAGTCACTTCTGTTTCACTTAATTACGTATATGAATGGAATTTGTTCGGCTATGCTGTGTTCATGTAAAAATTTGGACTATATAATTTGTCCTAAAGCGATACTTACCGTCGGATTTTTATACTCCCTCCATCCGGTAATAGATGTCTTGGATTTGTCCAAATTTGGATTTATGTGTACACTAAAACATGTGTACATACATCCGAATTTAGACAAATCCAAGACATCCTTTTCTGGACGGATGGAGTATAAGCTAGAGGTGCAAATTAATGAAAAGAAGAATTTCAGTAACAACCTGGTTTTATATATGCTCAAAATAAAATGTCTCTGGAAGCAAGATATTGTGATGTTCATGGCCTTTCCAAATCCCAACTCATAGCCTAAAGTGCCATTCGTTCCTGTATCTGAAATCCAGAGATCGTAATGTTCATAATTTATCCAAACAATAGTTCGTACATACGGTGCCATACCATTATGGATATTTACTATTGAGAGAGGTGTTAGTAGGTGTCAGCAGTTGAAAACACTTCAATGTGAACTTCATCCTTGAAGTCAGCTGGCTAACAAAGTATAGTGCAGGCGAGTTGGAAAAAACTCCCAAGAGATCATAACATGGGAAAGTATCCCATTACCTTAGAGAACAGATGAACATTGTTGATGAGACTCTCCTTTCAAGATGAAATGCATCTTCTACAAATCACCACGTCTCAAGAAATCCACATAAATATCTTGACCTGAAGCCTAGGCCTAGAAACATAAGGATATAAACAGTGTTTCAGTTTTGCATTTTGCATCAACCTTAAAGTAATATTATACATGATAGGAGAGTGTACCCATAGATACAATCATCACGATCCAAACAAAGATATCAAGTACTTGTTAGGTTGATCTCCTCCCGTGTGACCCAACGGTCACACCGGACCCTTGACCACGCCCTGATCGGGGGCGTCCAACCATACACTGGTTGGTGGGTCCCTGTCGCGCTGCGCTATAAAGTGGTGAGGGCTGGCGGCACACCTCACGAGGTTAGTCGTGCGCCGTCACACCCCACTACAAACCCTAACCGATCTAGGTTGCGCAGAGAGCGACGGGAAGTACCACCACCGCCGCCACTGCCTACCCACTGGCATCACCGCCTCCGTCCACCATGGCTGGCAGCACGAGCTCGGCATCTCAAGGAGAAGGTACCCGAACCTCCTCCTCCTACTGTTTCTACATGCGGGTTCTAACCCTAGACGATCCAGAGAATCTATCAATGGTATCAGAGCACAAGGTTCTAGATCTCGTGTAGACAGAAAAGAAAAGCAAAAGGAAATTCCCCTCCCGAAGGATCCCCAAACCCTAATTCAAAAAGGGCAAAGAAACCTCACCGGAAAAGTGCGCCGCCACCGTGCCGCGCCGTTCCTCTCGATCCGATGCGCACCAGTAGGGGCACCGGACGAAGAACACAAGCCCCACGGGGCAAAAGAGAAAGCTCACACCGGGGCAAAGGGCGCCGCCACTGGGGCCACTTGACGGCGACGCGCTCACCCGAGGGTGGACGCGCACGCCGGCAAGGGGGCCAAGGGGGACGCCGCCGTCCGGCCGCTGCCACTGCTCACAGTGTGCTGGTGGTGGATGGAGGAAGAAGTGGCGAGTGGGAGAAAAGGAAAGGAGAGGGAAGGGGAAGGAGGCCGCACGGCACGGTCGTCTCCGGCGGCCGTTCACCGTGTCCGGCGGCCGGCGCGATTTTTCCGTCGCCGTCTCGCACTGTGAGCAGAGGAGGGCGCAGCGCGTCTCTCTCTCTCTGCCACGGAAAGAAGGTGGGTGGAGGATGGAAAGAAGGGAGGTGAAAGAGGCTGGCGCCGCCGTCTCCGGCGAGCCGGCGGCCGGCAGCCGGGCTAGAGCGGCGATCACGCGCGGGCAGAGTGAAAGAAAATGCGGCTAGGTTTTCCGTCGGGGCGGGCTGTCCAGTTTTGTTCAACCGAGAACTGCGCTGCACCGTCCGATCAAGATGGACGGCCAGGATCGTCCGGATCCAAAACCCTAGTCAGCGAACCGGGCTTTTGGGCCGAAAGGTACAGCAGGCCGCGGCTGTGGGCCGTTTTGCGCGCCGCACGGGCGGCAGATAGCTTGGCCGCTTAACCACCAGTGGGCCTCGTCTGCGTCGCCGCGGGCGACAGATAGCAAACAGGCCTTGGGCCTCGTCTGTTTCCAATTTTTTTTTGAAGCACAGTTATGGTTGTTTTTTGTCCATTTTTGGGCAAATTTCATCCAGTTTTTTCCCTATTCAAATTATTCCAATGAAAATTTGTTTAGAGAATATAAAAGTAATAGGATTTTTTCTGAAGTATTTAAAAGTTGATGAATTTTATTCATTTTTCCGCTGCAAAATAGTTAAAAGTAATTGCATAAAAGCAATAAAGTGAGAATAAAAGCGTGATAAAGTTATATTTATGATGATTATGATTCTGTTATTAATTGACCAATGTTGTTAATAGCATTATCATGATTTAAAGTGAGAATTAAAAGCATGATTAAAGTGATATTAAAGATAATTATGATTATGTTATTAAATGACCAACGTTGTTAATAACATAATCATGATTTGTTAATCGTTGGACAGTCCAATGTTTGTGAAATACAGATAATATTTTACAGTTTCTGCTGTAAAGTAAAAGGACTCTCCTCTAATTAAATTGGAACCAACGGGAAAATTTAATTAGAGAGGAGGAAAAAGAGAAATACTTGTTTAACAGATTAATTATGGTATTGTTATTTTCTGACCAACGTTGATGATAGCAATACTATAATTATAGGGCTAGATCTCTGATAATTTTGCATGAAAGTGATCAATTTTCAGAGAAAAGATAAAAGATCAAGAAATGCTCTTGAACTATAGAAATATGTATATTTCATGTTTCCGCTGAAATAGAGTTGATGATAATGTTATTTTCCAAACAGAGTTCTTTATTGCAATAGAAATATTATCATCATATTGTTTATGAGTTTTATGCATTGATTCTATTTCTGCCCAACGGTGATGTAGAATTAGTGTAGAAAGATGATGTTTCATTCTAATTCTGCCCAACGGTGATTTAGAATATAGAAGAAAGTTTTAAAGATTTAATGTGCATATCTTTAACCAGACCAACGTAGGGTTATTTTTATGCTCATTATTGTTTATTATTATTGAATATTTTCTCAGACAAAGATTCTCATGTTTTCATTCGTGAAAGCAAAAGAATGGGTACTTGTGACCCGAAAGATGACCAAGAAAGGTCATAAAGTGAGAGAGTATGTTCTCTCTAAAGAATGACTGCAAAAGAAAAAGAATTCTTGGATGTTAATCCAAGAATACAAATAGATCATCGAGAGTCTTGTTTGACAAATGTCTTTCATGTACTCTCCATGCAGAAAACAAATAAATCATTCAGAGTTTTGTTTAACGAATTTCTTTCATGTACTCATATGAAGAAAATTTTTAAACGAGCAACATGAATGCTTAATTTGACCAACGTTGGATTAAGCATGTGTATAAAAGAGTATTCAGATTTATTTCTGAATTTGATGATTGAATATGCAGTCTAAAGAGCCAATTGTGGCATCTATGTCTCTTAATTACCCGCATGACGGGAAAAGACGATAATAATACCCACGTGGTAGGAAAAGTCTGGGAAAATACCCGCATGGCGGGAGAAAATTTTGACAAAGGACTTATCCTGTATGACAGGAGAAAGATGTGATGACTCATGTGTTTTTATATCGACCGCACATTTTATGTGTCATAGTTATAAAACACTTAATGAGTCAAAAGAGAATAAAGTTACAAATGAACCTAAAGTTAAGAATGGTATGCAAGTGTGACTTGCAAAAAGTACCATTGAGAAAGAACTCTTGTGAGTTTTGAAAAGGGAATAAGGAAAAAGTACTCCCATACATTAAAAAACAACTTCATTTTGAATAAAGCAGATAATCAAAGTTTCGAAATTGTGGCAAAAAGGTTCTTGCCACATTTCGAGGGGGAGATAGAGAATGTTACAGAATAAACTCCCTTATACTTCAGATAATGTGATGCATATTATGCATCTAAGTGATCTATGATGAATTGTGATCGTCTGGGAGTACGACGGTCATAATAATGATACCCCTAAAGTAAAGATATAGATGTATTCTTGGATATTTTACAGCTCCGAAAGGAGACTAAGGACGGTACTCAAAGTGCCATAAAGAAGACAGATTGACAGGTTAACAGAATAAACCCAAATAAAAAGGATTAAGGATACACCATTTTGGAGAAAATGGAGTAATCTGGGGGAGCATGGTATGAACATACCTAAGGCTCGAATAGATTTTATCTGGGGGAGCTTGTTGCTTTGTAATAGAGATGAACAAGTACACGAACAAGCAAACATGGATCTTGTGATTTAGGTCCTTGTAAGAGCTATAGCAATAGAAGACTACAGAATTAATTGCCTCTAGGCAATGACAGAACAACAACATCCCCATATGAGAAAAACAGATGACTATAAAGTCTATATCAGAGAAATTTAAATGAAGGTTGATCCCACCTCATTTACAGAAATTATAAGCAGCGCTCAATCGATTTTGACAAGTGTCTACTTGTCTTAATGATTAGAGACTATGTGAATCCCGACGATGTTTGGGACTCATAAGTAATTTCCAATGGAGCCAAAACAGTAGGCTATAAAGGGTCTACAACGCCAATGTGACTCCAAAGGAAATATGTAAAAAGCGATTTTAAATCGAAAGATTTGCGCTAAGAGAATAAACAGATTATAATGAGTGATAATGGCACATAATGATCTGAGTTACATCAGATGAAAGTAAAGAACACAAGGGATCTTACGGACTAGAGCAAGTCTCTAGAATCAGAAGTTATTTTGGGTTAAAGAAAATGAGAGGACAATCGCATTTTCAAACTTATAGAATGGGAAATTCATTCCTAATCCTGTGTATGTGGATGATATCCTACTTGCTAGTGGTGATGTCAATCTACTACCGGCAGAGAAAAGAAGTTCTTGTCCTCAAAAGAGTATTCTCGGTAGAGTGTCTCTCGTTAAAAGTATCGAGATTTACTAAGAAAAGAAGAAAAGGGGTATTAGAAATATCGCATGGACATGCTGAGAAGAAGTCTCTAAAGCATGCATGTCGAGAAAACCTACGCCTGTTCTTATTGACAAGGGTAATGGAATTGGGAACTTTAGTGTTCCAAGAGATAACATAGAACGGATCAAATGGATATGGTACCATGTGCTTCAGCTGTTGGTTGCTCAATATTACCCTGACAATTCACGTATCCGGGTTGTTTTGGCAATGTCCAATCCAGATATAGATCACTGGAATGGAATCAAAGATATCGGCCTCATGCTAAAAGAAACAGAGTGCTCTCAAAAGGTTGTGAGTACAAAGATAGATCTATAAATGTGCTCTCAAAAGGTTGTGAGCACAAAGAAATAATTTGTGAAATGTATAGCGAAATCCACAATTGTCGCTAAATTTCACATTTGGAGTTTTTGTGTGGAAAAGCTCCAGAGAATGAAAGATTGGCATCAGTGTGATGTAAAGACATGTTATAGCATGATATAAGGCCGAGGGATAGGCAAAATGGTTAAGGAAACCTGTACCCGGAATTGATAATGGTTGACAACAGCAATAACCATTAAGTAATTCACTCCTAAGACAACGAGTCAAGTGTGGTGCCAAACACATTGACACAGAGTTATACGTTGTAAAGGAGAAAGTCCGGAATTATGTTGAAATGCTTGGAGCATAAGAGGAATAGATAAAAGAAACACACAAGTGTTTGCAGATCTGCTAATTAAAGGCTTACCGCCCAGTGTGTTTTGGAGAACACATAGTCGACATGGGTTTATGGTATAGTCTATATGATTTCCGGACAATAAAGAGGCCCAAAAGATTAAAGAATCTATTTCAAAACAGAGACGTATATTGTAGCTGTCTGATTCTATCGGCAATTGAGCTGTGACGATGAAACATGCTCTATGTATCGATCTGTGATGAAACGAGTAAAGCGAAAAGTATATAGTTAAAAGTAAAAGTTGAGATCAAGGGGGAGAATGTTAGGTTGATCTCCTCCCGTGTGACCCAACGGTCACACCGGACCCTTGACCACGCCCTGATCGGGGGCGTCCAACCATACACTGGTTGGTGGTCCCTGTCGCGCTGCGCTATAAAGTGGTGAGGGCTGGCGGCACACCTCACGAGGTTAGTCGTGCGCCGTCACACCCCACCTACAAACCCTAACCGATCTAGGTTGCGCAGAGAGCGACGGGAAGTACCACCACCGCCGCCACTGCCTACCCACTGGCATCACCGCCTCCGTCCACCATGGCTGGCAGCACGAGCTCGGCATCTCAAGGAGAAGGTACCCGAACCTCCTCCTCCTACTGTTTCTACATGCGGGTTCTAACCCTAGACGATCCAGAGAATCTATCAGTACTCACCCGCCCCATCGAATAATTATGATTTCACTATCTCTGTTTGAGGGAATAAATGTCAAGCCTGACAAATTCAGATAAAATACATTTGTGTAAGTGAGTGCAATAAAGTGCAGACCCAAGGATAATGTTTACAACGACTGGGCATTCAGAAAATTGTTAAAAAACATTGCAATTTGCGTGCTTTATCTCAAACGCATTTAATGTGCTTAGAGGGATATCAGAGAACTCCGTATAATTTTAAAACACACAGTCGATCCTTTTAGGTAACCGAAGCAGTACCATGCTTCCAATGGATTGTTGTACTCTATTTAACTGGACAATTAAAAAGGACCCGAGCTGCATAAGATTATCCTAACCCTTGTAATTCAAAAAATGTGTAAATACCATTGCTGGTAGCTGATCATAATTGAGGAGAAATACCCCAGCTTCATCTCACGTTCATACGCGGGCATGCTCATGCATACATGTTTGTATTGCTGCTACACTTGATTTAGGATCGTGGACAGCTGGCCATACCAAAAACATATAATCGATGCCTAGAACCATAATTAACTGGAAAGAAGAAAAGAAGTACATATGTATCACGGCTAAGCTACCAGCGAATTTCGCTCCTTACAAATCCTCCGAATCCTTCAGACCGGGGAGATCCAGATCCCGACAACTCAAGCACCTTCGCGCGCCCGGAATTGTGCCCAACTGACCTGATTCTGGGACGACGCTTTAATCTTCCACAATGGGCCGCCAAAAAAATCTCAGCTACTAATCTCTCGCTGCTTGGTGGGCAAGATCAAAATAGCGTCAAAATGTAACACCATCTCCTTCAATTCCAACACACAGTCCATCACCTCTCCGTCCCATACCTTCTGAATATTATTCAGGCAGGTGAAAGCCACGATTTTTTTGGGTACACACTCATTTTGGCATTAAACAAAATATACACACACGGTAGATGGCATATGGCTGAAACTTCTTTTATGAACATAATTATTTGGAAATTCAACTTTGTAATCATTAAAATTGAAGAGTAGAAATATTAGATCCTCGCCTTTTAAAAAACTTATCAAAATGTGACAGCTATATGTCACTAATGGATAAGCAAGAGTGAACATATTTTTGTAGATCAGTAAATATAAAATATTATAAAACATGTGCTTTCGGACATTACCTATTGGATCAACATGAAAGGCATAGGAAGAATTTTAACTTATAAAGCATACTTCAGATGCCATGTTCATCTATATTCATTGTTTTGAATTGTTTGACATTTTAAAATATACCTTTTTAGTAGTGGGTGCATATACACTTGTAAGCGAAAGATGATTTCCCGTAATTTGTGAATGATAGAACTCTATGAAGTAATTACCTACAATATCACTGAACCATCTATTAGAAACAACTGAGCAACCGTTGATTCAGTGAATAAACATTGAATTGATTTGATAAAAAATGAATCAGTCAAACTATTTACATTGATGTAGCCATGTAGGTAATACCTTCACGGAGGAGATCGACGTTATTGCTCACCGCATGATGCCTGCAACTGGTGTCGAATGTATTTCCACCAGTCATATATATGGTGCTTCTGAGGATATCCGTGCACTGGATGTCGAGATGGAGCTTGCAAGTTGAACGGGATCTTTTTACTGCGCATACGTCGGAATCTGCTTATAGGATTTGTCATAATGCAAAACTGTGTAAGATCATGACCTAATTGAGTTACTAAAAAGTGACGCTATGTTGCAAAAATACCACCACCTTCTATATTTTTTAAGTAGAGTCTGCCCAACTTAATCAACCATGCAAATCACAAGTTAGCTGGTGCATGTTAGTCTGAATGGAAAATTCGCATAAACCTGTGATTTGAGTGCATATCTAACTTTTTCTATGTGTGCTAAACTGAAAATAAAACAAACGTGTGCGCGTGCAAGAAGTATAGCTATACTTACGAGAGAGCTGGATGGTTTGGATCAATCGATCGAGCACCATTTCACCGCTTCAGTTGTTGTTGACGCTGTTCAGCCTGACGTGTCAGTCACGTGGAGGAGCCGGCCGGTGTCTTGCAGTCTTGTCAGCTGGGCGAATTCAAAATTCGGATGTACACCTGGATATTTTATCCTCACACAAAAAGTTTCATGAAAAAGTGTCCTCTGTAGAAAAGACACCACAAAAATGTCTTTTCTTCACAAAATTTTGTGTACAAATATAGCCCGGTATTTTTATTTTGATTTTTTTTAAATATGTTAAGTTGACATACTGAAACCATTGTTGTAGTAAGCTTCAAGATTGGAACATGTGCGTACCCAATTTTGTGTTGGAATTTTAGGATAATATTTTATTCACACCAGCCATGTATCGCTGCGGTATATATTTGTGATTCTAATGTCTGCAAAGGAGGTCGGGAAATATCTGTGAACAACCAACTGCAAACTGCAAACGAAACAACTGTAGAAAAATCATCTATTATGTAACTGTGGGTTAACCAAATATTTTAGTGTCGACACAACGACTAACCGCAAAAATACATTATTATCCAAACAATAATAGATCTTGTACTAATTTAATACTGCCTTCGATCCGAAAATAGTGTCGCTAGCACAATTAGAAATTTTTGCTCGGTACATTTGTTTGCCCCGACACTTTATACTGATAGGAGGGAGTATATATTTCACAATCACATGAGACATATCGAGAAGGCATGCTAAGTAGGGCCACACATACAATTAAATAATTGTTGAAATAATCAGCCGGTATTTGTAACCCTGCTCAAGGACGCTTGGCTCCTCTTTTTTGGTAACATTTTGAGCAAAATTGGTTTTTAACTATTTCTTTAACGGAGGACTATTTTGCGTAAAACACAATTCTCTTGTATATGCTACAAAATTAAAATTTCAAAATAGAGCAATTTGTGGCAGTAGGTAATCCTTTTTCTGCTGGTTGATATACGTGGACCTTGTAAGTTGCTGAAGCTGACAATATGTTTGTATTGAGCAAAAGAAGATAGAATAGACAATATAGACAGTCATGTGCTATTACCTGACTCAAGGCTGTATGGATGTGTGTGCTCTGTGCAGGAGGCAAGTGCTCCATCCATCGATCCACTTTTGCACGTTCACATAACGCATGTACTGTATGAGGTAAGTCTACTGCTGCATTCCACATGCATGAGGCAATTCATCAATTGATTTATCCATCTTTTCCGCCGCCGCATGCATCCTGCTGATCGATCCATCTTTTCCGGCGCCGTATGCATCAGCCTGATCGATCCATCTTTCCGCCGCCGCATGCATGAGCAAACCTGATGGTGGCCGGTGTGCATGCACGACTGCAGGAACTAATCGACCGGAGGGAACCCGAGCATTAGGCTAGCTATTGATGATAGGCAACTAAAATTCGATCAACTCAACAGATATGGATAAGGCAGTAAAAAAGATAATCACGTGCATTACCTGGGTCTAGGTTGTCCTTGTGCATGAGAAAATTCCACCATCGATCGATCCTGCCTGCACATGAGCACATCGCATGCATATATGAGGCAAGCCTTCAATCTTCCGATACATGGCTAATGCGTACAATTGAAATCTGCAACGCTCCTTGCATGCATGCATGTCTCTATACGCAGGAAAGTGGATCGGCCGGCGGCACGGAAGCGAATACAACTGCTACAGCAGCCTACTTGTAGACATGTCGCGGGATCGGAATACGGCGGCGGCGGCGTGTGCACGTAAATACCTAATGGTGTGATCTTTTAGCTAGACATAAACTGAATCGGCATGGACAACATTACTAAGGGCATTGGTGGGTAATTAAGGGATTGTTTGTCGGATCTAATGGCTGTGATTATATGGTTAGTTAAACTGATGGTCAGATGTTTCTGTTTTTTATGGTAATTTCTAGCTATTTCTCTAATTTCTGGTTAGCCCATAATCTACTTTTAATATATAATAGATGCTGTTGGATAACGGTCTATGTATTATGTCGTAATGCCCAATTAAATATCATAGTAGTCAACATGTCATGTATATGCATTGTCATGCGCTCACTATTCGTTAATTGCCCAGCTGTAATTTGTTCACCCAACATGTTAGTTATCTTTTATGGAGAGACACCACTAGTGAACTGTGGACCCCGGTCCATTCTTTTACACTGATTAAACAACCACAAACTGCAAACTGTTCCTTTTTCATTCTCTGCAATTTAATACTCATTTTCCACACCATACGTTTAATCCTTTGTTTTCAGCAAGCCAGTGAGATTGATAACCTCACTGTTTCGTTTGGGCAAAGTAGTTTGATTGTGTTGTGTGCAGATTCCACGTCAACAGTCCAGACTCACTACGTCAGCTATTTTTCTGGCGCCGTTGACAACCTTCTGAAGAGTTGCTGCTACTACTGTTCGATAACCTTGGTTTCTTTCTGAGGGAAAACTTGCTGCTGACTACATCATACCTTCCTCTTGGGGTCTCCCAACGAACGTGTGTTTCACGTCATCAAGCTATTTTTCTGGCGCCGTTGCCGGGGAGTTAGAAGCACTTCAGCAGACTGCCATTGTTTGCTCTCCCGTCAGCAGCTATTTTTCTGGCGCCGTTGCCGGGAGACAGCAGTCTTCTGCAAGGGGAGTTTCACGCTTCCAATCTCTTTACTTTGTTTTTGTCTTGCTTAGTTTATTTTATTTTATCTTGTTTGCTTTCAATTATCAAAAACACAAAAAAATTAGTTACTTGCATTTAGTTTATTTTCAGTTTTGTTTTCTGTTAGTTATCATGTTTAGCCCTGTTCCAGTAGTGATGTCACCTGAAGAAGAGATCTTCACTTTCAAGCAAGGGAGTGAGGAGAGTTTTAAAGATGCTTGGTCTAGAATATCTGAGTCCTATGCTAAAACTGAACCTAAAATGACTTTAAGCCTGCTTCTTAGTAGCTTTTTATTTTGGTCTTATTCTTTGCTACAGATATGCTTTGGATGCTGTGGTAGGAGGAGATTTCCTTCGTTATGATGGGGATCAAGCTTTTAATGCTATAAAAAAATTGATTACAATTTCTAGCCCCCCAATCACTAAAATTGATTTGGCTTTGACAAGCATAAGTGATAGACTTAACGCTCTTGAAACGAACATATCTGGTCTAAAAGAAGGGTATAATCAGATTCGTGAACATTATGATAATGTGCCCGTAAATTTTGAACCATCGGGATGGATTCCCTCAGTAAAAGTTGTTATAAATGGTGAAACTTTTCATTCTCGCTGTGATATTATGTCTGAATTCTGTTTAATGCCAAGAATATTTATGATTCCTTAAATCTTTGGGAGCATTCCAAATGCGAAGATTGTATAACTTTGGTGATAATACTATTAAATTACCAAGGGGAGTAGCCGAAGGAGTATTTACAAAACTCTTAGGGATAACAATATCTATTGATTATCTTGTCATTGAATGTGCAGGAGTAGGACAAATTACGCTTGGAAGATCTCTGTTGAAACGCTTTGGAGCAATAATAGATGTGGGCCAAGACACTATGAATTTCGCCTCTTCACCTATGTGTAACCAAGTATTTCCTAAAGATAAAGGTAAAGGTAAGAGAGCTAAGCGTAAGAATGTTGATGCTTCTTCACTTGGTAATACTTGATGCATGCTTTGTGCCTAGCTAAAAGGCGTTAAAGAAAAGCGCTTATGGGAGGCAACCCATTTTATTTTTCTGCAATTTTTCTTTTATTGAGTCAAGGTGCTTGTTTACTTCTGTAGCAACTCCTTTGTATCTTTATTTTCTCGCATTGTTGTACCAAGAGTAGCCTCTAATGATAAGATGATGCTTAATTTTGATTGCTGCGCAGAAACAGATTTTTTGCTATTCACTGTACGAAATTCCTAAAATCACCAGATTGTTAATTAAATCTGAATTTTTTTGTGCGTAATATTTATGAATGTCTGAAACTTTCATTAGTTCAGAGTTTCTCGATCTGAGCGTCGTAAGTGACTCGAAAAAATTCGTCTTTGCGGACTGTTCTGTTTTAGACAGATTATGCCTTTTTATTTCTGCATTCTCTCTTTCACTAGTGTTGAGTGAAATTCTTTTTTGGGTGGAAGAGCTTCACATAACATCAGTGGCTGTAGCTAATGTTTAAAGTAACAAATCATATTGCGTCTTTATAGAACATGTGAATTTTTGATTATGCACTAACCCTCTAACGAGATCTACTTTGAGTTTGGTGTGACGGAAGTTTTCAAGGTAAAGAGAGAAGGATGATATAATAGGATCAAGAAGAGTGAAGAGCTTAAGCTTGGGGAGGCTCCCATGGATCTCCCCAGCATATTTCAAGAAGACTCAAGCGTCTAAGCTTGGGGATGCCCAAGGCATCCCCTTCTTCATCGTCAAAATTATCATTTCATCTTTAGTGAAACTATATTTTAATTCTTTCACATCATATGTGCTTTTCTTGGAGCGTCTGTGTGCTTTTTATTTTCAGTATTGCACTTTTATTTTCAATAAAGCTTGACTGGACCCTAGCATTCTTGATTGGGAGAGAGACACGCTCCGCTTTTTCATGAGAATATTCCTATTCTTCACTTATATTTGTTGAAGTATTCATATCTAGCGCTGTTCAGCTTTTAGCTCTTGTTTTCATGTATCTCTTGTCAGAGCTATTAGCTTTCTTTTATAGAAAGTACTCTCTTGCATCACTTATATTTGTTTGGAGAGTTGATGAAATAAATTGATTGGTGTTTGGTTGGTTCAGAAAATGTTGCATGTGGTAATTGGTATAAGGAAAAACTTGCTTAATCTTGTAGATCACTAAAATGTATAACTTGATGCTTGTCAATTGTTTTGAGTTAACAAGTAGATCATGATTAAATTGTGCATCATATGAGTTAAGCCTATTAGTGAAGAACTACCGTAAAGCTTGTTGAAAATTTGGTTTGCATCGGTGAGATTGACAACCTCACTGTTTAATCCTTTGTTTTCAGCAAGCCAGTGAGATTGACAACCTCACTGTTTCGTTGGGGCAAAGTAGTTTGATTGTGTGTGTGCAGATTCCACGTCAACAGTCCAGACTCCCAGCGACAGCTATTTTTCTGGCGCCGTTGACAACCTTCTGAAGAGTTGCTGCTCCTACTGGTTCGATAACCTTGGTTTCTTTCTGAGGGAAAACTTGCTGCTGACTACATCATACCTTCCTCTTGGGGTCTCCCAACGAACGTGTGTTTCACGTCATCACCCGACGCTGTGCGCTGTGCTCCAACTCGGCGGCATTGTGGTATCCCTTCCCGCCGGAGTTTTCGGGGAAGAGGACCAAGGCCAGTATATAAGGAGCCAGTGTACGACCTAGGAGGGGGATCCCGCATTCACCAACTCATTCCACAACCAAGCAGCTACGTCTGAAGGAGAAGACGGAGCTCTTTCCACCATAGTCAACCATAGCCACAACTGTGCCCTCGGCAAGCACCCTTGTACTGTGAACCTCTCCAAGCAGTGCAATACATCTTAGCAGGACGTAGGGCTTTTACACCTCACGGTGGGCCTGAACCTGGGTAGCGGCTCGTGTACCATCTCTGCCGTGATGTTCCTCACCGAGCTCGACGAGCACCGTCGCCGAGGTTGTTGAGGATCTGTTTGACGTTGTGTCCAGCCCCTTACTCGTTTCCTGGCTTCTGAGAGACACCCCTAGTTCCTGGGACCAGTCTCCGACATTTGGCGCGCCAGGTAGGGGGCTGAGGCGCGTCTTCAACTTCTTCAACCTCTCCGCGCCATGACTGACACGCGAGCTGCGCGTCTTGCGCGACGGACGTCCGGCAGGGCCAACACCGAGCCCGCCGCCAACCACAACCCGCGTGGTCGCCCACGCGCCAACCGCGCTTCAGAGCGCAACGCCGAGCCGCGCGTCGAGCACCCCGAGGATGACGGCGGCAACGGCAGCGGCAACGACGGCGGCATCGACGGCGAGGACGAGGGAGCTTCCTCCCTGCACCCATCTAGGCGCGAGAGCGCCTCCAGGATGGGCCGAGCGGCGCCCAGTCCAGCCACCGCGCTACTGATGGCGCAAGAGCTGCTACGCTACCGTCCCACGCAGGCGGGCCACGACAACTGGCTCGGGCGTCTCGAGGAGCTCATCAACGCCGCCGCCGTCCCTGCCGCTACTACTGCAGCACCAGCGCCCTCTCGCTCGCTGGTGCGCCACTCCGGACGCGAGGGGAACTAGCGCACGGCGCTCCTCCTCCCCCTCCGCCTCCGCCACCTCCTCCAGCTGCAGCTCCGGCAGCAAACCACCGCGCCGTGTCGCACGTATCCTCGCCGCACGACTGCCAGATTGTGCAGCGAACTCCAGCGGATGCGCGTGGAGATCGAGCGCCAGAGAGACCGCCACAACCGCGTCGTCCAGGAGATTGCTGCTGCAGGCCGCCAGAACCGTGGCGCGCTTGCCGGCGGTGCTGTGACATACGCCACGGGCTGCACCGCCTTCACCCGCAACCTGCGCCGCGTCGTCTGGCCCGTGAAATTCTAGCCAGACCTCCCTCCGCGCTACGACGGTAGGACTAACCCTCTGGAGTTCCTGCAGCTCTACACCGTCTCCATCCAGGCTGCGGGAGGCGACGACAAGGTGATGGCCAACTGGCTCTCCATGGCGCTCAAGGACTCCGCGCTCTCGTGGCTCATGAACCTCCCCGAGAACACCATCGACACGTGGGAGGACCTCTGCAAGGTCTTCGTCGCCAACTTCAAGGGCACCTACGCCAGAAGCCTGACGAGACCCTCCGCAGATACATCCAGCGCTTCAGCCAGGCCCGCAAGAAGATTCCGAACATCCCGGACTCGCACGTCATCTCCGCCTTCAGGGAGGGCATCACGAACCACCGATGCTCGAGAAGCTCGGCATCCACGACACCCTCTCCTCTGTGGTGAAACTCTTTGATCTGGCTGACAAGTGCGCCAAGGCTGAAGAGGGCCTCCTCTTCGTCAAGAAGGAAGTGGAGGATGACCCTCTTGAGGGGTCCAGGAGCAAGAAGAAGCCTGCCGAGAAGCGCAAGACCACCGCCATCCTCGCGACAGAGCCTGACGCAAAGCAGCCTCGCGAGGCCTCTCCGGCGGCTGAAGAGAAAAAGGTGGACAATCGCCCATACTGCATCTACCACAACAGGCACAACCACGCAACTGAGGACTGCTGGGAGCTCAAGCAGCTCAGCAAGGAGCGCGAGAAGAACCAGGGCCACGGCAGCCGCGGCGGAGGCCGTGGTGGCCGCGGAGGTGGACGCCACAACTTCCAGCAGAGGGCTCGGGGGAACAACGCTGGGCAAAACGGCAACCTCCCCGACGAGAACCCTGGAGGCTACCAGGCCCCTCAGGGGGCAATAGCCTGCATCCTCGGCGGGTCCCAGGCGCCCAAGTCCAACAACCACTTCAAGCAATTCTCTCGCGAGGTCAACGCAGCGCTTCCCGGGCTTGAGGCTTCCCAGCCCCTCAAGTGGTCGCAGTACACCATCGCCTTCGACTCCAAGGACCACCCCAAGTCGACCAAGGCTGTAGGCACCATCCCTCTGGTGTGCACTCCCATCATCAACAACATAGTCGTCGCTAAGACACTCATAGATGGGGGTGCGTGCTTGAACGTCATCTCTGTCGAGACCTTCGAGCAGCTTCAAGTGCCCTACGAGTGGCTGATGCCCTCTAGGCCCTTCACGGGGGTGACGAGTGGCTCTACCACACCTTTGGGGCAGATGAGGCTCGCGGTCACCTTCGGCACGCCACAGAACTACCGCACCGAGCAGATCGACTTCGACGTCGCACACATCGGCCTGCCCTACAACGCCATCCTCGGCTACCCCGCCCTCGCGAAGTTCATGGCCGTCACTCACCATGCGTACAACATCGTCAAGCTTCCAGGCAGCGGCGGCACCATCGCCATCCACGGTCAAGTCCAGGACGCAATGCGCTCTGTCGAGACCGCCTACAAGGCCGCTGCCGTGGCATTCCCCGCTGATGAGGACATGGAGCCCCTCGAGAGGCCCGCGAAGAAGAAGCAGCTGTTCTCACAGGAGCAGGCAGCCACGAAGAAGGTGTCATTGGACGCCAGCGGCTCGGGGGCTAGCGTCACCATAGGCGCTGGCTTGCCTCCCAAATAGGAAAGCGCGCTCGTCGCCTTCCTCAGGGCAAACTCTAACATGTTCGCATGGACACCGTCAAAGATGTCCGGAGTACCGAGGGAGGTGATCGAGCACCACTTAGCCGTGTGTCCAAACGCACGCCCCATGAAGCAGAAAGCACGGCGCCAGGCGCCAGAGAAGCAAGAGTTCATCATCAAGGAAGTAGAGAAGTTGAAAGAAGCACACATAATCAGGGAAGTTCCACACCCCACATGGCTCTCCAACACGGTGGTCGTTCCCAAGCACACCGGGGGCGGCAGGCTCTGCATCGACTACACCGACCTCAACAAGGCCTGCCCCAAGGACCCGTACCCCATGCCTCGGATAGACCAGATCGTGGACTCCACCGCCGGCTGCGACCTCCTCTGTTTTCTGGATGCCTTTTCAGGCTACCACCAGATCAAGATGGCGAAGGAGGATGAGGAGAAGACAGCATTTCTCACCCCTTGTGGTGTGTATTGCTATGTCTGCATGCCCTTTGGCTTGAAGAACGCCGGCACCACCTTCCAGAGGCTCATGAGAAAGGCCTTGGGGCTCAGATGGGAAGAAACGCAGAAGCCTACGTCGATGACATCGTGGTCAAGACTCGCGAAGAGCACACCCTCATGGAGGACCTCGAGGAGACCTTTGCCAGCCTGCGCGAAGTAAACATCAAGCTGAACCCCGCCAAGTGCGTCTTCGGGGTACCGTCAGGCAAACTCCTCGGGTTCCTAGTGTCTCACCGCGGCATAGAAGCGAATCCTGACAAGATCAAAGCCATAGAAGAGATGCAGCCACCTCGTCGCCTCAAGGACATGCAGCGCCTCGCGGGATGCATGGCCAGCCTCGGCCGTTTCATCTCCAAGCTCGGCGAGAGGGCGCTGCCATTTTTCAAGCTCATGAAGCGGTCTGGCACGTTCAAGTGGACGCCGGAGGCGGACAAGGCATTTGAAGACCTGAAGAAGTACTTGGCTAGCCCACCTGTCATGGTTGCCCCAAGGCCTGGCGAGCATCTGAAGCTGTACCTGTCAGCCACTCCACAAACAGTGAGCGCAGCCTTGGTGGCAGAAAGGGAAGAGCCAGTCCTCGCCAAGAAGGACACTGCCACGCCAAGCCCAGATCCCCCCGATAAGGAAGCACCCTCTTCAGGCCCTGAGCCCCATGCCGAGCCCGCGCAACCAGAAGGCGCCCTCGTCGAGGGTCCACCTCAAGAGAGGCTCGACAAGGCTCCCGAGGAGCCCAGCGCTGCGTCACCATCGACAACCCTCATCGAGCATCCCGTCTACTTCGTCAGCACTGTGCCGCGAGACGCTCGCGAGCGGTATACCATGCAGCAAAAGCTCCTCCTCGCGCTCCTCATCGCTTCCAGGAAGCTGCGCCACTACTTCCAGGGCCACCCCATCACGGTGGTCACGTCATTCCCTCTGGAGCAGATCCTGCGCAATCCAAACGCCACTGATCGCGTCGCAGGGTGGAACATTGAGCTGCAACCTTTTGGCCTGCGCTTCGACACCACCAGGGTCATCAAGGGGAGGCAATTGCTGACTTCGTCGCCGAGTGGACAGACACCCAGCAAGAAGAGCCTCATGAGGCAGAAACCACGCCAGCTGGAGACACAGTGCCAAGCCACTGGACCATGCACTTAGACGGAGCATTCGCATGCCAGAACGCTGGGGCTGGCGTCGTCCTGACCTCACCCAAGGGCGACAAGCTCTACTATGCCGTCCAGCTGTGCTTCACGACAGACAAGGTCTCCAACAACATCGCCGAGTATGAGGGCCTCCTCGCCGGGCTCAGGGCCGCAATCGCCCTCGGCATCAAGCGCTTACTCATCAAGGGCGACTCCCAGCTCCTCGTCAACTTCTCCAACAAGAGCTATACGCCTAAGGACGGCCACATGGCCGCTTACCTCGGGGAGGTCCGCAAGCTAGAGAAACACTTCAAGGGGATGGAGCTCAGGCACATCCCACGAAGGGAGAACCAGGAGGCCGACGACATCGCCAGGCGAGCATCACGCAGAGAAGCCCAGCAGGCGGGCGTGTTCGAGGAGAGACTCACCAGGGCATCGGTGAAACAGCCAAAAGAAGCGGTCGAAATGAACATGGACGAAGAGCTCCCACCACCAACAACATCTGGAGCGCCGAGCTGCGGTCCACCCACAGGGGAACGCCTGCTGCTGGCCATGACGCATCAAGAGACGGGCTGGATCGATGAGCTCAAGGAGTACCTCAGGGACGGCGGGCGTGCCAAATCGCATCATCATCGACAACGGCTCACAGTTCACCAGCGGCATCTTCAGGGCCTACTGCGAGAGTCTTGGCACACGGCTCTGCTTCGCCTCGGTGGCTCATCCACGAAGCAACGCCAGGCTGAGCGAGCGAACGCGGAGGTGCTCAAAGGCCTCAAGACAAGAAGCTTCAATCGCCTCAAGGCCCACGGCAAGAATTGGATCGAAGAGCTCCCCTCCGTGCTCTGGTCCATCCGCACCACCGCCACGAAGCCCACTGGAGAAACGCCGTTCGCTCTCGTCTATGGCGCTGAAGCAGTCCTCCCCACCGAGATCAAGCATGGGTCCCCACGGATCCTTGCTTTCAACGAGGACAACCAAGAGGAGCTCCACAACGACGACTTGCTGCTGCTCGATGGACTACGCCGCCGTGCCGCCCTCCGAGCGGCGAAGTACCAGCAAGACCTGCGCCGCTACCACAGCCGCCACATACGGCCGCGCACCCTCGAGACAGGCGATCTCGTCCTCAGGAGGATCCTCTCCAGAGAGGGCCTCCACAAGCTCTCACCCATGTGGGAAGGCCCCTACAGGGTCGCGCACATCGCCAGGCCTGGCGCGGTACGGCTCGAGACGGAAGACGGCGATCCGATCAAAAATCCATGGAACATCGAGCACCTACGCAAGTTCTACCCGTGATCACGTCGCGGCAGGCATTTTTTGTCTCAAGAGGGAAGCACGCGTCTTCACCTCCCAGCTTCACCAAGCTTTCCCTTCACGAGGGCCATCTCCACTGAGAGTTTCCTACAACGCGTCGCCACGGGCCGCGGGAAGCCTCAGCCACTCCATGTGGAACCCCATGCCCAGACATGGCGGACTTTGTCTTGGCCTCGCCAAGTGTAATGAACAATTTCAGGTCATCATGAACCTATTGCGCTTCGGCGCCGTTATGTAATATTGCTTGGTGAGTTTGTTTCTTACATTCATTCGCGCTCACATTTTTCCCCATGCGCACCTCGCGAGCGGGGGCTGAGCACGGTGCCTGTGTCTCGGGAGCATCCCAGCAGCATCGTAAAATCCAAAGGATCCGAGCTCTAACTCGTGGCTCTCCGCCCACGACCGTTATCTCACCAAAGAGCTCTGACTCGTGGGTTAGCTCCCATGCACGTCACCTCACCAAGGACCTTGGTGCTTATTCTCCTCGTGAGATACCCATGAGGAAATCTATGAGCGCGCATGAGTTGTACAACTATGCATTGCTTGTGGGTTTGCCCTCTCTCCAACGCAGGGAACAAGACCTTGTGGGGTTGTGGAGCTCCAAACCAGCCCAGGCAGCCTCGAGAAGGAAAAACGCCTCGCCAGGGAACGCGACACCCTCTACAAAGCAGGCGTTCGCCAGAGCTAAGTCCAGAACTTACGCCTCATGAGCTCTTTTCCTCTCGCTGGTTTTGTCGCCCCTCGAGCCTCTCTTTTCTCTCTTACCCTCATGGGCTGCTTGCGTCAAAGGGGAGCTCCCAGCATCGCGCCTCGAGAGCCTTACCTCTCTAAGCCTTACGCACCCCCCGGCCTTGTCGAGCCCTGACTCCGGCATACCGAAGCGGCGGTGCTATTTGCGCTAAGAGCAGGGTCCTAACGACGTAGAGCGAAAAAGACATGAGAACAGATAAAAGGCCTCCCGAGGGGCACTCACACTTGCACAAAATAAAAGTGTCTTTACAAACCATTACAAAAAAGCAACAAGTCTAAGATAACTGGTGCCCTTGGCACATCTCTACAGGGGCAACCTAAGCAGCGGGGTTGTCGTCGTCGCCGTCGACAGCCTCATCATCCACCTCCTCAGCGCCTGCCTCGTCGTCGCTCTCCTCGACCTCGACCCTCTTGAAGCGTTGAATATACTTCTCCACGTCGTCCCACACCGAGGCGTCCAGCTTCGAGGCAAGTTCCTTCTCCAGAGGCTCCATCACAGATGCGAAGTCGAAGCCGGGGTGGAGGTGTGCAAGGTTGGCGAAGACTTGGCCGACCGCGACGCCAAGGAGCTCGCGGCTCTCGGTGTCGACCAGGTCGTCGAGGTTCGTCACGACCTCTTCAAGCTTGGTGAGAAGCTGCTCGAAGAAGCTGAGGTAGGTGGCAACGTCGGAGTTCCCCTCGACAGAAGCCTGGGGGCTTCGGTCCCCAGGCGGCCCGCAACGGCCCGCGCACGCCTCACCAAGGAAGCAAACATGCGCTCCCGCTGGCGCGACAAGACCTGCGCAGCCAGAGCGCTCTGCCGAGCTTCCTCGACGAGCTCCACAACAGGCCCCACCTGTTGCTGCATCTCATTCATGTCCTGCGTCAAGGAGGCAAGGTCCTGCTCCGCGTGCTTCCGAGCCTCCACAGCGTCCTGAAGGCGGGAGTCAAATCGCTTCTTCTGAGCCTCAAGCTCCCTGATGCGAGCATCAAGCTCGTTGCGTCTCTTCGTGAAGCGTTCCTCCTGCTTCTTGGCCTTCTCCGCGAACTCCTTCCTGCAGTTGTCGCGGAAGAGCTTCTCCTTGGTCGCGGACTCCTCCGCCATCTGCTCCTCCTTCTTGCGGAGGTTCTCGTTGGTCAGCGCGAGGCGCTTCTGGTAGAACGCCTCGTCTTGAGTAACCTTGCTCTCGCGAGACTCCAGGTGCTCCCGCTGCGCGGATTGATCCTTCTCGATCTGTTCAACCTGTTCCTCGCGCTTGCGTAGCTCGGTCTCGCGGCATCAAGTTCTGCCCGCGCTGCACCATCTGGTTTTCGCGGACGCGCAGGTCCTCGCGGAGCTTCTCCAGGCCTTGCCGCACGGTCTCCGACTCGGCGATGATCCCCGCCTCGCGGTCCAGAAGCTCTTTGTGCTTGGTGGAGACCGCCGCCTCGCGCGCCGCCAGCTCCTGATGCTTGGCCTCGGTCTCCGCCTCGAGAGCCTCGCGCCTAGCACCAGGTCCGCAAGGGTCTCCTCGACCTCGCGGACCACGCTGATGCGGATCTCTTCAGCGCGCAGCGCGCCTCGCGTTGCGCTTGGGCTGCCTCGTCTTCGGCGGCAGCGCTCCACGGTCTCCTGGAGGCAAGCCCAGCCCCGCGCAAGCTCGGCGTCCTCCTCCGCCCTGGCGCGGTCTTCCTCAGCGAGCTGGGCCTCGAGCCCATCGAGCACCTCCCTCGCCGAGCGAAGGACAGCCTCTCGGCGAGCTGCGACTGGGCGCTGACCCCGCAAGGCTAGGGCCCATGATTCTCCAGAGGGCCTGGAAGCGCCAGCGCCTGCCGAGGACCCGGGGCATCGCGCCTTGGGCTCTGAGTGTCCTCGAGGCGCGCCTGGGGGCTCTGGTGGGAGCCTCCCCCTTCTCCATGCTAGGGGCCTTCTGGGGGCTCTGGCGAGAGCCCCCCTCGCCTTCTGCGCTGGGAGCCTTCTGGGGGCTCGAGGCGCCCCCACCATCAGCTCCACCATCTTTCTGCCCCTGGGGAGCACTCTCCTCTTCCCCAGGAGCAGGGTTGGCCTTCTCTGCTGAGGCCGTCCCCGCGGCAGCCTCAGTGCCCGCCGTAGGCCCTCCAAGGCCCGGCTCGGTGGAGGCGACGGCACAGTGGTTTCCTCCATTTCGACGTCAGCGTGCGCCTCTGCAGACGCAGCTGTCTCCGCCGCGCCCTCCTTCGCCGGCGGCGTGGTCCTTGCCGCATCCTTCTCCGGCGTCTTCTCTTGCCGCACAGGAGAGGCATCAGGCCGTGCAGGTGACGGCATCGTCACCTCTGCCTCCTCCTCCTCCTCGCGGCGCTCCTCTGTCTCAGGAGGCGGCGCCGCAGCCTCGGGAGAGGAAGCGGTGGCCTCGGGGTGCACCTCTTCAGCCGTAGGCGCCGCAGACGCCGCGGCAGAGCTGGAGATCTCTCCAAGTCTCCGGAGCCTCCGCCTCTTTGGCTCCTCAGGGCGCCTGGAGAGGAAAAGACTCAAAAACCCCTCGAGAGCCTACACAAGAACAACATCAAACAGGAAAGGGAGTACAAAAACTTACGCCGCGGTGTCGACCCACTTCCTCTTCTTCCGCCGCGCGGGCGGAGCACTGGGCTCCGCTCTCGTCCGTGCCTCTGTTTCCTCCCGGGCTCCGGCGTTCCTGTCGTGGATCGCCTTGGAGCGGGGCTCGCAGTGGCCCGACGAAGCATCGTCATCGCTCTCCTCCTTCCCCTCGACACGCTGCGAGGGGGCAACCACGAACTGGTCGCCGCTGCCCGAGGAGATCTCGTGGATCTCAGCTTCAGGCGCCGCACTCTTCAAGGCGCTCGAATTCTCCGCCGAGGAAGCGGCGCCTCCCGAGGCGCCGGTTGCGCCTGCGTCAGACTCCGCGGGCGTCTCCGTCGTCTCCTCGTCGCCCTCAGCTGGTGCCCCCTGCGCCGCAGACTCCGGGTCCTCGCGAGGCCCAACGTGCCCCTTAGGCACCAGGCCCCACTGGTCGAACTTCGGCATCGTCTGCACGTGCGAGACACGACGCCCGAGATCGATCCGATGGAGCGGCACAGTCTGGTCGGTGGGCGGGGATGTCTGGAGACGTGAAGAGGGTCTCCATGAGGGCGTGCACCTCCTCCTGCGTGTAGAGGGTAGCGCTCAGGCGCATCTTGTCCCTCTGGTTGGAGTACAGCCACATCGCGTCCGCGTGCCTCTGGAGCGGAGCAATGCGGCGCCTCACGAAGTCCTTGGCCACCATCTGCCCGGTGAGGCCAGCCTCGCGGAGGTCCCTCAAGCGCCTCACCACAGGGCCAAGTGTTGCCCCTTGAGCCCTTGGAAGACCAGCTCGCCCTCTTCGTCGGAGGCGCTTCAGGCAGCTCGAAGAAGGCGCTCTGGCTCCCGAACTGCATAGGAACCAGCGCTTGCGGAAGTCCTCCACCTTCTTCGTCACGCTGGTCACAATGTTCTCGCCGTTCCGCGCGATGGGGATGTAGACGCCTTTCATGCCGTCGGTGATGCGGAAGGACACGCACCCCGACCGCTCCTTGTTCGCCGTGAACCGGAGCGCGTAGAAGCTGCGGAAGAGGTCCACCGAAGGCGGAATGCCGATGTACGCCTCGCAGAGGTAGGCGAAGATGGCGAGGACGAGGATGGAGTTGGGGTGGAGATGAAGAACCTGGATCTGGTAGCGCTCCAGAACCGCCAGGAAGAAATCGGAGAAGGGAGGAACGAGCCCGGCGAAGAGAGTGTGCATGAAGATGGGGTAGAAGCTGCCGTGAGAGTTGCCCGCTCGCTTGAGCACCGTGGCGCCGTGCTCGTTGGTCTTCGAGGCCGCCATGTGGCGCACCTTGTCCAGCTGCGCTTCCTTCGAAGCGGGAGCCGGACAGAGCTGGCTCGAAGTCACCGTCCCGCTGCATCGCAGCAGGCTCGCCGCCCTGCACCACTGCCTTGCCCTTCGTGGCAGCGGTGGCCTTCTTGGGCGCCATCACAGCAAGGTTGCGAAGGAGAAGTTGGGGATTGAGCGCTGGAAGAAGGAGATGGAAGGGGAACGAGTGGAGTAATGGCCGCCTGCGCCGAGCTCTTCGCCTTATATCGGCTCATCGAGCCGTTACCAGGACGTGGCGGGACCCACCACTACGCCCGTTACTTCAGAGGAGATCGTGGGATCGTGTCCGGCCGTGACGCTCCACGTGTCTCGGGCTTCGCAGGCTTCTTTGGGCCCACGACGATTCGCCTCCGCCTGGGGAACTCCAGCGTGCCCATCGCGGGCCCGGGGGCTACTGTCGGCCCAGTGGAAACCGGGGTACCATGGGCCGGCCTGCCACAGCCCTCAACGCTCCGCAGGAAATTCTGCTAAGGACCAGGCTTTCAGCCTGACGAGCCTCGCGAGGATTTTCCCTCGCGAGGGTTTCTTTGCTCGACTGAGCATTTCTGCTAAGGACCAGACGTTCGGCCTAGGAGGCCTCGAGAGGAACCTCTGCCTCGGAAGGCCTCTCCTAGAAGATCATCAGGCCCTGGCGCGTCTCCGCGCTGCCCTCGGAGGTTTTCCCTCGCGAGGAGTCAACGGCTACAAAGCCTCGGCGAGGCTCCAGGCCCTCGCGGGGTTCCTTCAAGTGGAAGCAAGCTCCTGCGCGCGCTGCAGAGTGCACATGGGCTCTGCGCCCGCCGCAGAGTGACGCGCGCGCCTGCGCGATGACGAAGACGCCGCAGTTGCCATTCTCGTGTATAAAGCAGTCAAAGAGCTGGAGGAGGCAAAGCGGACTCCAAGACTTGCCAATTTGGTGATAAAGCGGCCGGCCGCCGCTACGCTCCAACTGCGACGTCACCGTGGGACACGCCACAAAGCTCTGCAGCGCCAGCCCACCGTCCTGGTTGGACGGTGGCTTTTTCTGCCAAGACGACGTGCTCTCTGCCATGGACCGCGTCCATGGACGCCCCCGACGCTGTGCGCTGTGCTCCAACTCGGCGGCATTGTGGTATCCCTTCCCGCCGGAGTTTTTCGGGGAAGAGGACCAAGGCCAGTATATAAGGAGCCAGTGTACGACCTAGGAGGGGATCCCGCATTCACCAACTCATTCCACAACCAAGCAGCTACGTCTGAAGGAGAAGACGGAGCTCATTCCACCATAGTCCACCATAGCCACAACTGTGCCCTCGGCAAGCACCCTTGTACTGTGAACCTCTCCAAGCAGTGCAATACATCTTAGCAGGACGTAGGGCTTTTACACCTCACGGTGGGCCTGAACCTGGTAGCGGCTCGTGTACCATCTTTGCCGTGATGTTCCTCACCGAGCTCGACGAGCACCGTCGCCGAGGTTGTTGAGGATCTGTTTGACGTTGTGTTCAGCCCCTTACTCGTTTCCTGGCTTCTGAGAGACACCCCTAGTTCCCGGGACTAGTCTCCGACAGTCAACATAGACGTGAACATTGCGGCCAATTTGCTCGTGAAGGCATCTTTGCATACACCGCTGATACGTTGCGCCGGCATTTTTTAGACCGAAGGGCATCGTGATGTAGCAGAAGGTCCCGTAGGGGTAGTGAACGATGTTTTGATTTGGTCGGATTCTCGCATTTTGATTTGGTGGTACCCGGAGTACGCATCCAAAAAGCACAGCAGCTCGGAGCCGGCTGTGGAGTCTATGACCTGATCTATACGAGGTAAAGCAAAGTGGTCCTTAGGACAGCACTTGTTCAAACCGGTATAATCAATGCACATTCTCATTTCCTTATTAGGTTTTGGAACCATTACAGGATTTGCCAACCAATCAGTGTGTACTACCTCCCTAATGAACTTGGCTTCTTGCAACTTGATGATCTCCTTCCCTATTGCTGTCCGCTTCTTCTCACCGTAGCGCCTTATTCCTTGCTTCACTGGCTTGGCTCCTTCGTAGACGTTAAGAGAGTGCTCGGCAAGTTCCCTCGGGACACCTGGCATGTCGGCTGATGACCATGCAAAGATGTCCTGATTCTCACGGAGGAACCTGACGAGCGCGCTTTCCTATTTGTCGTCCAAGCCTGCCCCTATGGTGACTTGCTTGGAGCTGTCACCTGGGACCAGATCCGCCTTCTTTGTGTCTTCGGACGCCTTGAAAGTGTTCTTTTGTCTGCGGTCTTTACATGCTCCGGCAACTGCGACGTATCAAGCTCTTTTTCAACATGGCTAACTCCTCTGCATGGAGGACTGCCTCAGCGAAGGCGGCGTTGCCACGCTCGCACTCCTTTGCTTTCTTGAAGTTGCCATTGACGGTGATTGTACCGTTGGGTCCCGGCATCTTCAACTTGCTATAGATGTAACACGGCCGAGCCATGAACTTGGCGAAAGCTGGCCGTCCAAAATGGCGTGGTAGGCACTTTGAAGGGGACTACTTCGAACCTGAGATACTCCGAGCGGTAGTTTGTCTCAGCCCGAAAGTAACCTCCAATTTGATGCTTCCCATTGACTTGGCTTGCTTTCCCGGAACGATGCCATGAAACTTGACTTTGCTGTAGTCAAGCTGGCTTTCCGACAAGTTCATGCGCTTCAGTGTGTCCGCGTAGATGATGTTGAGGCTGCTGCCGCCATCCATCAACACCTTGGTGAGTCTGAAGTTATCGACAATTGGGTCGACGACAAGGGCGTATTTGCCGGGGTGAGGTACGTGATCTGGGTGATCATCTCTATCCCAAGTTATTGGCTCCTCTGACCAGTCTAGATACTGGGGAACATCTGGTACTGTGGCGTTTAGCTCGCGCATCTCCGCCTTTTCTTCTTTGCCGAAGGAGTGCCCAGAAGCACACCAATTGGCCATGTACCTTGGGTATTTCTTTCTTTGCGCACCAGCTTGGGTTCCTCATCCTCGGACATGGAAACTGCCCCATCATCATCTTCCTTCTTTGTCTTCTCAGCCTTTTTGCTCTTTTTTGACTTCCAGCCAACCTCGGGGTCCTTCTTGAAGTCCTCCATGAACCGGCATTCCCCTAATGTGTGGTTAACTTTGCCTAAGGACGCGTGGATTGGGCAGGGCAAGGCTTTTGCCTGATCGTATGTCAGGCGTTGCTTGCTGGAGCCGCCATCTTTACCCTTTCCTTTCCACTTGCGGTTGCCGCCTTTGCCTTCGAAGGCGGCGGCGACCTCGTTTGACGGTCCGGCTTTGTCATCCTGGGGAGCCTTGCGTTTGTGACTTGCTCGCCTGTTTGGCGCCATGTCATGTGCGCCATCTCCATCGCGTGCATCATCATCCGCCTGTGCGTACATGGCTGCTACTTCGAGCATGACTCCGAGATCCTTGACTTGCATGCGTACGAGCTTATGTCTGAGACTTGAGCCCTTCAGGAGGCCTGTGGTGAAGGCATGGATTGCTTGATTGTCGTCTACGTTCTCGCAGCTTGCCTTTGTTTGAATCCACCTTGCCAAGAAGCTTGTAGCTGTTTCATCTGGCTTTTGCACGCAACGAACCAAATCTGTGTATGTATTGGGTCGCTTGTACGTGCCTTGGAAGTGCTGCGTGAACACCTTTTCCATGTCATGCCAACTATGAATGCTTTTCTCCGGCAAGTTTTCGATCCAGCTTCGGGCTGTCCCTCTAGCATGAGGGGAAGGAAGCGCGGCGACGAGGCCATTGCCTCCGGCAATTTCAACTGCCAGCGCGTAGTCCGACAACCATGAGTTTGGCTTGTCCGCTCCATTGTACCTTTGATGAGTTTTTGACACTGATGTCATATCTCGGGTACTTGACGTTGCGGATGGCTGGGCCAAAGCACTCAGGTCCTAGATAGGCATCTGCTTTCCAGCCTTGATGTCATTGAGACGATGTCTGCGTCTTGCGGACTGAGCTGTTTGCCAGATCTATCGGCGTTAGGCTCGTCCTGCGCTGCCCGGCTGTGCCTAGGCTCGTTGTTGTGTCCCCGGCTTCCGCCTTCGTGCCTGGGCACTGGTGGTGGGGACTGTGTGCGGTCCCTGCTTCTTCTTGGCGGCGGGGCGTTGTCGCGATTGCCGCCACTCCTTGGCGGCTGCTTGCTGCCCCTGCTTCCGCCTTCATCCCGCCTAGGCGGAGGGGTGAGGCCTTGCGCCTGTTGCCGGTCTGGACGCCTCGTCACGCTGCCTTTTGGGAGGTGGTGACTTGCGTGGGTCCTTTCCTTGTCCTTCCCTTTTCCGTGGCTACTGGAGCCGGACGGATCTTCGGGTTGCCACCGGCCGCAGCTTTGCAAGCGTTGGATTTGATTCCAACTTTCCTCCCCTTGCGTCCGCCATGTCGGCGCGAGAATCAGCACGGGCCTGCTGCTCTAGAGCTTTGTGAGCAAGGATCGATGCGTAGTAATCTTCTCGTCCTTGTCATAGTCATCATTGTTGAGGATGTCTAAGGCGGCTGCAGTGTTGAGGACAGGGGTGGCGAGGATGACGTCCCCGTTCTTGTCCTTACGCTGCGGCGCTGTAGCCCACTCGAAACCAAGCTTTTGGGCAGGGGATTTGAAGTTGTCATGATCCCTGCCTTTCTTGCTTTTCTTCTCGCCACAGGTCCTGCCGGCTTGGGCAATGGGTGGTGGTGAAAAGATTGCGCTTGGGGTCTAACTTGGCGGTTATCTTGGCGTTTTCCTCCTTGGCTTCGTCGAGGAGGCTCTGGACCTCTGCTTGCTTGCTTTTGAGGTACTCAGTTTGCTCCACCAAGGTGTTTCGAAGTTTCTCCAAATCAGCCGGGTTGGTTTTGTCGTCACCGGCGTGTGCAGAACTTCCGCCAGGGCCGCCATGTTCCCTATCTTGCTGGGCTCGCCTTTCTAGAATCCTCTTCTTGGAGCCCCAGGAGGCTCTGGAAACAGTGGATCGGTTGCCGGGGTCCCCAGGTTGGCGGCGTCAGTTGCCGCCGCCTGCTCTGAGCTGCGCCGGTGACATCCGCCACAAAAACCTGCTGCATGTTGACGGAGGAGCCCGTAGCCGCCTCAGAAGGCGGAGGATCAGGTGTAACAAACACTGCTTGACCCGTTGCTCAAACATGCTGGCAGAATCTTCTTCGGAATCAGAATCTACGTTGACGTGAACGGTAGATCTGGATCCGGCATCCGACATCGCATCATCCTGGAGCGCAGGAAGAATAGATTCGGGATCTTGACTGTTGGGCTGGGAGTCTGATCCCAGTCCCGTCATGCCGACAAAGTGTAGATCTGAATCTGCGGACTCCTCAGGGAGGCAAACTCAGATCCGTCTTGATTGTAGGGCGGGTGGGATGGCGAATAAATTCGCGGCAACCCATACGCCTCAGAAGTGTAGCCGATGAACACATCGACGCCGCCAAACGGCACAACTCCGCATCCGACAATGTAGTCGTCTGCGGGGATGTAGGACTCGTCGCAGCTGATGTAGTTGTCGCCATAGCGAACAGCGCGGCCGACGGCGATTGTTTCGCCGATGCCGCCTAGGTTCCCGCCTGGAACGTGACGCCTGACGCCTTAGGCCCCACGGTGGGCGCCAACTGTCGTCGTATCGGCATCTTGGATAGGAGACGGGGTCCTGCTAGCCGAGGGTGAACGTAGGGCAAGAAGGTGGACGTCGTCGAGGTCGGGATTGTACACGGCAGTTTACCCAGCTTCAGGCTCCACGGCGGTGGCGGAGCCCTACGTGCTGCTATAACTCACTATAAGGCAATAGCCGAAGTACAGGTTACAATGAGGGTTGTATGTTGATTGGATGCCCTAAAGGCGTCCCGAGGTCCAGCTTATATAGGCGGCTGGACCTAGGGTTACAAGGATTACGTATCCGGCAAGCATACAGAGTCCTAAACCTAGCCGGCAAGTCTGCGCCTTCCGTCTTGGTCTTGGTGGCTTCATGGGCTTCAGTCTTGGGCCTCCTCCTTGCCGGCATCCGCCTTCCTTGGTCGTCAGCTATCTGGGCCGCCCGGCAGGCAAAGCCTTCACCACCACTGCGGGCCACCCTGGACTAGCCGGATTGATCCATGCTGGTGATACCCCTAGTAGGTATATCCCCAACACAAGCCGGGCCTTGTACTTCTCAATAGTACCATCAGGTCTAAGCTTTTTCTTGAACACCCACTTACATCCTACAGGTTTACACCCATAAGGACGATCAGTGACTTCCCAGGTTCCGTTAGCCAAGATGGAATCCATCTCGCTACAAATAGCTTCCTTCCAGTAGTCAGCATCAATAGATGCATATGCTTCTGAAATGGTACTAGGGGTGCCATCAACAAGGTACACAATGAAATCATCACCAAAGGACTTTGCGGTCCTCTATCTCTTGCTCCTAACAGGAGCTTCATTATCATCCTCCACAGGGTTATCAGTGTGTTCTATCGAAATGGTAGGTTCAGGAATAACAGCTAATTCCTGACTAGATGTTCTAGGTATCTCCTGATTTGATGAGCTAGGCATACCCTTCATGGGAAAGATATCCTCAAAGAAAGTCGCATCCTTCGACTCCATAATCGTACCAACATGAACGTCGGATACCTCAGATTTGACTACCAAAAATCTATAACCAACGCTATGAAAAGCGTAGCCCAGAAGAACACAATCCACGGTTTTTGGTCCAAGCTTGTGCTTCTTGGGAATTAGAATATTGACTTTCGCCAAACAGCCCCAAGTATGTAAGTAAGAGAGTTTCAACTTTTTCCTTTCCCATTCCTCAAATGGAGAAACAGTTTTATCTTTTATGGAAACTCGGTTTAGAACATGACAAGCTGTCAATAGAGCCTCCCCCCACCATGCCTGAGACAGTCCCGAAGTGTCTAACATGGCGTTAACCAAATCAGTTAGAGTTCGGTTCTTTCTTTCAGCCACTCCATTTGACTGAGGCGAGTAGGGAGGCGTCCTCTCATGTATTATACCATGTTCCGCACAAAACGAATCAAATTCATTGGAAAAATATTCTCCACCACGATCAGACCTTAGCCTTTTAATCTTTCGATCAAGTTGGTTATCTGCTTCAGCTTTATAATTTTTGAAGTAGTTTAAAGCCTCATCTTTTGTTTTCAGAAAATACACATAACAATATCTAGCGGAGTCATCAATAAGCGTCATGAAATATTTCTTTCCGCCTTTTGTCAACAAGCCATTCATCTCACAAAGATCTGAATGTATAAGTTCCAGTGGCGCCAAGTCTCTTGCCTCTGCAGCCGTATGAGACTTGCGAGGTTGCTTAGCTTGCACACACACTTGACACTTGGAACCTTTGACAGTAGTGAATTTAGGAATTAAATCCAAATTAGCTAGCCGCGTCATGCAACCAAAGTTAATATGACAAAGTCGTGAATGCCAAACATTATATTCAAATTCGTGACAAATATGATTAATAACTTTGGTGCAAATATCTGACAAAGATAGGCGGAACAAGCCTCCGCACTCATAGCCTTTACCAACAAATTGTCCATACTTAGATATTACAACTTTATTGGACTCGAAAACCAACTTATAACCATCTCGACACAGAAAAGATCCGCCAACGAGATTTTTATTGATGGAGGGCACATGATGAACGTTCTTCAGGCGCACGGTCTTCCCCGAAGTAAACTTCAGATCGACCGTACCAACACCACGAACAGAAGCATGTGAGTTGTTCCCCATCAGCACGGGAGAAGTCCCTGTGACCTGGTAAGAAGAAAACATGGAAGCATCAGCACAAACATGTACATTGGCACCAGTGTCAATCAACCATTCAGGAGAATGACAAACTGAAAGAATGGTAGGAAATATACCGTACCCAGATTCCTTCATCTCAGTGTCGCCGATGACAACATTGGCAGTCTTGCCGCTGTTCTCCGATGTGCGAAGCTCATGGCGGTTAGGACAGCGAGGTGCCCAGTGATTCGGATCACCGCAAACATGGCATGCTCCCTTCCTTGGCTTATTGTTGTTCTTCTTGAAGTTGGTAGACTGTGAAGGCTTGTGCCTATCGTCATACTTGCCTTTACCCCCGATTTGTTCTTGTTAAACTTGGGCTTGTGGGGCGGCTGGTAATTCTTCTTCTGTACCACATGGGCACTAGAACCAGCCTCAGCAACTCGATCACGTGTATCCTTTGCTCTCGCCTTCTCTTCAACATCAAGCGACCCAATGAGATCCGAAACGGAAAACTCTTGTCTCTTGTGTTTCAGAGAAGTAGCAAAGTTGCTCCATGAAGGTGGAAGCTTGGCGATAATGCCACCGGCAACAAACTTGTCCGGTAAATTGCACTTAAACTGCTCAAGTTCCTTAGCGAGTGATTGTAGCTCATGAGCCTGCTGTACAACAGAGCGCTCATCAGTCATCTTGTAGTCATAGAATTGCTCCATGACGTACAGCTCGCTGCCAGCGTCCGAGGCACCAAACTTGGCCTCGAGCGCATCCCACATGTCCTTGCCGTTATCAAACGACATATACGAGTCCACAATGGAGTCGTCAAGAACACTCAGAAGGGCACCCTTGAAAAGGGTATCGAGCTTCTCAAAAGCTTCCAGTTGTTCAGCATTGAGATCGCCCTCAGGCTTGCCTTTGGTGGCAGCATAGCAGTTACTGTTTTGAAACCAGTAAACTGCTATCATGCGCCACCGTTTATACTGTACCCCTTTGAAGGGAAACGGCCTCATAGACGCGAGAAAGCCAGGCGCAGCAAATTGCCTATAATCAGGTTTTTGATTGTTGAAAATATAAACAATTTAGCTATTGATTTAATCCGCGAAAACATTAAATGGTTTATGACTAGAATAGCCAGAATTATATAAATCATGCGATCTATTTGAATAGTAGATAAATAGAACGAATCTAAAGCAACTACTACAAGCAGAAACTGTAGCAGTATCGTAAACAGAAAGATCAAATAATCATACGGTGCAGCGGCAGCCGAAGCGTTGGCGTTGCTGTTGTCGCCCATGTCGTCGATGAAGAGGCTGCCGATGTCGGGGAAGAAGTCATCATTGGGGAAGAACTCGATGCCAGTAGTCGCGCGAGTGCGCTCCCCAAAAACCTGATCGCCCCTCTCCCGTACAGGATCACAAGAGGCGGGGTTCTGGAGGCCTACTGTCCCTTCAACCGGTGCACGCCGGAAGACGGGATGGAGAAGACTTGGAAGACGGCGACGCAAGGTTTTGGAACGGTGGTATATGCCAAAATTGGCTTGGTTCGGTTTTATATAGTGCAGGTTGGGAGTCAAAGCAGCCCTCATAAACGCGTCCGTTTATGATTTAGAAACTGCCGTATTAAACACGTCCGTTTATGAATTAAAAACGGTCACAATAAACGTGTTTGTGAATCAGAAACGGCTGTATTAACCGTGTCTGTTAATGAATTAGAAACGGCCGTAATAAACGTGACCGTTACTAATTAATCAATGACTCATTAATTTTCCCAATTAACAAAATATAATAATGTGTCAATGAGAATTTCTGAATTTATCTTGGGCTAGTAAATACTAGTAAATTCCAACAATTTTTTTCTACAAAATCAAAACAAATTCAGAAAAGACAATTTTGTGGCGCATATCTGCATATGCTCCACATAATTGTTGGGCGGGATTCGAATTTTGAATCCCGCCGGCGCCCCCCTTCTCCCTCTCTTTTCTCCTTCTCTCCTCTCATTTAATCCTCTCCTCCACTTCTCCTCTCCACTTCTCTCCTCCACTTCTCCTCCCTCCTCCACCTCCACCTCCGGTGACTTCCTCCACCACCCGGCGACCTCCTCCTCCTCCACCACCTCCGGCGACCTCCTCCTCCTCCACCACCTTCGGCGACCTCCTCCTCCACCACCTCGGCGACATCCTCCTCCTCCTCCACCTCCGACGACATCCTCCACCACCTCCGGTGACCCCCTCCTCCACCACCTCCGGCGACAACCTCCTCCTCCTCCACCACCTCCGGTGACATCCTCCTCCTTCTCCACCATCTCCGGCGACCCCTATCCTCCACCCACCCACCTCTGGCGACCCCCCCTCCTCCACCCACCTCCGGCCAAGCCACCTACGGCCATGGCCACGGGCACCACGGCCTCCGACGAGCTCCGACGAAATTCCGACGAAATTCCGGCGGCGCTAGATCCAGATCTAGATCTGCCGCCCTTTTTTTAAATTCAAAAAAACAATTCTGTGGCGCACGGCTGGGGGGTGCGCCACTGAAATAATTCTGTGGCGCACGGGGATAGGTGCGCCACAGAATCTTGGTCTTTCTGTGGCGCATGTGCCCGTGCGCCACCGAATTACAATTTAGTGGCGAGCATTCTGTGGTGCACCCACCATGCGCCATAGAATGCTGAAAGTGGTGCGCCACTGATAGCCTATTTCCTAGTAGTGGCATTGTCATGTCCTCACAATTTGTCAATTGCCTAGCTGTAATTTGTTTACCCAACATGTTTACTATTTTATGGAGAGACACCACTAGTTAAACTATGGCCTCTGGTCCATTCTTTTACATTGATTACAACTCGTTTACTTTGCTTTTAATCATCATTTGCTCACTGTCCATTTTTACCCTTATTATTGTTTTCCACACCATACGTTTAATCCCTTTGTTTTCAGCAAGACGGGAAGCTTGACAACCTTTCTGAATTCGTTGGGGCAAAGTTTAGTGTTTGTATTGTGTGTAGGTCCACGCCAATCTGCTAGCGCCAGGGTGGATTGACACCGTGTTGAAGCCTTTCAAGTCCTACTGGTTCGATAAACCTTGATTCTTACTGAGGAAAAACTTATCCGCTGCACTACATCACCTTCCTATTGGGGTTCCCAACGATGGTGGTATTGGCCATCAGCAGTCGGCAGGGCAGCCGAAGAACATGTGGGCACGGTTCTTTGTGATCTTGGGGCAGCGGGTGTAGAAATCATGATGTACAATTGTTTTATTTGCGAGTTTCTGCCTGGCGTTGAGTCTGTCGATGTGCAGTAGCCAACCGAACACACGAACACGGCTGGGTACTCTGGACGTCCAGGGTGGCATGGCAGTGTCGTCGAGGAGATGGCCGAGGAGCGCGTCGTAGGCTTTGCCTAGTGGAAAATGCCTGTCCATTGTATGTGTGGCGGTGGTCCGCATTGTCGTTCAGCTGGAACCCCTGCAACAAGCCATTAAGCGAGACCAGTTTTTGTTCCGTCGCGGCGGTGTGCCTATCTCGAAAGTCAGTGTCGATTCCATTTTGCAGCACATATGATATTAGGGCTTGTGGCTTTTGGTGGTGGGAGTAGAGAGCTGAGAAGAGCAGGGACAGTGGCTCGGTAGCCAGCCATCGCTCAAGCCATAAGTGGGTGGCTTGGCCATTTTTTGTTTTGCATTGAGTGAGGTGGGAGAGCATTGGCATGTATTTTTGTACAATATTGGAGAGGTATGATTGTAGAGGTGTGGTATTGTAGTGGCAGGGTGAGTGATGCATGAGCCATGTTTTCCAAGGTAGGTTTTATGCATGCATGAATTTGTAGCAAAATTTCATCAAAAGGCAAACATTTTATGTGGGCAAGTTTTTTATCCCCAAACCCCCACAAATATTTGGCATGCAAGCTCGGTCCCACGCCACAAGGCATTGAGCCCTTGAGCAGGTTTCCTCATCAGAGCAGAAGAAGGAACGGCGGCGTTTGCCAAATTTTGGTATGATCGCAATGCACAAAAGGATGGATGACATGTAGTATGTAGGGAGGCTGTCAAGGACGCGAGGATACCTAGATGCCCGCCCTAGTGAGCAGCAATGCTCTTCATCCGATGAGGTAGGCGTCGATGCGGTCGATCAAAGGTTGGAAAACATGCATGGGCAGTTGGTAGGGGGAGAGAGAGAGAGAGAGGAAAACCTAGATAGGTTTGGGGGAAGGATGAGATAGGGGTGTCGAGAGTTTGCGCGATGGACGTGGTTAAATCATCGGGATGTGTAGGGAGACGAAAGTTGTTTTGTGAAAGTTTATCCTGAGCCCGGTAGCCGTAGCGAAGGCGTCGATGATATCTTTCAGCTTGGCGGCTGCCGCTTCAGAAGCGCGTGCTATGATGAGTGTGTCGTTTGCATACTGGAGGACAGTGGCAAGGAGGTGGTGGGGATGGGGTGTGATAGATTAGAGGCATCGAGCGCTTGGGTGACTAGTTGTAGGATATCAGTGATGAACATGTAAGGTGATAGTGGCCCCCTTGTCGCAAGCCGTTTTTGCAGTTGATCCAAGAACCAGGTATGCCATTTAGCTGAATTGCAGTTTTGCCGGTTGAATGTTACATATCCATTCGCAGAAGCAAACGGAGAACCCTCTGTGCTGAGAAAGAATGCAGATGGCAGACTCCCACGAGATCGAATCGAATGCTTTACGGAAGTCTACTTTATAGAACTAATTTTTTGTCAGCTCTTGATATATTTTTATAGACTTGAACAATTCAAAAGAATTGATTTAGGACAAAGTTAGAACTTGGATTAATTTAGAAGGGAAGGAGTAACTGGTCTTGTCTAAAATCTAACCATCAGTATACGTGAGAGAATACAGATTGCAATGCCATTAGATTAGTTTATGATTGAGCATCTCCCGTCCGAAATCTTCCTGAATGAACGGCAAATAAACCAACAGATAGTCAGATAACAAATGGTTCTTCTTTCCCGCAGGCAAAAAGGAGGAGTAAGAGCATCTCCAAGCGGAGTTGCCAAACCGCCCCCAAACGTCCGGGCGGACAGCCCGGATAAGATTTGAGGTAAAAACATGCACCCAACCATGGTCTCCAAACACTCCCCATAGGTCCGGGCTGTCCGGCAACCCCCAAACCCACCCCATATGTGGGGAGGGTTTGGGGGCGACCGGACGCGTCCGGGCGGACAACTTTTCATCTTTTTTCTTTTTTCTTTTGTCCTTCATTGATCCTTCTCTCTCCTTCTCCACCAATCACATGCAAGTGACCCCACAATTTGGGGAGATTTTGGGGTACATGGTTGGAGGAGGCCACTTTTGGGGGCTGTCCAGTCACTATCCGCGGACGCGTCCGGACGCGTCCGAATGCAGTTTGGGAGCCGGATTTGGGGGCTCCGCTTGGAGATGCTCTAAACTTGGAAGTTGGGTCGCCTCACGCCACCACACACGCAGAACGAGAGAGGTGAAGCAACCGAAGAACGGTGCGCTGCAGAAGAGACCGCGTACGGCCGCCTCCCCCGACAAGCCAACGCCAACCCAAAGCCCACGCGAGCGCAACACCGCTCTCCCATCCCTCTCTCTCCTCTCTCTCTCTCTCTCTCCCCTTCTCTCGCGCGCGCGACGACAACGAGAAGCCGCGGCGCGGTGCGGTCGGGCGAGGGACCCGCCGCTTCCGCTCGCCGGAGATGGAGGCCTCCGGGAGCTGGGACGCCATCGTTTGGAACCAAATCGACGAGGTACGCCTGCCCCTGCTCTCTGCCGCCCGCCCGCGCGCGTTCGCCCCTCCCCGTGCCCCCCTCGGCCGGAGTCTGGGCCGGGGAGAGTTCGATGAGGCGCGGGGGCACCGCCACGATGCTGCGAGCGCGTATCGCTCCTCTGTCGCCCCCGATAAGCGCGCGGCGCGCATGTGCCTGCAACCCTCCGACGACGGGGGCGCGTAGGGTTA
Organism: Poa pratensis; assembly: GCA_947311845.1. NCBI lineage: Eukaryota > Viridiplantae > Streptophyta > Magnoliopsida > Poales > Poaceae > Poa > Poa pratensis. The sequence continues at coordinate 12,694,653 of CAMZMU010000082.1, forward strand.
GGTTGTGGTCCGAGGTTCTAATGCGACCCCTGTGCTTTTCCCCCCTTCGCTTTCAGGCTCCGAGGCCGCGGAGGTCGTCGCAGGGCATGGAGGAGTACCTGCTCGAGAACGAGGAGGTTTATGCCCAGGTTCGACTCCATTCCCCAAGTTCAATTTCCTCGCCTTTTGATGGAATTCATTCTGGGACGACATCCTGTGCGTGGTTGGAGAATTTAGCTTCGTGACCTAGTGTTCATGCTTTCATTGCCGTGAAATCATATGGCATATGACATTGAATTAGAGCCCAATGGCATTGCACACATCTCACATTCTATACAGAACAAATGGGCCAGTACATATACATTGGTTGCGATATTGCCGTACATATACTGTTGTTGCTTTAGAGTACTAGAGGTTTGATCTCCCATCAACATAGGAACGAAAATGTGGAACATTGGTAAAAACTTCTATCAGATTATTTGGATTTACTTTACTCTCTAGCCTCAAGGGGGTTCTACACAGCTTTTGTTGTTGTTAACATAAGGTAAAGGATGGGCCTAAGCCGGAGGAACTTGCGTTTTAACAATAATGCAATTTGCCACCTTAAGCAGTATCGTACAGCATTATTTACCAAGCTTCCTTCAATAACAAAATATTTTGTAGACAAAAAATTTAACCAACATGTTGTCCTAAATAGGACTAAATTACTGTTTCCATTGTTTATTTGTACAACCTAACCAAATAAGCTGTTAATGTGAGCAAATTCGTGGAGAACAACTTGATTCTAATTTTGTTGAATATACCATTCATTAGTTCGCAACCAAACATCGAACACATGACCAGAACAAGAAAATCTGGTACTAGGTCATGGGTGAAGGACAGTGTGGCAAGTCTACAGGCTGTGCTTACAGCATTATGTGATAGATACTCGAGTAGATTGCAGTTATTGCATTCCAAAGCTTTTGTGGGTGTGTAATAGCATATAGCAGATCCAATGTACATTTTTGGCCATTTGGTGGCGGACCTGGAAATTCACTACGGTAGGAGCATGTGCCCATGTCACATATCAATCGAGTTCCAAACTAACAGAACCAGTAAACAGGAATTCAAGCGTTCTTAAATTAATATGGAAATCGGCTAAAAATATATAGAATAAATGTGAACATCAAACACATGGTGTGTACCGAATTGATAAACAGTTTTTTATTGCCATTCATATTCAAACTTTCCAAACAGAGAGCAGTAGACAATAGCTCCACCATGCCAACTCATGGAGAACTAAGATAAGTCTAAAGGCCCAAGGAGAATTTGTGTTGTGTGAGGTACTTCAACGATCAATGGACTATGTTGACCTATGCCTGGTTCCTCCCCTGCTGCTAGATTTGCTCACCCATAATATGAAACTAGTGGAATTTCGTGCGGCGTCACGCCGCACCTCTTTTGAATGTTTTTATTCGCAGTGTATGTTGTTGTTGATTGTTTTAACTGGCAGTGTATGTTGTTGGTGGTACTGTATCGCATATCAGGTTTCACTGCTGGGCTTAGCCAGACGGCGCTAATGCGTTGATGATGTTGCATTACAGAGAAGATGGGACTCTAATTTATACTACTGCTGACTGATAGAGCTGAATATATGCTAGGCTACATATTGCACTAAGTTGAACGTACCACCACCGATTTGATTCTACTGCTTCATCTCCATTAGTTAGGTCCGTCATTCTCTTCCTCGCCGGAGGAGAGGATTATATCGAACTCCTTCTTTGACACCGGATCGAAGAGCAAGGATAGGCCCTTTTAATGAAGGGGTCTTGTGGCTTTGGTGTATTGTACAACAATATATAGCCCGGGGTACCTATGATGGCTGATTCAATATGCAATTCAGAAGATTAGAAAGATCACTAAGCTAGTAATTGTTGTGGCTCATTTCTGTCTCTACTCAGAATTACAAATGGCTTACATGAAAAGAAAAGCAGAGGTTGGTGTGACTCATTTCTGACCACACTCAAAGTTCCAAATGACTTACATTAAAAGGAAAGAAGAGGCCTGAGTATATGTACCATATAGCAATATATTTTTAATAATATTGTCACAAAAGCAAATAGCTAGAAATAGAAAAGAATGGTTGAGGCAATGTGCAGGTTATGAAGGTAGGAATGCCACTGGACAAATTGGTATAATAGTTGTTTGTTCATGACATTAAAAGGTGAACTGTTGTTGGTAACTTGATACAATGTTTTTTTTGCGAAAAACTTGATACAATGTTTAGAACTGTTCTTCCTTAAAAAAAAAGTGGAGCATTGTTCTACTCTGTATTCAAATTTATCATGTTCATTTAAAGGCTTGAGCTATGTTCTGCAGGGGAGGAGTAAAGTTTCATTGTTGCAAGAAAAATATGTTACTTCTGTGTCTATCAAGACAATGAAGTAAGAAGAGTTTAAGCGTAAAAACTCACATGATCCAACTGTAGGCAGCAGGTTTTCAGGAACTCATTGATGATTACAGACTAAAAACGAAGCCTCTCCCTAATCTTTGTTCCCTCTGAGCTGGAAAGCAAACATATTAAGATTACACGTAGAAGACCTCAGTTTTACCTGTAGTACCAAGTAGCAAGCTTCAATTTTACCTGTAGTACCAAGTAGCAAGCAGCAAGCGGCAAGCAGATGAGCCCACTGCTTGTATAATGACAACGGGTAAACTGACAGTGTTCTTGACAATGATTGCATCAGCCTACATGAGGTAAAAAAAAGAATTGCTTCACATTTTATGAATAATAAACTAACAAAGGGAAGACATGTTCAGCATATACTCCCTGCCAAACAGTACACATGGAAAACCGGGAGAAGCTCTATTTTTAGCTCACAGAAGCATAGAGCTTCCAATATCTCATCGTTACTGACCGAGGAATTATATGCTTCGTTGATTGAATATAGAAGGGAAGATTATGATCTGTAATTAAGAAAGAGAATAAGGATATTATTGACCACGGGAGTTCAAGTAGTACATGAATCTAGATTTGGGACACGTTGGGTTTTGCCGTGTCGGTGCTTCGTAGATGAGAAGTATACATACTTGGAAGAGGTGGAGTACTTTAGCTCGTTGAACTCATGGCAGGGCATTAGCTCTAGACAATTAACTCCAATATACCTGCAGAGCGAGTATTCCAATATCAAATTAACACCATATGTCCTGAAACTCATAACAGACTTGAGTGAAAATGGTTGGTACTGGAATATGAACTCTGAAGCCAAAATCATGTAATGCTTGGGGTTTGGCCCTTTTAGCTACACAGTTACTATAATCCAACTGTTTCATAGCTAACAAATTCTACCTTATTGGGCAGCCTTAATCGTAGTAGTTAACATACATAACAGTTTTATCCACAAACAAAAGGTAAAATGGTTGTGCAGGAAGAGAACAAACATCCAAACAAACGGAGGAAAAGAAGGACCTTGCAGTGGGCAGCAGCCCTTTGGAATGTGAAGCCTGAGCTTGAACCTTTTGCACGGTGGAGTACCTGTGCTGCCTGCAACGCAAGGGGAGATGGTGAGGTCGAGGATTCGAAGCAAGCAAGCAACATGGATGAACGAAAAATGTGCAGTACGTGGCCGGCCGGCCGGCATCCAGCTGCAGGTCCGTGGGAAGGAAGGACGGCCGGCGTTTCCTTGGTCAGCATGTAGCAATAGCTGGACCAAGATTTGGTGGTGGTGGAGAGATGAGGCGGTGGGAGAGGGAGCACGTACGTACATAGCAGGAGGTCGACGGAGGCGTGGTGGAGTTGATCCGTGAGCAGTCCCTCCTCCGTTCCTCCCGTCGCGCCGCCGCCTTGTGCTGCCAAGAATGAATCAACAGGGGAAAAGAAAGAATCGAATGTTAGAAAAGAAAAGAAGGGCGTCTTGTGCAAAGATTCAATCCAAGAGGGATGAGGAGACACGGACCTCGCAGCAGGAGCAGGTCGGACTCGGAGTTGTTCTGGGGTCCGGCAGTAGCATCAGGTCGGGGAGGACGCCGGCCAGCAGCAGGAAATCATCCGTTCCTCCCGCCGGCACGTAGCTGAGCTGCGCCGTCGTGGGCTTCCCGGCGCTGTCGCGCCGCCGCCTTGTGATGCCAGAAGGAGCACGCGAGGCCTCGCCGGATAGAGGCACGAGCGAGCGCGAGCATGGCGCGGTTGGCGGCGGATCTAGATCGGGCTCGGGCTGGGAGAAGAAAGGGATTTTCGCCGTGAGGATCTTGCCGGCGGCGAGACGATCTTGGACTCGGTGACGCCACCCCGGATCTGCCGGAGCTGCGGCCTGCCCTGCGCGGGCGCGAACGGCACACTCTCAGCCCGTCGCCCTCTGCAAGTCTGCAACCGGCGTGGAAGAGGGGTGGAGGGATCGATGTGGAGCATGAGGGATCGTGGCGAGGATGTCGCCGCCGCGCGGAAGAAAGAGAAGAGGGAGGGGGATGTGTGACGTTTTTGCAGAAAAGTCCTTCAGTTTTCGGAAAATTACGAATAGGTCCCTCTACGGGGTACTGTTCAACACTGTAGCTACTGTTCGCGGAGAGGCCGCGATTTGAATCGTCTTTAAATATAGTAGTAATTTCTGCTAACAAGTAAATGCCTTACTGCTTATGGATTTCAATTTTCCACGTTGGTCGTCAAGTACTTAAATGTATGCAGGCCAAATCATTTGAGTGTTCAAATCTGTAGTGACTTGATTTTGACCTCCAAGTTCTTAAATTTAAGAATAAGTGCAAACCAGAAGTTTTTAGATTAATGTATTTCCAGTCATAACCAAAAATCTTCACTTTATGAATCCCGTCCCATGTTTGACTTTAACATTCTCCATCTCAAATTTGATCGCTCTCACCTCTCCTTACTTAGGGCCATGGCGTTGTTCTACTAAACACAGATGAGGCTGGTGTTGTTTCAGTGACAAATTTTCGTCTACTCTTTGTGGTAAGCAATCATATCATTATTCTACTGCAACTGTGAAAACTAATTTTACGTCATGTGATGCCTCCTGCACTTAAATACAAATTCTGTTTTCCATGTAGCTTTCATTTTTTAGTTGTGGTTCACTTTCTACATCATGCCCTCAACTTCATTCCATTGCATTGGATCTAGAAAATTTATTGGTTTGCTTGAACGAGAATTTTGTATATGCTATCTTAGATTTCCCCTTTTATTGCAGAGCCAAGCAACGAAAAGCATAATAGACTTGGGTACCATCCCTCTTACTACTATTGAGAAGTTAAATGATGTAAGTCTCCAGATTTTATTCTTACGTTCGGATTACTTTCTTTGGTGCACTGTTTGTTTGCTCTTATGCTTGTAACCAATTCTTATAGATCATTATTGATTACTGGTTCTGTTGCAGGATGTAAAGCTTCAATCCCTGCCACGCCAATATGATAAGAAGCATCCTCGCGAACTTCTTCAAGTCATTGGTAAGTTTGTACTTTGTAGGGGTTACATTTGAGCACCAATATATGACTCCTTTTATATAGTCCTATCTCTTAAATGAATCTGGTGCACCTCTATCATTCTCAATATACCTTAAATTATTCTAAGATACCTCCACACAACTAGTATTCCAACAAAAAAAATCATCGGGACCCTTAGTTTTTGCACATAAAATCGTATATATACAAAAGATATAAAATATATGGACTCAAATTTTTTCATAGAACTCGTGGGGTATCTACTGATTACTGAAGCATATAAAATATGATAAAAAGTAAAATCGATTCATCTATGTGGTATATGATGAGTGGGAATACATTTTTCCAGGAGTATAGAACCATTTATATACAAAGTCCTCCTTAATCATGAATCTGAGTAGATCTAAGTAGAAGAAAGGTACTAATGTCAGGGGTCTCTTTTACATATCATCGTGGAACTGCGTCCACCATTTCTTTTATCCCAGCAATCTTAGATTTTTGATATTTTTTCCAGCGTGATAATCACAATGTTTTTGTTCTGTTACTGCATAATTCATTTTTGCTTATGGTATCTGCAGTCTATTTCGCCATTTAATAGAATGTTTTGAAGTACAGTTTAATGACCTTACCTTTTACTTGATTGTTTTTCTGTTCAGGTAAAGACATGAGAGTTATTGTGTTCGCTTTTCGACCTAGAACCAAGCAGGTAAATGTTCTTTTCCATTTTAACAATCTAGGAAAACTATTGCATTTGTTTACTGGATCCTTTTGTTTATTAATTACTTTTTTAGCTTATTCTGGAAATATTCTTGTCATTTTCTGTAGGTTGAGCAATAACCAGTTTTGACTTTGCATGTACCCGTACTTTGTTATACAAATAATGATGCAAGCCATTTATCTTTTGATATATACTTCTGATGCTTATCTTTTCAGAAAAATGAAGTGTTTGACGCATTGCGAAGACACACTAAACCTGCTCATCTGTGGGAGCTATATGCATTTTCTTGTGACCCATCCACTCTTGATAAGAAATCCAATCCAAAGTCGCGCCTCTTGAAGGAATACAATCGTCTTTTTAGTGAGCGGTCAAACTCAATGGGCAGTGGGTTTGAAGTTGAAAAAAATTATAAGCGTAAGGATCTGTGGAGGGTAACTACAGTTAATTCGAGCTATTCGTTGTGTTCAACTTACCCCTCTCAATTGATTGTTCCAACAAGCATAAGGTATTTTTTCGCCGTTGGCAATATCATGTGTTAATTTCTGTTCTCTTAAACACATGCTCAGCAAGTCACACATACATTTGTTTTTTCTATCAGTGACGAAGAGTTGTGGCAAGCTTCTACTTTCCGAGCTGGCAAACGCTTACCTATTATTTCGTGGTGTGACCCCGGTATGTGGGCTCATCTTTTATCCTTTGCCACCAGTTTTACTTATTTTCTCTTTAATTTTTGTGCTCAGTAGATTTAGAAATTGCTCTATGCATGTTACAATAACATCACCTATTTTTTTTGTAATATATTGATGGTTCATAGTTTGGTCAATTATTTTCTCCCTACCGGCTAAAAGCCTAGCATAACCACCACTGACCACTCCTGTTAGTATTTTGCAATTACAATTTGCTAAGTTGCTAGTATATCCAAACTAGCCAATTAAACTAGTAATGGCGTAACTCTAGGTTTGGCAAGCATGGTCCTTCTATTTGATCTGCCAACCAGTTCCTGCTTCTGGTGGTTCAAATGTAACACCCTTAAAAAGATATTGAGATTTGAGTGATTCCTTCATGTTGCTGAACACCAATTTAATATTTTATATCCATGTTTTTATCTGGTAAACTACATATGTTTGGTTGGTTAAAGGTACTTAGGTACTTCCAGATGGGGTTATTGGTGATAAAAAGAATTGTGGAGGAGGCATGAGCTAGCATTTGTTTTTAGTTGCCTCGAATAATACGGGGCAAAAGCTGAACTTGTTTACATTACAGGGTCTGGAGCTGTCTTGGCAAGGTCATCTCAGCCACTTGTGGGATTAATGATGAATTTTAGAAAGTGAGCTTATATCCATCTAAATAAATAGCTTTGAGACATGTGCTGACCTCGGAGTGTTGTTGGTCTAATCACAAGGTAATTTTCTGCAGCAATGCCGATGAGAAGCTTGTCTCTGCTCTTTGCCCCCAAACTTTTGGTGATAAAGGGCTTCCAAGGTAATCCAAGCATTCTTTTCATTTCTATGTTGGTTGGGCTCTCTCTTTCTATGTCCATTAAAGTATTCTCTCCTATAATGTGGTTTTACTCTATGAAACTCTTTCACCGACGATGTTTACAAATAAGTTGTACCATGTGTTTTTTTTTAGAAAAAAAGATGTATGTATGCAAACAGCGTTATACCGTTGTTAGTGGTATCGACTTTCTTATTGCTTCCTTTCTTTTTTTGTGGGCATTAAAGCTCTATCCTCGCACAGTAAGCTAAGAATTGTATATCCATTGACCGTTGATGATTTACTTTACAGTTGATGTCATGTCATATCGAATTTTATCTACCTTTTATATATTTTAACACATACTCTGAGAAATTCTAGCTAGTTTAAGCCATTGTTTTTATGCCCTCCATTTCCATATTTTTAGTACCTATTGACTCTCTAATACCTATCCGTTATGAATAGTTTCAATGCTCTTTATGTTCAACAGGAAACTATATATAGTCGATGCCCGACCAAGAGCAAATGCTTTAGCAAATGGGGCAAAGGGTGGTGGCTCTGAGTCATCTTCTAACTACCCAAAATCTGAGGTAAGAATAAATGCACAGATTGGCTTGTTTGTGTATCCTGTAGCATTGCTTTGTACTTTGTTTTATCTCCTTAATTCATTGGATTCGAAACCAGGTTCTCTTCTTAGGAATACAAAACATCCACACAATGAGAGATAGTCTTTCTCGTCTTAGGGATTATGTTGATGCCCATGGGTCAATATCATCAAACGGCACCTCTTCAGCTGTATCCCTCGTAGGAGACCGGGCAAGTATTTGATTTGGTCATACTGTAATGTTGCATGTTTGTCAAAAGCAAAACTTAGGAATGATAGAGTATTTTCTCTTATTCCAGAGAAATCGTGGATCCACCTGGGGTGGAGGGAGTCTTAATAGCATGACACAATTTTCTTCGATGTTAGGGGAATGGCTTAACCATATCCAGAACATCCTTGTTGGTGCTTCATGGATTGCTGCACAAATTGCCCAGGAATCAGCTTCAGTTCTTGTCCATTGCAGGTATTTCACTTGCCTCAGAATCGATAATGCGTGCTAATTGAATTAATTCGCCTATTGTACTAAATGAAGAACATCGATCGTTTTTTCTATGACTATGTGTGTTGATCTTGCATTTGGTTCGGACATGTCATGCATGCAAATGCATGTGTAGGATCATCAATTCCTACCCAACATATTTGTGCTTATTAGTTCAGAATAATAACAGAGGACCCGTTGCTAATGATTATGAAAATCTGTGTAATCAATTGAAAAAAACCATTTTCAGCCCTCAACTATGTAAAGAGTCTGCTTTTCAACCTAGAATGCTGATTTCCAAAACTGTCTAAAAGATCACTTTATTCAATTATTTTTGCACTCTAGATTCTGTAATCATTAGGCAACACTGAGATGTGCATAAGTTCAGAGTAGAGATTTCTTGCTCCCAAGTTCCGGTGCTCCCTCTAGTTAAAAAAAGTAAAATAATCATCATTGTAAGTTTCAAAAAGATCTGAAAAAAAATCATGCATGTTGTTAGTGATATATCCCACGAACGTGCAAAATCTCGATTTGAAATACTTTATATTCTGATGTACACAAAAATGACAAATGTGTGGATCTAAATGTACACACTTTCAAATCTCCAAAATATACAAGATTTGTCATTTTTGTGTAGCTCAGAATATAAAGATTTCAAATCGAAATTTCGCACGTTCGTGGATACATCATTGGCAACATGCAGCATTTTTTTCCGATTTTTTTAAAACTTATAACTATGATTTTCGAATTTTTTTAATTAGAGGGAGCACTAGAGCTCGGGAGCCAAAAGTGTTTTCCGATAAGTTCATTTATACATTGGATGAAAGGGATGTTTACTGTTTTGCTGTTATGTTATAAGTAGCTGGACTCGTTTACTGAAATAATAATTATACATATGCCAAGTTTTTACCACTTATTGTTGAACTTACAATTTACATAATCAGAACTTGATTTATTTTATATAAACTTGTGACCTTTTGGATGTAAAATAATGGTGAAACCACCTTGAGAGGATTGAAGTAACATTTGGAGGTCTTTGATAGTGAAGCCAGCCTATTGTACACCCTTTTGCCGCTGTAGCTCCTTTAATTCTTTATTGTACCTGGGAATACAGGACAATGCCATTGGAGTGGTTGAACTATACCATGTAGGTTCCACCTTGACCTTCGATGGTGATTAGCGGTAGCCAGGCGTTTGGGTTGTCTGTCTTGTTGCTGTCGGCTTAATGTAACTGTGCTGGCTGTGGCTTTTCAAAAAACTGGTTATGGGAAAACGAGTCTTGGACCTAGACTGCTAGGTTCCTGCAGGGTACAGGGAAAGCCATGAGCAATAAGTTTCGAGAAAAGTTCATGTCTGGCTACCTTTGGGAGCTTTATATTCAAATTTAAATCGAAATATAAATATAAATTAATGCCTGCCAGTTTTCCAAATGCTGGTCCTACTAGCAATTAGATTGTCAGAGGGATTACAAGTATTTGTTGTTGTTGACATCTCATGCAGTTAAGTTGTGATCCTTTGGATGTAATGTTAGGCTGCATGATGTCTAAACATGGTGGCATAACTTTAATTTTCGCTCTGTTTTTCTCTTTTGCAGTGATGGATGGGACCGCACAACCCAGTTAATTGCACTTGCTTGTTTGTTGCTTGATCCCCATTATCGAACGTTCAATGGGTTCCAGGTACAGACTGCTCCTGTGGCCAGAAACTTCTGTTCCCACTTATCTTCCGTTCCTGGCATGAAACTTTTTAGATTACATATGCCATTTCTCAGACTAGCTGTTGCGTGTGCCTCTTCAGATGATATATGGCCTTCTGACTTTTGAGATTATAATGACACTATGCTCCTGCGCACTGTAATTTTATCATGTTATCTAATGTATGATAGTTCCTTATTGCTGATTTATTTTAATTGTGTGACTTCAATAATACGACTGATTTAGTTTTGGAGCTTGAATATATAACACTGTTTTACCAAACTGTTTTAGGCTCTTGTGGAAAAGGACTGGCTAGCTTTTGGTCACCCGTTTGCAGAGCGAATGGGAATTCCAACTGTAACTGAGAACGGGGGATCACAGTATGAGTTACTAAGACAACCTTCTCTTGGGAATTTAAGCAGTTCGCCAAGCAGAACCTCTTTAGGACAACCAGGGTCATCCTCTAATACATCGGTTCAATCCCAGACATCAAACAACAGTTCACCCATACTGTTACAGGTAGCCTACAAGTTCTACTTTTCTTTTCCTTTTGTTGGGGAGATTGTATCAATGAATAATGGGAGTTGCCTCCGTCTCAGCAACTACTACCAACTGGTTGCTTCGATGAATAAATGATAGGCTGTTCCTTATATATGTTCATATTCAGTTACTTGTTTCGATTCACTAACTCATACTGTTGTTCTAACTGCCTGTAAGCTATAACCTTTTGGATTATGGATTTTACCTACTGGGGTTGTTAGGCTGGGCAACAGACCCCTCACAAATCATGCATCTATAGAAGTTATTTTTTTTAATGAAGCTGTATCAGTTAACAGCATGGTGTGCTTTAATGATTACCAATGTGTTTGAGCATTTGAGAACAACACTGCATGGCTCCCCTTTAATATAACAAGGGCAACCTTCACACAGTTTGGATTTCTCTATTGTGTTATTCATACATTTGTGTTTGTTTTGGAGATATATGATATATCCGTTGTTTCCTTTAATTAATTAAACTTCTTTTCTTCTAATATGGCATCTTATGTTTCAGTGGCTTGATTGTATTGCTCAGCTGTTACGTCTATACCCAGCTGCATTTGAGTTTTCATCTGTAAGTCTTCTTTTCCTTTGTACCTGTACGGGTCTGCTAAAACTAGGTCTCTTCATGGATATTGATCATAACCTGGATTGTTTTTGTTGCAGAAATTCCTTGTTGACTTTATGGATTGCGTGTTATCATGTCGCTTTGGGAACTTCTTATGCAATAGGTATTCAATCTAGGGACCTTCTTGGCTATTTTGTCCGTATGTCATACCTGCATTTTATGATCTAGTGAATGTGGGGGGAACAAAGGCATTCGTCACACTCTTTTCTTATTTTTGTTTTGTCCAGAGTGTGAATCACTGGACATAAGTGAAGTATATAAAACAGGAAACTTGAAATGCAGGTCTTTTGTGTTTGAGAGATATTTATTAGTAGGAAATTTTGTAAGGATCGAACTTCTTTTAACTTCAGATTGATTTCTCAATTAAAGTAGGATGTATGCATTGAATAAAAGGAACCTCTGTAAGGAGACATGATGTCATTCATCTGGGATTTTCCATAGGCCCTTGGCTGTGTTAACTATCCGATTCGGGAAAATAACTAGCAGGATTATAGTTGACTTAAGTCACTGAGCAATTGGACTACCTCTCAAGTTTTTCTTGATTATATATTAATGCACGTCTGGTGCTCAAATCAATTCAAAGCATTAGCGGCGGCTACCTGTTATAATCTAGTCATTTGTTTACCCAGTAATCATGTCGTATCCTGTTTTAGAATCACCCAGTAAGCTGTATAATCCATAAATGAAGATTGAAATCCTATTGATTGTGTGCCTAAATGCGCTTGTCCTGACCATGCTAGCTCTTTGGTTAATCAGATAATGTTTGATTTATTTTCTTTATTTGCACGGTTAAAATATTCTGCACAGCTAATTTCTGATTCAAAATGCAAGTGAGCGGGAAAGGGATCAATCTGGGGTTACAAGCTCTTGCCATTGCATGTGGACGTACTTGGCTGATCTCCGGGCTTCTGGTGGCAGCTTCCATGAGCACATCAATCCATTTTATGATGCAGATAGGTATAATGCTCCCCTAGTGCCGCCTGCTGCAGCACTTGCTCCAACACTATGGCCTCAGTTTTATTTGAGATGGACATGCCCACCTGAATCACAAGGTGGTGGTCTTGAATCCCATTGGCATTCCATGAGTAAAAAATATGCGGCCTCAATTAAGGTACTTATCTATAGCCTTTCATTATTTATTATGCAGGGTCATCATCGCTAATTTTTTGATTTCATACATGAGTTAGGACTTAGGAGTCATGGCTGAAGATAGGTTGTGACCATAAGAGGGATATTAGTATGTTCTGTTCATTCATCCGTGGTAACGTTTTTGTATTCTTTCTTTCTCATGCATTGGGTAGGCAAAGGAGATGGCTGAATCAAGATCACGGGATACTAGAATGAAGATGGAGTCTATGCGGGCAGACTTGCAGAGGGAGAGGCGTGCAAGTAGTTCAGCCTTAGCCATGGCTCAAAGGGCTCGAAAGGAAAACAATGCCATTAGAAGGGCACTCCAAAGTATAGGTTGCAAAGTCAGTTTCTCGATGAACGAAAACCAAGTGGACAGTACCGAGGAGATGTCGTATTCATTTCGAAGGGAGGCAGATGCTGGATCCCAACAAGATGATAATGCTGACTTATCTGTATCCATATCTGCGATTGAGGACAGTTTGGTGTCAGAGACACCAAGCAACCATGTTTGCGAGTCGTTCTGCCCCTTGCTCACGAGAGAGGAGTGCAGATGGCCATATACTGCGTGTGCGCAGCGAGCAAGCCAGTTTGTTGGTGTAAAAGCAAATTTTGATGCTTTTGACCGGCTATCAATAAAAGACAGCTATTTTGGCCCAGAATAGGTGAGACCATGTGCTCAAGTCGATGCAATTTGACAGTTTGACAGCTGCCGGTAGATATTTTTTCCCGTGGTGGCGCCTCTCAGTTTGCATTAACATCAAAAGGTATGCACTGAAAGCAAATGAAGATTGATTATTCTGACTTGAAGTTCATGTCGAACTCCCAAATTCCTCGGTGATGTACTAATGGTTTCTGCTGGTCAGTTGGTATTCTAGATTAGTGGTTAGTGGTTCGTTAAGAGTCACCGGGGACTGAAATAGCAGTCCTTTGTGTTGTATATAGTTTAAAAGCAAAATAATGCCAGATGCGGAAGGTAGTTTCTTTTACCTTTTGATTTCACTAAAATTCATCTGGTTAGCTTGGGAATAAGAGCTGATGTACACCTTGCTATGGTGAATAAAATGTGACCCGTCAAAAACATGGACACGTGGTTTATTACTGTACTTTGTTTCGTGAAACTAAATCACACTTTGCAAGATACATGTTTACTGCACTAAGGTTTAAGTTTTATTTTAATGTCTTGTGTAACCTTTTGAAAGATACCCCACATCAACTTAAAGTGTTGTGTCCTTTCTCTCTTCCGTGCGACACTGAATTAAACCAGCTCCATGAACGACTGAAGCACTAAATTAACTGAAAGGCAAAAAATTCTGAAGAACGGTCACATCATTTGCATCTGCAGAAGATTTCTAGAGGATGACCAAATTGTTGCATTTGAAGAAACTATTCCTGAAAGGCAATCACCGTTTTCCATCCAAAATGCACAACCAAATTTCTGAAGCACAGAATGAACTCAGTGCAGAGAAGGTAAGAATCAGAGCAATCTTACGATGAGCAGGCCAAAAGGATCGACCGTAGACAGGCCCAGCTTCAACACCTGAATGACCAATATGCCAATCTAGTTCGACTGAAAGAAAAGATCAAATGCAAAGTGGATTGAACCATCGTGCTGCTCTTTCGAGCATACAATGCCACGGAATACTGCAAGGTATGCAGACATGCACAAACATCGTGGGTAGTGATAGAATCAAGCGTTTATTATCGCTTAATATCTCGAACATGCACAAACTTCATGAGCAATGTAGTTTATCAAACTCATGATTTCAGAACAAGTCATGGATGGAGTAGGAGGGTAGAATGTTTAGGGAATCATTATTGCCTTGCTCATAGCATCATAGCCAAACATGGAAGTGCTTGCAGCAAACAAAAGCACAGGAAAAAAATAGAAGGGATGCTAGTGGTGAGCTGCAACAGCAGGAGCTCCTTCAGCTTCCTCCTTGGCCTTGCGAGCAGCAGCTCTTATCTGACGTTGCTCCTCCTTGTAGATCCTGTTCCTGCGCTGGAACTGCAGTAGACGAAACCACAAAAAATGAGTACACAATTTTCCTATCAGCTTATCATGTTTCTTAAAATCACGCAGCAGAATGAAATAGAAGTGCAGAATAATATGAGTTCAGACTGGCGACTTGTTTCCACATTCATCTTATCTAGCAGCTGAAAAACACTTCAATAGCTATGAAGGGGAAAAATGATTCCAAGGAATATTTTTACCAGGAAAATGGTTCTAGATTATCTCTTTGAAACGAAACATCGTTCAGAATACGATCTCATCAAGCATGGCAGGATGTAACAGCTACTTCAATATAATTTCAACCCTTTTGTGCTTCTAATAGTCACATCCTAGAACCAGCAATTCTCCTAATTAGTTGGCTATCTGAGCCACAATTTCGGACACACCATGCTTGACAATATCGAGCTGGACAGCAACACACGAGGAAATGTAGCATGTAGTAAGAACCCCAACCCACTTTGTCCAATACAATCGATTACTGATCCATGTGCAATCCTACTCTGCTCGAACACAGCTACGAGGAATCGATTCAAAAGACCGACGTACATTGACCACGATAAAATTATTAATCAACAGAACATGAACCTCCAAGTTGGAGGAGACATCGAGAACAATCGATTCCCCTCCACTTCGATACTGCCACTAAAGATCAGATAAGTCTGAAATTCCAGGGTGGCTCGCCTACGAATCCTACGAGGCAGCGTCGGCGGATCTAGGTAGCCGCCGTTCAGCGTCGCGGCGGCAGATCAGAGGAGGAAGGACAATAGATCTCTCCACCCATCAGAGCGGGGAGAGAGAGTCGCAGGGTGGGCGGGGGAGTAGAGGGAAAGGATGGGTACCTCCTTGGAGTGGTGGAGGCACTCGAGGTAGTCCTCGCGGAGGAGGCCGCAGTCGGAGGGCTGGCGGCAGCGGCTCATGCACGAGCTGAAATCCAGCCAGAAGTCGTAGCACCGCCCCTTGTTCCCGTTGATGCCCCACCCGGACGCCATCGCCTCTTCTTTCTTCTTCTCCACCGCCGCCGCCGCCCACGGACGCCTCGCCTTGCTTCTTCTTCTCTCTCTCCGGTGGTCAGTCAGGACTTGGGATTGTCACCTACACACACTCTCTCTCCCCACCTTCATTCCCCTCGGCGAGGCGACGATGACAATGCCGGCCCACCTAGCATCCCACACACAGATTGTCATGTCTGTCTCTATTGGGCCTCCCGTGCGGCTCTGGACCTCCAGAAGTCACTCTAAGCATCTAAAAAAAAGTCACTTTTTTTTTTGGTTAAGGGAATATATTAATATCGTGAAGATACCAATTCCACCCAGCCTCTGCACCAACAAGATGTCCAAAGACACCACGGATGCACACAGCCAAGAAAAAATAAAAAAGAGAGAAATAAAAAAGTCATTCTTCCCTAAGAAAAAACAAAAGTCACTCTAGAAAGCAAAATGTACTCCGTACGTGCTAAAAATAAGTAAATGGATATGAGTGCTACATCCATCGGTAGGGCTGTACGACCGGAAAGTCCAAAGAAAGTTCGGGATGAGCCTTTAAAAAATAAATTAAATCTCTGTTTCAAAAGTTTCAAGAAAATTGAACAAAAAATCCTAGATATAGACAATGTCAAACTCTACTAGTGTGGAAAAAATTAATACAAAATAATTTATATTCTAGCCTACACAAAAATGACAAATCTATATTTTTTAAATATGCGCTGTTCACCGGATCCACACTTTTGTCATTGTTGGTCAGTCTAGAATATAATTTTCTTGTATTGGGATTTTGCACATTGGTAGAGTTCATCATTATCTATATCTAGGATCTTTTCTGGTTTTTTTGAAACTTACTGAGGGACATTTTTTTTAATTTAAAAACATGCTCCATGGAGTTCGGGTTAAAAAACGACGCACTCACTGTGTACGTTGGCATGACAGCGAAGGTTATTTAAAAAAACAGTTTGATGTTTTTTGAAATGTATACACTTTGATTTTCTTAAAAGTTCACTCATGTTGATGGAATGTGTCCTAGTCATATGTGTCGAGAGAGGTTTGGTCGATGACTCGAGCTGTACGAGACTACTCGTGGCCAACTCTAAACTTCTCTTTCTCAACACTGACCTAAATCGTACAAGACTTCCCCGGACTCGACCCTACACTTCCCAACTGAATCTTGAAGCTCTGGTGTCCTTCCCTAATTTTATTCAAGTGAAAATGAATAAGTGCATGTCTCTTTAAGATATTTATAGCCTTGGATGCCTTTGCAAAATGACCGTACATAGGAAAGATATAATGGTAAAATTTGGTTCAGGGGCGGAAGGGGGCTCTTATCTCTTCATCGAAGTATGTTTGTTTCATTTCGGGTGCTTCTTTACTTTATCTTTATCTTTCCTTGACTTGTTGACCATCGCGTTTGACTATGACGCCATGTATACACCACATAGGACTAGCAACCCGAAGTTAACTTTTCCCACAACAACAATGATTTCATTCTTGATAAAAGTTATACAAAGAAAAAAGCTGCACATCATTCAACCTTGCCTTTTGGTACATGAAAAAAGCTGAACAAATTATTACATGAAAACACTCGAGGAAAAACGATGTTTCCGCCATACAGTTTTTACATTGTTTATGCAGAGAACAATATAATGATAGTTTGGAATTCAACCTATGCTAGAATCAAACTACAGACCCTATTCTTTCCCTTAATGTGGTGCTTATTTACAGTAGCAACCACAAAAAATAAGACCCCACTTATTCACAAGGGAAGCGGACTGGCACCTGTTATTTCCATTTCCTATACTAGGGGACACCCGTGTATCGAAAATTGCAGAAAATCTGGGACACGCTGATAAGTAAAGTGTTATATCGCCAGTCAATCACAACACCTTCGCTCCTGGTTTAGACTCCTGTGTAGATTCCTTCTTTCTTCTGCGATATGAAATAAGCTAACCTTTGACGGGTTACTTTGTTCTGCGCCATCTGGACATTAAGGAAACCAGAAAAAGCATCTGCGTTCAGAAGGAACCCACCGTCCATCCAAATGTTTGGAGTTTCATATTTTCATGGATTAAGAAGTGAAGCCAGGTTAAGTCCTCACGGAAACAGATTTGGGTTCTTATTATTTTTTTAAAAAATCCGCTGTACGGGCTTTCCCTACCGCATTCCTTTCAAAAAAGAAAAAAAATTCATGGATTTTTCGTGAGCAATGGAGAACACAAGGTAACAGGAGACCTTATTTCTCCAATGTAGCTAGGTGTCAGTGTTGAAGGAGGTACTCAGGCTAGTGTGACCTTCTTGCCTTTCGATTCTCTAGCCTGCATAACATTCTTTCAGTAATCCTCCAAGAAATACCATGCTAAAAAGATAACAATTGCAGGTAAATATTTAGTTTGTGTGCTGTGAAATTGAGTACGAACTAGCACCTTTGTGGAAATAGACTTCCTGGACGACACAAATTCGCCAAACTCCTTATCGTAACCCCTCTTATCATCTACTGGTGTAGAAGGTCTAGCCTTCATAGCAACAGACATGAGAAGTTCTTTGCTGATACACGGTTCTCCTTCGGGGATACCGTTCTCTTTGCTATCCAGAACTTCATGAATCGCTGCCAACCCAGCATCTGTTAGAATAGCTGCGAGATCAGCACCTGTAAATCCTTCAGTCAACGAAGCAACTTCTTCCAGACTGGCATCACTTGCCAGTGAAACCTGAGGCCAACAGGAGACATAAAAACGAAGCCAAAACTAAAAAGAATGTGGATGCAGAGAAAACAAATTTTCATGAATTCAAATTTATTTTTGATCATGTAAGTGAGTGTAATATTTCTCTGCTGAAATTGCTCATAGAACGAGAGAATCTACAGAATTGATGAAATACCAGAACAGAAAGTAACTCTAAGGTATTTCTTTTAGGTGTACAACAATATATACATAAAGGCGCCATCCTCTTGTAGTCTACTGAGAAAGGTTTTATTGACCCAGGAACAACAACAAGCTCATGCACTGCACAGTATACCTAAAAAACTAGAGAGAAAACTACTCATTTGCTGATGTTCACATAACTGGTGATGCAAAAAAAAAAAAAAAAATCTCACCGTAAAAATTTGTACTACCTCCGATCCATATTAGTGGGCACAAATTTGTCTAGATACACATGTATCTAGTCTAAATACTTAACTAGATACATATGAATTTAGACAAAGCTATGCCCACTAATATGGATCGGAGGGAGTAAAAAAGGGCAACATGACAGAACAAACAACAAAATTAACAACACATTCTACAGAAATCTCACCGTTCGAGAGTGCACTTTCAGAATTTCTAAACGCTCATCCCATCGAGGGAAATCACAAAAGACAAGACGATCGAATCGTCCAGGCCGCAAGAGTGCAGCATCAATTAATTGTGGTTTGCTGCACATGAGAAAACAGTGACCCCATCAAAAAATGGAATGAAATGAAGTGAACATATGAGTAAAACGATCCTCATTGGTAGAAGTTCTATCATCCTATGCCGGCTGAAATTATGAAGATTCAAAAGAGTCCATAGAAAGAAATTTAAGACAAAAGGATGGATCTGAGAGAAATTAAAATCCAGAAACAAACAAAATAAGAAAGAGACTACAATCTCTTTTGCTTTGAGAACTAACCTTGTAGCAGCAAACACAAATACTCCAGTCAAAGTTTCCACACCATCTAGTTCAGTTAAGAACTGCATACATACAATTAAAACAACACAAATCATGACAAAAATAATAATAAGATAATGTTCTGCCTTTTTTGTACCAAAAGATCGACCTACAAAAGTTGAGTAGCAGCAAAGGCAAGTTACTTACCTGATTAACAACACGATCAGAAACTCCTGCACTATGCGTTCCTCGTTGAGGTGCAATGGAGTCAAATTCATCGAAGAACAGTAGGCAAGGTGCTGCTGCAGCTGCCTTTGCAAAAAAGTCACGAACCTGGAATCGACTGATTAATATCAGAACATGGTGATCTCAGTGATGTTTTGTAACTCAAATGAATGATTACAATTAGCAGTAAGACAGGTTTGAACAATACAAGATGCAGCGGAATATCATGCTCTCACAGCACTTTCTGCCAATAGAAAAAAGATGTGCTTTTAGAAGCATATCATAAAGAAGAAAAGACACAATGAAATATCTCAAGTATCATTTAAATATCTGTGGATTAAATTAGAAAGGCGAAGAGGAGAAATCACATATCACACTGATAAAAAAAGAGAAGTTCCTTACAGATTGCTCAGAAGAACCGATGTACTTATTCAACAGCTCTGGACCCTTGACTGAAATGAACCGTAGAGAACAAGCTGCAGCTGCAGCTGCAGCCCTCACAATATGTGTTTTACCACATCCAGGTGGTCCATAAAGGAGGACGTTTGATCGCAACCGTACAGGTGCCTTAGTAAAGACATTTGGGTACATTGATGGCAATTCAAGAGTCTATAAGGGGGAAAACAAATATAAGTAGAGCCATCTTACACAGGTAATAAAATGAAGGTGTGTAGAGAACAGTTAGTTGTTCATGAGCATATAACTTAGAAATCAAAGTCATTAGAATGTATCTAATAGTCAGTACTCTTCAATGTCCCCAACCGTCAGAAGAAAAGGTGACTTTTAGATTACTGTTAAGGTCAGATGTAGGCGGACAGAAAAATTGTTTGTTCCGTTAGTTAAAAGGCATTCATCCCCTGAACAATGACCATGGTATACCCTAGTGGAAATTAATACCAACCATCATATCTTAAAGCTAAGGTTACAATACAAAAATTGGTGAAACTTTTACAGCCAGGAAAATTAGATGTTGAGGTCTGGTCGCATCATGTTTAATACTCCCTCCGTCCCAAAATGAGTGTCTTAAATTTGCCCAAATATGAATGTATCTATACATGAAACACGTCTAGATACATCCATATTTGGACAAATCAAAGACACTTATTTTGGGACGGAGGGAGTATCTGTTAGCACCATGAAATAATTTGAAGAAGTCGAGAGTGCACCTCTTTAATAATAGTTACTGCTTCGTTAAGCCCTCCAACATCTTCCCAACCGCCATCATTTCCATCAGGAGCATATTTCCTAAGATCACGCATGGCAACAGGAAGGAAGTCATGCAGTGCTGTCAAGAAGTCTTCCATCACCAGCGTTGGGTTCACAGAGTTCAAATAGGCATAAGGAAGAACAAAGCGAGAGGCAGCAGCATGCACAGCCCTATCAACCAAAATTCCCTGCAATTCAACAGTAGCGTAAGACACAGATTGGTCACACAGCACAGCACATACACCAACTTTTATCTGGTAGACCTACTCATACCAAATAAAATTTATATCTCCAGAACTGTAGCAACAATAAGAATAATTATATGATAAGGTGCTCTACACAAACATGTTACATGATTGAGCCATAAGTATAGTCTGACTATAAGAGAAATTACAAGTTCTAATTTTGGATATGCTTGTTGATACCTGATAGTTGATAAAGAGGAGTTGCATAAAAGGAAACATTACCAAGTCATATGCATCATAGCCATCGCATTTTGATGCTACCTCTGAGATAACTTCCTCAGAACAGTGTAACTCATGTTCTTCAACTTGATGTTTCAGTAGTGCTTCACGCTCAGGGATGGCAAGAGCGCGGAGTTCAACGTGGAAATCAAATCTCCCTGTGGAATTTCTTATTAGTTCATCAGAAGTTGTTGATGCAACTCCAGACTTGATGAAAAGATGGGAAGAAAATAACCAGATGACGTCAGCTCTTGAGGAAGACTCTGAAGTGATTGAACAGAAGCCATCAGCGCAATAGGTCCATATCCACATGCATTACGACTCTTATCCTAGCAAGAATACAGGGTCAGGCTAAGCAAGTAGGACACACAAGTACTCTTGCAAAACAAGAACTCATACAGCCACACACATATCGAGATGACCGTTATCCAAGTTTGTTTTTATATATCATAACAATGCAAATAAGGAATGATATGGTAACACCTGCTTACCTTATACTCATCCAGAATGTCAGTCAAGTATCTTACTAGAGAATTAGAAGAACTGGACGATTGAGATACTTGAGGATCTGAAGAGACTGAAATGACATTGTCTAGATCATCTAATATGATAATAGAAGGTGAATGAAGCAACGCTTTGGAAATGCTGTCTTCAATTATTTGCCTTGTCTCCTTAGCCTTGCCAGTTCCAAGTTTGGAACAGTCCATATATATTCTGCTCTTAACAACAAAATCCGCCTTTTATCGATATATTTTAAGGTACAATGATCATTATTTGAAAACAAGAAGGAACTTAGTTTCTCGTAAAGAGTGGCTTACACGTGTGCCAGTATCTCTTTATGGTCTTCAAAGAATTTTGCAGCAGCCCGTGTCAAAGCAGTTTTCCCAGAACCCTGAAACCAAAAATAAAGTTACAGAAATTTGTAAAGATTTTTTTAATTCATAGACTCAGAAACAAAAAGTATGTCAATATGGATGTCAAGTTTTACAACAGAAACGTGGTACTATTACTTACTCGCGGCCCATGGACAAGAACATGTCCAGGAAAGGGGAACTTTAGCCTGTTAAATAACCTCAGAGCAGTTGATGACAAGAGCATGGATAGTCCTTCAAAAAAGAAAGCATAAAAAACATAAAGTGAACAACAAGAATGGCAATACTTCAATGAATCTAGAAGAAAAATAAGGAAATATTTTCAAATTTAGTGGGGAAAGAAAGTACTTTTTGTCACATCCGACATTGCATTCTCCATCCAGCCTAACGAAGACCGAGTCAGCGTAAAAGCATCGTTGAAGCCATTGTCCACAACAGAATCAAACGATATAGCTTCACCGAGTTCCAACCTCCCAAAGTTCAGTTCCAAGTTTTCTGGATCATCAGTCGGAGCATTCCAGGTAATCTCAACATTGCCTTGTGAATTGTTGTAACCAGGGTTTTCAAAAGCAATTGTTAACAAATAGAGAAAATCAACTCCTCTGCTCAGTTCCCCATCTACCACTTCAAAATGGATCAGAACTTTTGCTGGTAAAACTACTGAACTTATCTCAGAATTTTCAGCATGCAAGCCCATTTCTTTAAGTTGCCCAATAAGCCAATGTTTAATAAGTACCTTCTGTTCTGACATGGATTCAGAAGTACTATTAACATCTGCGCTCGGAAGATGTCCACTGTCAGGAGCTTTCTGAAAAGAATTGCCATTTTCGGAAGAAATACTGGTGTTCCTCCAAGTGTCATTCTCGCGACTACCTAAATTGCCACTATCGTGCACATATTTTCCATGCATATGGAAATGTAAAGGGCACATTTTCATTATAGGCTCATCTTTCTTGACATTAGCACTGCATTTCTTCACATAAACCCCTGGGGAACAGACAAACACCATTTCAGATAATTGTAAATTAAGTGGCAGAGAAGGTGCAACCAATAGACTGGCAAAATGGCTATGAGAAATGCTTCAAATTCAATCAAAATTCATAGAATAAAGCTGGTTACTTCTTGGTATAGGGAAGAAAGACCTGATCTGTGAACTCACATGAATGTGTATCTGCACTTATGAAGTGACGAATAGAGTGGGGAAGCATAACATGCTCTTTAGCAACAGAGTCTGAGAATAAGATATACACAACTACTTCTCGTGTCCTTTTAGGTACTGAAACACCCTTCTTGTGTGCAGCTTCTTTGTCTTTTTCAGTAAGTCCCTTAGGTGATGATTTAGATGATATAGTGACCAACTGGAGATTGCCAAATGAAGTCCTTGCAGCTGTATCTGGATGTATCAGCACAGCAAAGCTCACAACCACACCCAGTTCAATACCCTTAGATTTGAATTTATGTGCATACTTTCTATCTGCTGCTTGAACACGTAAGAGTGCTTTTGTTTTGACCTGTTCCTTTAGTGAACTTTCCTTTTGCACATCCTGATATTTCTCTTTACGGTTTTTGGGTGCCACAGCAACTTCAGTTCCCGGCACAAGTTGAACTGGAAAAAGGCACAACAGATAATTATATATAATTAAGAAGGAAATAAATCTGAAACATAGTCATAAGTAAATACACAATTAATGACTAGAACGTATTCCCTCCGTTTCTAAATATAAGATGTTTTAGCTGTTTCACATGTTGACTAGGAGCGGACCCAAATGAGTGAATATACACACTAAACGTGTCTAAATACATGTAGATACATGTGAATGTGGAAAAGGCTAAAACATTTTATATTTAGGAACAGAGGGAGTACCAGGATATTACAGTAATGCAGTACAGTGCATCAAAGAAACTTCACACCTATGATGCTCTAGAGGCTAGAACTATATTTCGGGATTTCTTGAGAATCACATTAGCTCTAGTCAAATGGAGTACGAGCGTACTAGAAAACTTACAAATCACTGCCAGTAGGAAATAGATAACT
Source organism: Poa pratensis (assembly GCA_947311845.1). Classification (NCBI taxonomy): domain Eukaryota; kingdom Viridiplantae; phylum Streptophyta; class Magnoliopsida; order Poales; family Poaceae; genus Poa; species Poa pratensis. Next base: position 12,718,748 of record CAMZMU010000082.1, read on the forward strand.
CCGACAACATACCTAGTTATAGAGGCTAAATTAAAATATAACGAGTCTTCGGAAATTATATATAGGTGAACATAAACAATTCATGCCTTACTTATGCTGATATCATGATTTTGAACAAGCAAAATATTATTATAAGAGATGAGATGCTAATTGAAATATTTTGGTTTGTCACCGATGTATACGTAATCTTAACAATGTAGTTTGCAAAACTTTTACAAAGCATCAAAATACTGCTTTAGGAAGTTGTGCAATTTAAGTTTTGGGAGAACATAGAAGTAACGGTTACTAGTAGAATCTTTTAAATACTGTGAACTAATGCTTGATTCTAGACAACATGAAAACCATACTTAGGACATGTACAAAAGATACTGACACACTCCTAAAATCATGAAAAATCAAGAAGTACAGCGGACCTAGGAGTACTTAATTTGTTTTCTTCACGAACAGGCTTAATTTGGTACATGAAAAGTCATAAAAAAGATCCTGTCCATGTAAGAAGTGATTTCCTTTTTATTTTATTTTTGGTAAGCACACATCTATAAGGCTACTTTCCATAATAAGAATAGTGCACTCACTCGAGTCATTACAAAATGCACACAATCCTCCCCTAACAAATCCACATTATATGACTTGATATATAAAATATGGGAAGAGGAAAATTACAACCTGTGAACACAGTGATATGTAAATGAACACACTGATAAGTAAATGGGCATCATATCATGCAGGTGAATGAAGCAAAAGAAAGCATACCAACTGACTTCTTGGGGATAGATGAAACCACAACAAACTTGACAATATTATGGCCATCCAACCACAGCGGGAATTTCATGCCCTCATAAACAATACCGACCTAGTGTCAAGAACAAAATTGAAAATTTAGGCACTGGGACTGAAAATGGATCTAAATAAGAAAGACAGAAAATAATGAAGAAGTGTGGTGTACAGATGATTGAATTCACTGTAAGACAAGAATTAACAGTTGGGGCAACATGTGATTAAGAGAGATATTTTACAGATGAAATAAGAAAGCACAGAAAATAAAGTAACTCGTACAGAACACATAATACCTGCTGCAAGATGGTTTCTTCGGCCAAATCAGCACGGCTCTCGAGTATCTCCCAATCATCCTCGCTAAAGGGTTCAATACTGACCGAGTCAGCTCTGGTCAGAGAGCGAGCTACACTGAGCTGAGCTACCGTTCCATCAGGCAATGAAATGCACTCTGCCAACTCTTGTGCAACCTGCAATGCTCCACCATCTGATGTCATACTGCAAATATCTGGAGCAAGCTTTTCTCTATGTAATGTAGACGCGTGTTTAAGGCTACCAAATTGAGGGCAAATCGGAGGTGATGAATAAAATTCAGCACGCTGGGTGGCCAATTTACAAGCTAGTGCTGTATTTGATTGAAAACAGATAGCAAACTTTGATCCCCAAAACACTCCAAGCATCGGTTCAGTGAACGGTCGCAGTAAATTCGGACTCCTAGAGGCTCTATCTAAGCAGCTGACAATCCACAGAAGGGGAGGGACGGGGACGCTCACCTCGATGGCGCGGGAGCGGGACGCGGCGCCGGACCAGGCGAGGGACCACCGTGCGCCGGCGGCCGCGCGGAGGTCGAGCGCGAGGACGGGCGGGAGGTCGCCGGAGGCGGAGGTGCGGGAGAGGGCCTGGATGAGGTGGAGCGGGAGCGCGACGAAGCAGCTCCGGGCGCCGCCCACGACGCGCACCTCCACCTCCATCCCACCACTGCTCCCCATGGCTCGCCGCTTCTCCTGGGAGCTGGACTCTGCTCTCCTTTCTGTTACGATGGTCAAATAGGTCAACTGCCTGCTGATTTGAGCTGCCTTTTTATAGAGGGAAGAAGTAGTTTAGAACACATCAACTTTACACTAATTTGTAGGCAATCAGTTTTTTTAGATTGGCAATCAGTTTTTAACAAGATACCCTCCCCTTCCAAAATTATGTTGCATATAATTTTTTTATCGAAATAAAAATTTATAATTTTTGATCAAGTATATATAAAAAACAATTAGATTCAATTTTCACATGAAAAAACCCTGGATTCTGGAGGCAGAAGCCGTTTGGAGCACATGAATTTCATAAATAAAACTAAACTTTGGAGGGAACTTGTTATGTGGGGAATCAGCCCTGACCGCACCACCTCCTGGTGTAGCCTAAGTGGTTAGGTTTTAGGTTCAGATTCGTATTAGGTTCAGAGTCCTGTTTAGATTCAGTTTCAGAGTCCAGATTGCATCTACTTTGAGTCGGCTTGTAAGCCAAGTTATCCCTCCTATATATTGGGCTTCTCCCATGATCAATAAAGCAATGAGAATTCAGAGTATTTACTTTATATTAGGTCTAGCATAATTTAGTTTGTTCCATCTGGTATCAGAGCCATCTACGATGGGGGATGATCTCAAGGACGAGAACATCAGCCTCCTGCTGAAAGATCTGGCGACCTAGGTGAAGGAAGTGGTGGCGCAGCGGACTGCCGACCAGGCCTTCATGGAGAAAATCGTCCAGCGCCTCGAAGCCCTGGAGCAGCGCGCCAGCGCCCCACCAGCTGCTACCTAGGTCGGCCCGCCCACGGAGTTTCAGCCGGCAGCCAACAGCTCCTCCGCTGCCTCCTCCACGCCGGCACATGCCTCCACCGCCCTCGCGTCCACCCCCACCCTCATGAGCGCAGGATCTGATCCGCGCCTTCACGCACCACCTTCCCAATTTCCGACCCCCCAGATTTTCCCGCAGCAAACTGGCCCTCCACCACCCCACCACCAACCCTCTTACCCTTCGTTCAACCCAGCACTCTTCGCCTCTCCGCCGCCACCGCCCTACCAGCAGCCGCCCACCACCCCTTACCAGCCACCGCCTCAACCACTACAGACACAACCCACATATGCCGCCTCGCCGTACCTCACATCTATTCCCCCCTCCCTTACCAGCACCAACACCCTGGTCACGGCTCCAGCTCCGGTGTCCTATGATTCCACAAGCTCGACTTTCCGACCTACGATGGTTCCGTCGAGCCGCTTGGCTGACTTCATCGTTGTGAACAATTCTTCCGGGGTCAACGCACACAAGAGGCTGACAAGGTGTGGACAGCATCATACCACGTCGTGGACACAGCTCAGTTCTGGTACCTCCAATTTGAGCGCGATCATGGCATCCCATCCTGGCAGCACTTCAAGGAGGCGTGTCACCTTCAGTTTGGGCCATCTGTGCGTGCCAATCCCCTCGGCGAGTTGGCTCGGCTTCCGTTCACCTCCACGGTTGCCGACTACACGAGCAGATTTATGGCGCTCTTGTGCAGGACCAGCGAGCCATTGAGCTCAGCCCAGCAACGTTACCTTTACACAGCCGGGCTTCCCGAGGGCCTCAGAGTTGATGTTGAGCTTCAGCAACCACTTGACCTCCATACTGCCATCTCCTTCGCCAAGGCCTATGAACAGCGGCATTGCCCTCCACCAACATCAGCACAACAACCTTGTGGGTCTACAGGGCCATTGTACCCCTCCGGTTCTCCTGCAGTCAACGCAGCTACGATATCTTCCCCGCCACCACCAGCACGACTAGCACTACCGTTGACCACTCCAGAGCCAACCCCGCCACGGCAAGTTTGGCGCCTCACTCCAGCAGAGTTGGCAGAACGTCGTCGTCAGGGTCTTTGCTTCAACTGTGATGAGACTTATGTTCGGGGTCACCGGTGCGCACGGCTTTTCTTCATCGAGGCTGACGACTATTTTTTTTTTGCGGGGGGAAAAAAGAATTACAATTAAAGCGAGACAGGGCTGCAATCAGAAGCTATGGCCGCCGTGATTTCCTGGGGGAAGCTCCTCGGCCAAAATGCTGTTCTTGCATGTACTCTGCCCATTCTAGCTAGTTCGTGACTGGCTCCATTTGCATCACGAGGGATCCCAGCTAGTTCGGTTTCTCTTTCCCTTAAAAGATCTCTGATAGAATTGATCCTGAAGGCATGGATGGAAGTGTTGGGCGTATCCTTCTTGATCAGTGCCACGGCATCAGCACAATCCGTTTCCACGGTGAACGGCAGCTCGGTCCACAGCAAGGAGAGCTGCAGCCCCTCTTCAATGGCTCTCAGCTCCGCCTCCGTCGCATCATGACAATGCTCCAGCTTGCGGCAGGCCGCGAAAATGACGTCGCCTTTGTGATCACGGAGAATCATCCCTGATCCCGCCATCCCATCTGGAACGAAGGCACCGTCGCAGTTCAGCTTTGCCGTTCCTGGCGTTGGAGGCCGCCATCTCTTCCGCACCTTCTGGCGGCCATCAGCCCTGGAAGGAGCCTTTTTAAACCCACGCTCGTGGTTAATGACCATCTTCCCCTTCACTACATCTGCAACAGGAAATTGTTTAATCAGTAGAAGGGAATTGAGGTAACTAACAAGAAAACGGCGAGAGCCCTCAATCGATGGACAAGGCTTTTCATGTGTCATTTCGTTGTGGGCATGCCAAATACGCCACAGCGTCATAAGCATCATCGCTCTCTGGTCCTCGGATATGAGGCCGAGAATTTGCAGCAACCACTCGGGTCCAGACGCTACCAGCAGTTCATCCGGCGGCAGATCCCAATGTTCCTTCATCGCAAGCCAGAGACCACGGGCATGGGGGCACCGCATGAAGACGTGGAAAGTATCTTCATCTTCACGTCCACAAATATCGCAGGTTGCTTGCGTGACAATAACGCGCTTCATTAGATTAACCTTAGTGGCCAGAGCATTGCGGCCAATTTTCCACGCCAAGGTTCTAATCTTTGGTGGCACCGGACAGCTCCAGATCAACTGCCAGCATTGGCGTTCTCCATGGGGACGCGCACTAGAAGCTCCACGGTCTTGTTTAAGCATGCTCTCCGAAAGCGCAAGGCGGTATGCACTTTTGACACTGAAGCAGCCACGTTTGTCTGGATGCCAGGCAATGAAGTCCTTCTCATTTTGCTTCGAGGTTCTAATCTTCAGGATTTCGCCGATATCTTCCTGGTTGAAGTATAGCTGCAGCCGTTGGACGTTCCACTCGCCATCAGGTTGTAGGAAGTCCGCCACCCAGCGATAGCGACAGCGGCCTTGGGCAGAGCTTGGTTGGCGGCAAGAGTCCCTGGGAATCCATGGATCACGCCAGGCACGAATTTGTGTTCCATTGCCCACCCGCCAAATGACCCCTTGCTTTAACAACTCGAGGCCGTACTCGATACCGTGCCAAGTTGGCGATCCATTACCTGAAAAAACAGTGTCAATTAAGGACCCATTGGGATAGTATTTAGCCTTCAACAAACGTGCACATAGAGTGTCAGGGAATTGGATGAGACGCCAGGCCTGCCGAGCTAGCAAGGCTTGATTAAATAGTCGCATGTCCCTAAACCCCAGCCCTCCACAAATTTTCGGTCGGAGCATAATATCCCACGCCACCCAGCACGTCTTTCTCTTGCCATTCTCTGCACCCCACCAGTACCTTCTAATAATCTTCGTGAGTTCATCACAGAGACCCAAAGGTAGCTTGAACACGCTCATAACATAAACCGAGAGAGCCTGAGCCACAGATTTTATGAGTACTTCCTTTGCCGCTTGGGATTTATGGTTGTCATCCCACTCCACTAAGCATTTAGCTAATTTTGCTTGGAGGCTTTCAAACTTCCTTTTTGTCATCCGACCGTCAGGTGTAGGAAGACCAAGATACTCGGCCTCGAACGTCTCCTGTGTTATGTTCAGCACATGTTTTACCTCTGTCCTTGTAGCAATAGGGCAAGATTCGCCAAACATAATAGAGCATTTGTTTGGATTGATTAACTGGCCGGTACTTGTGGCATATTGATCCAGCAGCGATTTCACTCTTCCGGCCTGCTAAACTTCTGCTTTAAAAAATAACAAGCTATCGTCCGCGAAAAGGAGATGTGATATACCCGGAGCTTGGCGACATATTTTCACAGCCTCAATATTTCCGCCGGCCACCTCATGTTGCATCAGAGTGGATAAGCCATCAGCCACCAATAAGAAAAGAAAGGGGGATAAAGGATCACCTTGCTGGAGGCCCCGAGAAGGCGAAAATGAATCCAGGAGGCTCCCATTAAATTTTACCTTATACTGCACCGATGTGACACACGACATTATCCAGTCCACCCATCGGTACGAAAAGCCTAGCCTTTGCATCACTTTCCTTAAGAAATCCCAATCCACCCTATCATAAGCTTTCGAGAGATCTAGCTTGTATGCACAAAAGTTCCTGTCCTGTTTAACATTGTGCTCAATAAAATGTAGACATTCAAAGGCCACCAAAGCGTTATCGGTAATAAGTCTGCCCGGAATGAACGCACTTTGATTGACAGAAACAATCTCACCCAACATTGGCCTGATCCTGTTTACCATACATTTTGAAATGACTTTGTACACAACTGTACATAAGCTTATAGGCCGAAGGTCCTTCAGAGTTTCGGGTTGCTCCGTTTTAGGTATAAGGACAATGGCAGTATCGTTCACCCCCTCCGGCAAATGGCCGGTGACAAAGAACAACCTTACCGCATTAATAACATCTTCTTTGATTGTTCCCCAATTACGCTGATAGAACCTAGCCGGAAAACCATCTACTCCTGGCGCCTTTAGAGGACCTATTTGGAAGAGTGCATCAGCAATTTCATCATCCGTGAAATCCTTACAGAGAGCTTGGTTCATCTCCGAGGTGACCTTTTCCTGAATGAGGGAAATTAAAGCATCCGAATTTAGGGATGGATCCCTAGTAAACAATTCCTTAAAATAGGAAGTGGCCATACGCTCCATATCAGTAGGGACATCCTTCCAAACACCCTGATCATCCTTGAGCTTTTTTATTTTATTCCTCCTCGCCCGCCACTTAGCCGTCTGATGAAAAAATCTTGTGTTCCGATCGCCTTCTTTAAGCCAAGTAACCCGAGATCGCTGGAGCCACAACATCTCCTCTTTATAAAGCAGCTCATTGAGGTGATCGTTGGCTCGCCGGATAGCATGCTGATCAGCATTGTTCAACATAAGGTTCTCAAGATCTTTGCGGGCTTTATTCAGTTCGCGGAGGATGTTGCCGCACTTTTTCTTACTCCATGTTTGCAAAGCATCCATGACTTGGTTCAGACCGGACATGACATCAGCCAGATTATGTTTCCGTCCAGCATTCTCCCAGGCTCGCGCCACATGTTCAGGAAGCTCAGCCTCACGTTCCCAAAAAATTTCATATTGACGTCTGGGTTTAGTGCTTGTGCAGCGCTCCTCCTGAGTAATATTCAGCAAAATAGGATTATGGTCAGAGACTGAAGTTACCAGGTGTTGGACATCTCGAGGCTGACGACTATGACCAAGATAGCTCTATAACTTGACATCCTACAGCTTGAGGACAAGCTGTTTTTCGAGGAAGGGAGAGATGTTATGTGGGGAATCAGCCCTGACCGCACCACCTCCTGGTGTAGCCCAAAGTGGTTAGGTTTTAGGTTCAGATTCATATTAGGTTCAGAGTCCTGTTTAGATTCAGTTTCAGAGTCTAGATTGCATCTACTTTGAGTCGGCTTGTAAGCCAAGTTATCCCTTCTATATATTGGGCTTCTCCCATGATCAATAAAGCAATGAGAATTCAGAGTATTTACTTTATGTTAGGTCTAGCGTAATTTAGTTTGTTCCAGAACTAAACAGTAAAAAGCCCCTCTTTGACTTGTACGGAGTAGGAACTTTGCATGACTTCTGTATGATTTAATCCTTAGGATTTTTTCCTGTGAATTGCCGTTGGATTAAAGGAGTGGTGCCAAAATTCTTATGGATTGGAATCCTATGCCTCAATCCCATAGGAGAACTTGAACATCCCTTCCAATCTCTTTTTAAGTCTCGGTTGGGTACGATCCAGACACTTTCTGTATTTTTCAACCTTACCTGTGTTTTTACTATTCCTACGTTTCAATCCTGAAATCGAAAGATGCTCTAAAATCCGCCAAGGCAGATGAGAGAGCAGCAACTCGATAAGAGAAATTTTGATACAAATTGCACAGGAAACAGTTCAATTTTCCAGAGTCGTGAAAATTCCTGTGGGTCAAAGAGTGACGACAGATGCTCCTGGACATATATATTTCTTGAAAAGCTCAACAATCACACTTGCATATCATATCCTGTTTTAATTTCCTATTAACCAAAGTTATGAGCACCAGAAAGAAAAGTTTCTAACAGTGAAAGGACAAACAATTTACATCAAAGCCAATTGGCTGTTCTACTACTGCTTCCTGATTTCTGTTTCATCTGTCACTAGTCCTCCGGGAAATGTTATGATGCAAAACTTCACAGTAAATGATCCTCCCTTTGATACTCCAGAACATGTCCTTGAAGAGTATACTCTGCTTGCAGCTGCAGATTGCTCGGATCTCTTGGTGTGTTCTCATGTCGCAGCTATGATCCGGCAGCGAAGTGATGGTTGTTGTCAGCTAATGGTGTGGACTTCACCTGTTGAACGGTGGGTTCTTCTGAAATGTCCCAGGAGCAAATACCGGCAAGGCCTCGGCTGTTCGCCCCCTCTCATCGTGCTCCCTCCTGTCATCTGGCTGCGCTCTCGAGTTCGGTTCATTCCTTCGAGACTCAGCAACAGCAGCACCCAGAACAGGCCCACCAAAGAATATCGATTGTCCAGAGTACGTCAGTCTCTCAGAACGCTGTCCAGATGGCAATGCTGAGGAAGAGGCATTCATCGGTGCAAGATTTCTACCGCGGCTGTTGCCTGGCTCGCCAGTCGGGTTTGCCAAGAAAGGCGGTGCTCTTACTGGCTGATCAGCAGAAGCACCACCCGCTCCCCCGGGCCTTGTGGGTGCGTGTGCCACCGACACATACCGACCAGCATCTTGATCCCAAACAACCGATGCTCTTCGGTTCTCCCGAACATAGGATGTCGCTGACTGGAACATTGGGTTGGTTACCTGCTTAGTTGGAAGAGCAGGTGGCCTCGGTATCCTCTCTGGTGGAGGTGCGGGACGGCACATTGATCTGCGTGTGAGGTGCAAGCTTGTGGATGTGGACCGGGCTGCTCACACTGCTAGCACTCTGCGTGCCTGTCTCGTAGTCATCGCTCGCGAGACTCTGAGGATACGAGTTCTGAAGAGAAGACAGTTTCAGACCACCCCTTTGTTCCCTTGCTGCGCTGTAATCGACACTCATGCTGCTCCTGACACTGCCGTTGCCACTAGAGCTAAGGTCGGCATCATGGCCCCCACGGGCATCTCTGGGTCGGAGGACGGAGGACGATGCCCGAGCTCTTGCAGCCGCTTTCATGGCCTCATTGCCGTCCAGCTTCGCAAGCTTCCACGCACTGATTTTGACTTGCTTCTTGGCTTTGTTTGGTCTTTCAGCATGTCCAGTGGCATCAGGGTCGACGGTCGAAGGTACCATGCCACGCTCCAAATGTGGGATAACTTCGTCCTGCTTCATAGTAGGCACAAATCTCAGCAATAATGCCTCCAAACAAGTATATTACATATTATTTGCATAGGTTTTCAAAGATACACTATGGGATAGTTTAGCGAGCTTAAAATTCACAATGTGGTATGCTTGTCGTCCAATATTACCTGATCAACGAAAATCCTTGGAGGTGTGCACCATGCACCCTTGTAGTGAAGACCAAGTGAACTTCCGCCGCTGAATCCAGTAGTTGCTGAATTTGTTGGGGAATAAATAATGTTTACTCTCTCATTTTCCTCTTCATCTTGAGGTACTTCACTCATAGCTCTCATTGCGACAACATATTCATAAGTTGTAATCCCCTGATGCAGAGCAAGCAAAATAAATTTAACAATTCAATCAAACAATAAAACGTTTGAATACACGCTACACTTGGTGGGAATTGTGAGACAACCTTTCTGATCAATAGCATGTGGAAGAAGAAAAGTTCTCCTAAAGGTACGCAAGCAACTAGAGACAGAAGAGTAAATATTCCCTGTACATAAGAAATGCATTCAGTCAGCTAACCGCAAGCCGCAAGGTCATACAATAAAAAAATGAGAACAAGAAACAGTGAACTAATTGTCTTTCAGGGCTATACAGTTACAGGCGCCCGAATCATAATCTCCAATATTTAATAGTTACGGACTTACGGTAATAAAGAATGGCAACTTACTACAATAGCTGCAAAGGGAGGACGAGCTAATCCATTCCCAAGCTTTTCATGAATAATTTTTTCTGCATTCGTGTTGACGAAGCACAGAACAAGAACAGCAATGCCTACTCCAACTTCAATAGCAAGCTGTCATACATGAGGTAAAAAATACATTAGGTAGCAAGTAGATGAATAAGTTAATACAAGGTGCAAAAGTGTTATATGATGTTAAATATTAATTTTGCAGTGAAAATTAGGTATTGGGTAAGGCCACTTTACAGACCCAGAGGAGACTGGTAGTCATCAGAGCAATGAATGTGAAATAGTTCTTGCGTCCAACACAGTTATTTAGCCACTGCAGCAGATGCAAAAAAAATCAGATATGCAAATTAAAATTGAAGGAAAATATAGCTTTTGTGTAAGAAATACCCGACAGTGATGATCAAATCCATCCACACACTTGTCACAACTTCTGCAATGTTTACTGAATTTGCGAACCTGAAATGTTTTCTTTGTAAATTAGAAAGATCTATATTGCAACCGAGTTTCTCGCTTCTTCTTAGAAATAAACAGAGCCCCTCTGGACTCCTTTTTTTGGTTGTAAATTAGCAATATCTGGCAGCACTAGTGTTCAGTTTTTCACTTCTACCAAAGTGCAGCATGCTAAACAGATAGGACCTGTTGACAAAATCTGAGACATGGGAAATTAAACAGTTCAAGCTTAAACATGAATATGGCTGTACCTCAGCATTACATAACGTGCAAAACAATGCATCTTCGCCATCAACTTCATTCTCTGAATCGTCAGACTTCCTGCAATCCTCCTTAACAAACAAAGCACAAATAAAGCCTCCAAAGTAGCACCCTGATCTTCTTCTTGGTGGTTGCATGCTTATATTGATATTTGTATCTCCAGCAGCTAAACCTCCATGGTTAGGACGCCCATTTTGAGAGCTCCTACAACTAGATGTGGGGGAGTTTCCAGGCAAGCTTGTGCCCTGCAAGCCAGCATTATTTTCTGGTGCATTGACATAACCATCATCAAACTTTGACATGATCCCAGGATCTGCAGGGTTTATACTAGTGCACCGGATATAAAGGACGAAGACAGCAAATGCCTGAAGGATTTGCCACGAGGAGGAGAAACGGTAAACAAAGAGCAAGTAACAATCCTTAAATGATGAGAAAGAAATACAATATAGGTGCAGTAGGCTTACCACAGGAGTGTAGATACCAACTGCGACATACTCAAGGATTTGCTTTCCCAAAAAAGGTGCAAAGAAGGCATAAAATGCAACCACCAGAAGGAAGAAAACTGTAATTGCAATGATCTGTTCAATAAGAGATTAAGACTTAGTCATTCCCCAGTCAAAAAGTTTGAAATTGTCGACTTTGAGACATATTTGAAATTCTTGTCAGTGTAAGGCGAACCGAAAAAGGTGGGATAAAAAAATGCATACAGGTATATCAGTATATGACTAACTATCGACAGCAGAACTTATAAATTATCAGATATGTATTACTCCCTCCATCCAAATGTGGATATATGGAAGTCAATTAATTTGGAACGGAGGGAGTACTTTCTGACATCACAATAAGGTCTTGTCTTTGTACGGCATTACAGGCAGGGACAGTACAACCCGCGCAAGTTCTTTCTCCTCTTTTAGCACAATTAAACACATAATTTTGATTTCACGGGAATGTCATAATGTAGAATTAACAGTACAAGTCCGGACATTTGCAAGCAATATAAAGTCAGTACTAGTTCATAAATCAATGCCATGGCCAAGAAATTACTTCAGGAGCTAGAGCTACTGTTACTAAATGTGAATGAACAAAATTAGTTTGCTTTCTGCAGCCATTTCAGTTGACTTGGACGCACTAGAAGTCAATAAAAAGGGGATCATCCGAATAAAAAGAAAAGTCTTGGAAGGATGAAGCCAAAGGGGATTCGTGGTTCAAGATTACAGAACACAACCCAGGCTCATGCCTAGTAGACGGAGGAACCAGGAATTAAAGCGAGCTGCCCTAGATAACTCGCCCAAATCACGCCCTTTTTTCAAGAACACAAAATTCACCCAGATCTTAAACAGGTCTCAGAATCCCTTGTTGCTGAAAACCAGGAGCAACAAGAATCATCCTCGCGCGCATTGCGCCCTGGAGACTGGGCTCCGATTAAAAACTACATTCGGCATTCATCTCCTGGAAGCAAAGACGGAACGGGAGTAGAAGACGAAATGTCAAAACTGAATTCTCGCAGCTGATCTGAATGGAAGTCCGCAACTTTCTCGAAGGTAGTTCGCGAGGAGCTGAGCTCGTCCCAGTAAATTCTACCGCATACGCTACATCTTCGAGGACAGTAGTAGCAAAGAAGAGAAGCCGGGCATCAAAATCTCACCTGGAATGTGTGTGCTGGGAGTTGCCATCCGTGCTTCCTCACCATGGCGGCCCCCTCTCTCTGCCTTTTCCCTGGTTTCTTGAGGGCAGTTCAGGAGCGGAGAGGAACAGAACGAGGCTGGAGATTTGTTTATAAAAAAGAAGAACGAAATACTCTCTCACTCACTCTCCTTCTTTTCTTCCTTGTTTCCTGGTCATTATCTTTTACCGGGTTCGGATTACCGTTGCTTTCTCGGTGTTCGTTAGTTGGGATCATTCAAAGGCGGTAAGAAGGGATCTTACGGCGTGCCCCTGCTTGCCTGCTGGGAGAGAGAAGACTAAAAAACAAGTCAAAGAGAGTTTCAGTTTTCGGAACTGAAATTGTGCAGCTGAGCTCTTTTGCCTTTTCTCATCTCACTCTGCTTTGGCTCTTCATTTTTGTAAGTATTTCATCTCACAGAGAATTTCAGGTATTTTCCTACGGAAACGGACAGAACAATAAATGTTGGTTGGATTCTACTACACCGTATGTATTTAATCGTGGATACCACTTGGTACACTAGTAGACACGTATGAGGTGTACTAACCACAACCTCTCAGAAATCATGGCTACGACTCTACGAGAAAGAGGTGAAACCTAGGGAAATGCACTTTGCCACATGGGAGTCACCTGCCACCGAAAAAACATTTTAGAATGTCAAAAAAAATCTGAAAATTTTTGGCGCATACATCTTGACATTCTATGTGCGCACGCCAAATTTCCGGGAAACCGCCATTTTGTGACTTGGGTGAAAAGACAAAAAAAAGTTTCATGAAAAGCCTTTTTCAGCACCAAATTATATCTTTTTTTACAAACGACACAGAAGATCTCTGTTTCTCGTGAGACAACTTTGTGAGCGTATAGAATATCGACATGTACGCTTGAATTTTCAGTCATACCAAAATGCATTAAAATATATTTTAAAAATTGGGAGCATATGCTCCCGGTGTCAAAACATCACCCCAAATGAAACCGATTGTCTGTTGGGAAAGAAGAATTACAAATGAGAAAAGGGAGAGAGCGGGTGACTACTTATGTGTATATGTTTGAATATTTAGCTCTATTGTGTTTACATGTGCGGTGTAAAAAGAACCTCGACCGCCCGTGAAAACCCACGGGCATTCAACTAGTAGAAATTTAACTTTGATGAAGAGTTGGTCTAACAATATATAATTATGTTATACAAACTGATATTGTTAGATCCGTTCTCAAACAAAGTTTCAAATGTCCAACTGCTTACTATGATTAGGTGGTGAAATTATTCTAAGATCATACCATTGTAGAAGTATAAAAGCTACTAAAAACTAAAGCATGAGTAGATGGTACGATACAAAGAGTTAGCGGAAAGGAGTAGTAGGAAAACTTCTAGTAATACTTACCTGAAAGACAAAAAAAGATTGAATTTGACTTTTTACTCCATAGTTCTGCTTTTCTGACACATATTATCTCATTTAGTGAAATACGCTATATAGAAAATTTTGAACATGGTTTGACCCTATTTTATCACTTTGCACATTTCTCTAGAATAGAATGACTTGTTAGGTCGATATCGTGTGGCAAAATATGTAAAGAGTGGAGTATGTCGTCAAAGATAATGTCTAGCCTTCTCTTGATCACCTGTTTAATTGCCCGTCTTCGTCTTCATATTTTTAGTCTCAGTAATCATCTTACACCTTTCTCAGCAGACAAGCATCGAAAAAAGAGGCTCCAAATTTTAAAATGGGTAATCTAAACATTTTTCATTATGTGGCGTAATTTAGTGTCACAAATGCATAATCAGATGGTAAAAAACGGAATTCACTCAAAAAAAACTTGCATGGCTCGTTGCCGTGAACAAGTAAACAAATGAATTTAGTAGTACTCAACCAAGCCTCGATCCGGTACTATACTAATGTTGCTTGACCGGAAAGCATGCATGCAACTACTCTAATAATCATGCTTCTAGCTGGCACATAAACAACCTGATCCTCAGTTTGTATCTATACTTAGCTAAGCTCACGTCGAAGTCAATGTGTGGGGTGCAACGAAAGGAATGATCGTCTGAATTCTTTAGCGGAAAGAACAATTTAGTGTGGTAAGCGCAGGTAGATGAGTGACGGGGCGAAGATTGATTGATCAATCAATAATGATGCATCTCATTACAAGTCCCAACCACTTCTCTATGGTTTCTTCTTCCGGCAGGTGGTCTCCTGGTCCAACATCTTTTCTTGCTCCTTCGTCTTTTTCCTCGTCGAGGATGCTCGCATTTTTCACATTTTACATTTTTTTAATTTTTTGCAGTAGTTTTGTCTTATTGAGAATATTCTTATGCTTTTCTAGGTAAATATGTTTGTTACTGTCGTCGAAACAACATGAGAGCAAGTGATATCTCTTCTCAAGTGGTTGCGCCACAATATGAGTTGGGTATGTAGTCGATAGTTTTAAACTTCAACGTGAACTATAGATAATTTTAAAGGTCAACGTGAACTAGCAAGATTGATATCATGGCCAGTCCTGAGATTTCAGGGCCTCGTAAACATCAAAATGATAATCAATACATGTATGGCCAAACGTTACCAATACATATATGAACTCCGCCTCTTGTCTAGAAAATGATTGCAGGTGCAATTTCATAGGAGAAGTCAAGATTTGGATACGAAAACGACGAATTATAATGCCAATTTATAACCTCTCACGCCATGATAACTTAGCACATTGGCCAAAATACACCACAAAATATGTAGTTCACAATTTGACATGAAACATATTATCTCTATGTTTTTTGGCTTTATTCTTCGGATCTTTTGTGTTTTTTGAGAAGCTTCTTATACCGGGGGGGGGGGGGGGGGGGGGGGGGTGGTGGTGGTAACATATAGTAGTAACATACAGTTCATGTTATAAAAAAATACAAAGAGTGATAACATAGTATTTTAAAACGTTAATGGCAAATAGATCTAGTCCACACATTTGCATCGGGATTCTTAAAATAATAAATGTTTCTAAAAAGAAGTGAGCCTAGATCACTTGGCTAGACGAGTGGATAAACAAACCAACCACCAGGTTTAAATCCTCGGGGTCACGGGCGCAGATTTGGGCTCTTATTATTTTCAAAAAACCTCAATGTGGGGAGCTCCCCCACTGCTTTCCTTTAAAAAAATCTACAAAAGGATAAATGAATTTGTCTATACCGCACCTATGATATCAACTACTATGGAGGTAGAAACACACACCGATGTTATATGCATTATATTAGTCAATGTTACTCTCCGGTATGAATAGCCTTATGCTTTTCTTATTTCCTAAGTAAATATGTTATACTATCATAGAAATAAACGTGAGAGTAGGGGATATCTTTCTCAAGTGGTTGCCCCACAATATGAGTTCGGTATGTACGATGACCTTAATAACCCGAAGGTCATCGTGAACTAGCAACATTGACACAACGATAATTTTTAATAGATTCGACACTCCAATCCTCGCTGAAGCGCGACTTATTCCTATAATAGAATGGTGCCGATGAAGGATTGGTTGAAGACTCAAATCATGCTCAACTTCTCGAGGCCAACACCAAACTACTCTTCCACGACATCGGTCAGAGACGTACTCGACTACTCGCACTGACCATAAGCTCCA
This sequence comes from Poa pratensis, assembly GCA_947311845.1. Classification (NCBI taxonomy): domain Eukaryota; kingdom Viridiplantae; phylum Streptophyta; class Magnoliopsida; order Poales; family Poaceae; genus Poa; species Poa pratensis. The sequence continues at coordinate 12,734,876 of CAMZMU010000082.1, forward strand.
TGAACTAGTCTTGTTGCTCTAGTATCTTCCCTTTAATTTTGTTCAAGTGAGAGTGAATGATACATTTCCATAGGAGGTTTTAATAAACTTGGAAAGATATTTGCGGAAAAGCGGAGGTGTTACCTTTCATGTAAAAGAGGGTGCTTATCGGGGCAGAGATGTACTTCCTTCAGGGTGTCCGTACTTTTCTCCAAAGTTTCACTATCTTTTCGATCTTCTAAGAATTTCAAGGAAATTTCTAAAGAGGAGAATATCTCTATGAAGAGAAAATGAGACCCCCAGGTGCCCAAAATTTTCTAGGCATTCCCCATTTTCGTATTATTTGTTTTTTTGGCATAGTTATCCTTGTTTTTCAAGTATTTCTCGCATTTCTTCATTGTTCTAAGAATATGAGGTCCTCCCATTATTTTCCGTGAGATATCAAAGTATCATTATAATTTTTGTAAATCTCATCGCAATGATATTGTAAGCGTCATCTTGATTCTTGCAATTGTTGTAAGAAAATATGTAGCCTTGCCATAATTCTGCTCCTTATGGCATCCTCGTTATTTTAGTACTATTTGTTTTTTTATTAACAACCGCAAACATGATTGTAGTCCTTCAGTTTCATATTAGTTGTGTTTCAGCAACAACTTGAAACATCCGTTTCAGTGACAACTAATTTTTTTTATTGATTTTTTTTTACAATTAATACCATATATTATTGCAGCGAATAGTACATGGTAGAGATACATAAGCTGACTATAGCGATTACAAAATAAAGTCTAAAAGAAAGGAGCAAATCTTCAAACTCTTTCTTCCTCCATGACACAATCTTATACTTTTCTGAAGGCAGCCGTAGAACGACAAAGAGACAATCCACAGACCTGCGAATACCAACGAGGGTTCTCCCATAATTTTGAGCCGCAATGCCAAGGTTACGTGCATGCACGCAGCCATTAAGTTAATCAACCAACATCGGCAAGAGTACCAACACCGATATTCCAGGGAATAACAACCGGACAGCTTGGTCGATGTCGCTGGGAGCCGAGAGTACGAATCACCATTGTCGAGGACGTAGCAGCCGGGACAAATATTGCGAGGATAATCCTCGCGGCAACCACAAGAAAGATCCAAAATCGATCCGGCGAAGCAAGATCTGAAAGACCAAACCTAGACAAATTTAATCTTACAACACCACCATTGACGCGGGAAGAAGATCTCGTCGTCGTAGGAAGGACCGAAGATTGCTTATTGAAGTTGATGAAAACTCCATTGATGAAGAAGACGGCACAAAAATCCTAACCCAATCTACTGAAAACACTACTTTTATTAAGAACTCCAACCATAGATCGGGTTCCCCACCCCTCGCGTCACCAGTTTAATGAAGCGACAAACTAATATGAAACAGAGGGAGTATTGTTAATTTTTCTAATCCATATTCACCCCTCTAGTCCACGGACTATTAATTAATTAACTGGGATATATGTCAGCAAAACATCAGAAAACATGGAAAGTATAGTATGCGAGGATACACACTGATGCGTACACAGACTACTAGGATATGTGTCAGCAATATAATCAAGACAAATGAGTCTCACCGTTCAAAATGGATTCTAAGAGCATCTCCAGTCACGGCAGCCAAATGGCCACCCAAAGGCCTTCCGGACAGGCCCTTTGGGCGCCGTCCGGACTGCCATTCGACTTTGGGCGCCCTCGCTCCCACTCGCGGCGGCCAAATCGCCCAGCCCAAAAAAAAAATTCGAGCGGGCGATGGAGTAGCCGGCTCATCGGCCTCCTCGTTTTGCAAATTCAAAGTACAAACGGCTAGAAATTCAGAGTTTTAGCCACACTCGGCCACAAATGCCAGAGTTTCGGCCACACTGGGCCATCAAAATACACTACGACAAAATACGCCGGGAGATGTCGTTGCCCGACGTCTTCTTGTCGCCGCGCGGTCTAGATGCAGTCACCGGGCTGGGGCACGTAGCCCTCGCCGGGCTGGGTCATGTCGGGGTCATCGTCGGCCTGGCCGTGGCCCTGGTTGCCGTCGGTCTTGGGCGGAACGAGCCCAAGCTCTCACAGGATCGCGGCGCGATACATGTTGTGCTCCGCCCTCGCTAGCGGGTCCATGTTGGAGATGTCGGCCGTCAAGATCATGAAGTCCAGACTCCGCTTCTTGACGGCGGCTTTCTTCTGCTCGAGGTCAATCTTGACGTCGGCCTTGTGCATCAAGGTCGCCCACCTTGCGTTGTTCTCATCGCGCCTCAAGCTCGAGTTGGAGCCGACATCGGCGAGGACCTTGTCAATGAACGACTGCACTCTGTCCATCTTTGCCGCCGCTGCCAAGGCCGCTTTTGCCTTCTTGTTCCCGGTTGGCCGCCCCTCTGAGTTTGCGGATCGGCGTTGAGGTCGGCGCGGCTGTTCTTGTTCAAAGTCCTCCGGTGCGCCTTCCATTTCTCACAATTTTGGAGAAGCTTGTAGCAATGCATCAATCGGAAGTCTTTCTCCTTGTTGAGGGTTTTGTACAACACAAGAGCGTCGATGATCTACAACAAAGAAAGCCAACGATGATCACAATTGGACTAAGCAAACAACATAACAAGGGAATCGCAAGCCGGCGGTCACCTGATCCGACGGGCCCTTCCCACTCTCCTGCCGATCGAGAATGCTCTCATGGAAGACGTGGAACTTGTTGACGAGGCGTTGAACGATGCGCCACCTATGCTCGATGGCGCCTTGGCCGCGCACCATGTTTACCTTGTAGTAGTCCTTGGTGAACCGGCGCTCGTCGAACTCTGTCTTGATCCTCTCCCAGTAGGCGGTGGTTGACTGGTTTGTGCCGGTGATCACGTCGGTAGTAATGGCCTTCCATGATTCGACCATGCACTCGTCCTCCTTGGACATCCAAACTATGCCGCGGCTGCCCTTCTTCTTCGCCGCCGCGTGCTCGCGGCCACAGCCTCGGTCACCACCCCCTCCTCGTCGACCTCGTCGTCGTCCTCATCCTCCTCGTAGTACAGCTCATCCTCGTCGAACTCGTCTCGTCATCCGCCGCACGGGCGCCGTCGTTGATTAAGTCGGCCATGATATGGTCGTTCTCCTACACACAAAACACAACGCTGGTAGTCACGACTCGCCTATGCACACGTCTATTCTACATACTATGAATCCAGAACACGGCTTCATACCTGTATGGGATCCGTGAGATCGGGGGTAATTCCGTCGATCACATGGGAGGCACCGGCGTCGAATGAAAGGCTTCGACCGGTCTGGGCGTTCTTCTGGACGGCGGGTTGTCTCCGGATCGCCGGCAAATTCAGGTCGACGGGGTGGTTTAGATCGAGCCCACAAGAAGGGAAGATGACGTTGGGGTCGAAGCCGCTGTGATGCTGGCTCTCGCCGTACTCGGGGGAGAACTTGGAGCGAGGCGTGCCGGCGGCGCTGTCGACGAAGAAGGAGGAACTCGACGGCGAGCCGCCGACCTTGCATCGCAGAGGGGCGCTGCTCTCTTGGCTTCCTCCCAAGGCGAAGGCTTGGTTCAAGGCGACGACGGTCTTGTTCATGGCGGCGATGTTCTTCGCCGTTAATGGCGCCGGGGGTGGGTCGAGCAGATTCCGAGCTTGCTGCTTCACACGGCGCCCGCCACGGCTCTTTGTCTCCAATCGGCGCCGGAGTACGTCGAGGTCCCAATCATGATCTGACATCCCCTCCGGCTTCTCCTTGGGGGGGGGGGGGGGGCTTGCGCTGCTTGCTAACGCCCAGCGTCTTCCCCGCCGCCTTCGTCCTCGCCGCTGCTGCCTTCTCCTTGGGTACCTTGGGCACGGACGGCGGCGCCATGGAAATCGAGACGGCGCGGCGCCAGGGTTTTTCTTTTGGTGGGAGGGATGGCGGGAGAGATGGCGGGAGAAATGGGATTTTGGGGAGAAATTGGGGGGAAGCCGGTATTTCTTGTGATAGCCGTCTCACTGACAGGCGTGGCCCGCTCGTCGGAGGTAGACGTGGCTTCGCTTTTCGTTCCGTCCAGGGCCGCCCGAAGCCTCCCCAAGTTGAGGGCGTGGGCTGGGCGTGCCGGACACAAAACTGGGCCGCGCCGGACCCAAAACGCGTTTGGGCGGCGCGAGTGGAGCCAAAACCTGTCCGACACGCCCCAAAGGGCTTTGGACGGCTGTTTGGGCGTCCTGACTGGAGATGCTCTAATGTTTCCCATTGTCGTAACCTGAGTCAGAGCTCACATGACGGTATGGATTATAGTGTTCTCAATGTTGTAATGCAGTGACTTGTGCTTGATCATCTGTAGCCCGTCGCCGCCGTGCACCACCTCCACGCCAGACAATACAGTAAGCTCGTCGCAGAGGATCCTGACCTTCTTCTTTCTTTTTGAAGGAACCCTGAGCTTCTTCACGCAGCCCTCTTCATCGCTCGAAGATGTATGCAAGTAAATGCAGCGGGTGGCGACGCAGAACTTGCCCGAGCCCAGGTTCAGCAGGCGGTTCTCAATAGGCGACCACTCAGCAGGCAGGCTATGGAGGTCGAGATAATCCCAAGCATGACAGATGCAGGACCAGAGTCCGCCAAGGCGTCGGACGAGAGGTCGAAAGCACATAAGCGGTGCTCGGGGCTATCGTGGACGCCGAACCAGAGCCCCAGCTCAGGGACAAACTCGGCGGTGCCCCGGAAGGGCAACTCCCAGCTGAAAGCCTACCTCCATATCCCCGTCGAGATAGCATAGGCGTAGCCAGGTGACATCCTTGGATGACACGTATATGGTGGCTGTGTGGTGATCGATCGCCGCCGCAAAAGGACGGTTGACGACGGTAGCCCGGCAGTCGCCTAGCCACGGGGGCAGGCGAGGCAGAGGACACCAGTACCAGTTGTTGTCCACGGTCCGGTAGTCGTAGGCGCCGGTCCTGCAGTAGTTGTAGGACTCGAAGGTGCCGTCCCATTTGTTGATGACGTAGAGGGCTTGGTCGTCTTCGTGGCAGGCGAGAGTGTTGGCGCGGCGTCCGTAGGTGACGGACAAGGCGATGGAGTCGGACAGCTTGCAGGAGTAGTTGGGTAGGGGCAGGAGGAGGACGGACTACATGTCGGCGTCATAGATCGCGGCGTGGCCGTGAGGGTCACACTAGTAGAAACAAGGGCTTTCGTCCAGAGCCACATCGGGCTCTAGTCCCAGTTGGGTTACGAACCGGGACTAGACGGGACTAGAGGGGGGGACTAGTCCCGGTTCAAAGGCTACTAGGCCACAACAGACTAGTCCCGATTCGTAAGGGACCTCTAGTCCCGGTTCGTAATACGGACCGGAACTAGAGGGGTCTGGCCCGATAGGGCCACGTGCGAGACACCTCTAGTCCCGGTCCGTATTACGAGCCGGGACTAGAGGTCCTCTGCTCTATATATGTCGCTCCTGCTCACCCTCTCCCTCTCTGTTTTTTTTCAGCATATAAGAGGTGAGAGGTGTGTGCTAGTTTGTTGTTGCTTCCAATGCACAAGAGGTGTTCGATGAAATGCCCAAGCTAGCCAGCTTCCTTCTCTCTGTTCTTCACCACCGAGCTCGAGTTTATCTCTGTTTTCTCCACGATTTGTCAAGATTTGGCGGCACCCCTTCTATTGAAGTGTTCTAAGAGGTTAGCAATTAAACCCTTTCATCTTTTATTGATAATTTTAGCATCGGGATTGCGTTTGATTTACTTATATAATGCAGATGAGCCATCCATGGATGTCCGCTGACCGACGCTCTAACGAGTACATTCAAGACCTACGTTCTTTTTTCAATGTGGCTGAGCCAAACACGCGGAATGGTTTTATGTGTTGTCCATGCAAAATCTGTCGGAATGAGAAGGATTACTCTTCCTCAAGAACAATTCACATCCACCTGATAGAGCATGGTTTCATGCCCAGCTATAATTGTTGGACCAAGCACGGAGAAGGAGGGGTTATAATGGAAGACGATGAAGAAGAAGAGGATAATGACAACTATCCTATGTTCAGTGAACACGGTGGTACTACAATGGGGAAGACGAAGCTGAAGAAGAGCCCATTGTTGATGAGCCCAATGATGATTTTCGTCAGGCCATTCGTGATGCACAGATAAACTGCGGAAGTGAAAATGAGAGGTTGAAGTTGGAGCATGTTAGCTGATCACACAAAATTGTTGTACCCAAATTGCGAAGATGGCCAGAAAAAGCTGGGTACCACACTGAAATTGCTACAATGGAAGGCAGAAAATGGTACTTCTGACAAGGGATTTGAAAAGTTGCTGAAAATATTGAAGAAGATACTTCCAAGGATAATGAATTGCCCTCTAGTACGTACGAAGCAAAGAAGGTGGTCTGCCCTCTAGGATTAGAGGTGCAGAAGATACATGCATGCATCAATGACTGCATCCTCTACCGCGGTGAGCACGAGAATTTGAATGCATGCCCGGTATGTGGTGGATTGCGGTATAAAATCAGGCGAGATGACCCTGCTGATGTTGAGGGCGACGATCGCCCCAGGAAGAGGGTTCCTGCCAAGGTGATGTGGTATGCTCCTATAATACCACGGTTGAAACGTTTGTTCCAAAACAAAGAGCATGCCAAGTTGTTGCGATGGCACAAAGAAGACCGTAAGAAAGACATGATGCTGAGACCCCGCTGATGGGTCGCAGTGGAGAAATATCGACAGAGAGTTCTCGACATTTTCAGATGACGCAAGGAACTTAAGATTTGGTCTAAGTACAGATGGCTTTAATCCTTTCGGGGAGCAGAGCTCCAGTCATAGCACCTGGCCTGTGACTCTATGTATATATAACCTTCCTTCTTGGTTGTGCATGAAGCGGAAGTTTATTATGATGTCAGTGCTCATCCAAGGCCCGAAACAACCCGGCAACGATATTGATGTGTACCTGAGGCCATTGTTTGAAGAACTTTTAGAGTTGTGGCGTGAAGAAGGTATACGTATGTGGGATGAGCACGAACAAAAGGAATTTGACCTACAAGCGTTGTTGTTTGTAACCATCAATGATTGGCCTGCTCTTAGTAACATTTCAGGATAGTCAAACAAGGGATACAATGCATGCACGCACTGTTTAGGTGAGACTGAAAGTATATATTTAGGTAACAAGAATGTGTACCCGGGGCATCGTCGATTTCTTCCAACAAACCATGGCGTAAGAAAGAAAGGAAAGCATTTCAAAGGTGAGGCAGATCACCGAAGAAGCCTGCCCTCCCTAAAGGTGATGTTATATATGGCATGGTCAATGATTTAAAAGTAATCTTTGGAAAGGGTCCTGGCGGACAATCTGTTCTGAATGACGCTGACAAACACGTACCCATGTGGAAAAGAAATCTATATTTTGGGAGCTACCCTATTGGAAAATCCTAGATGTTCGCTCTGTAATCGACGTGATGCACGTGACGAAAAATCTTTCTGTGAACCTGCTAAGCTTCTTGGGCGTGTATGGGAAAACGAAAGATACACCGGATGCACGGCTACACCAGCAACGTATGCACGAACGAGACGACCTGAATCTAGAGAAGTATGAAGGTCCTGCCAGCTACGCTCTCACCAGAGAAGAGAAGGAGATATTTTTTGAAGTCCTGAGCAGTATCAAGGTCCCGTCTGGTTACTCGTCGAATATAAAGGGAATAATAAATATGGCAGAGAAAAGTTCCAAAACCTAAGTCTCATGACTGCCACGTGATTATGACACAATTACTTCCGGTTGCATTGAGGGGTCTTCTACCGGAAAATGTTCGAGTACCATTGTGAAGCTATGTGCATTTCTCAATGCAATTTCTCAGAAGGTAATCAATCCAGAAACTCTACAAAGTTTACAGAAGGATGTGGTCCAATGTCTTGTCAGCTTCGAGTTGGTGTTTCCACCAACCTTCTTCAATATTATGACGCACCTCATAGTTCACCTAGTCGAAGATATTAGGATTCTCGGTCCTCTATTTCTACATAACATGTTCTCCTTTGAGAGGTTCATGGGAGTCTTAAAGAAATATGTTAAAAACCGTGCTAGGCCAGAAGGAAGCATATCCAAGGGCTATGGAACAGAGGAGGTCATTGAGTTTTGTGTTGACTTTATTCCTGACCTTAAGCCGATCGGTGTTCCTCAATCGCGCTATGAGGGGAGACTGCGTGGAAAAGGCACGCTAGGAAAGAAATCAACAATATGTATGGACGGGCATTCTTTCACTCAAGCACACTACACAGTTCTACATAATTCCAGCTTGGTGGCTCCGTATATCGTGGAACACAAGAATATTTTACGCTCGAAAAACCCGGAGCAACCTGAAGATTGGATTGATGGAGAACACGTGAAGACTTTCGGCGGTTGGTTGCAAACACGTCTCATTAGTGACACCACTGTTGGAGAACAACTATACTTGTTGGCCAAGCAACCACCTTCGACTATATTGACTTTTAAAGGGTACGAGATAAATGGGAATACATTTTACACGGCCGACCAAGATAAAAAGAGCACCAACCAAACAGTGGTGTCCGCTTTGACGCAACAAACGACTATGGGCAAAAGGACACATATTATGGTTACATAGAGGAGATATGGGAACTTGACTATGGACCTTCTTTTAAGGTCCCTTTGTTTCGGTGCAAATGGGTCAACCTGACAGCTGTCGGGGTAAAGGTAGACCCGCAGTACGGAATGACAACAGTGGATCTCAAGAATCTTGGGTACCACACCGAACCATTCGTCCTAGCCAATGATATGGCTCAGGTTTTCTATGTAAAGGACATGTCTACCAAACCGAAAAAAGAAAAGATAAGCAAGCGAATACATCATACGATGAGCCAAAGCGCCACATAGTTCTTTCAGGGAAAAGAAACATCGTGGGAGTGGAGGACAAGACAAACACGTCAGAAGATTACAATAAGTTTCATGAAATTCCGCCCTTCACAGTGAAAACTGACCCAAGCATCGTGTTAAATGATGAAGATTGTCCATGGTTACGGCGCAATCAGAAGAAAAGGACGCAAATGAAGAAGAAGTTTATACCACGACACAAGAGATGGATGTTGGTGGTCATGTGTAATAATGTATGAAACCTTTTATTTAACTGTGTTCTGAAAACTGTGAAGGAAACTCTAAACACTGATTTTTGGTTCTGTCTAAATACTCCAACGGCTTACTGATGGCCCTTCACGTAGTTACCCCACAACAACGCCAGAAAACACTTTACTGACCCTTCGCGTGGTTACCTGCGTGAAAAGTAAATGGGTTAGGTTGAGACTCCAAGTGCAGAGTGTATGTAGTAGTGGAAGACAGTTTTCCCCACGAGGGGTGACTCGAGGGTTTAATATCGAACTCTCGGGGAACCAGTATTTCAGGTGTTATCTCCTTATCCTTCTCTTGAGAACCTGCAACAAAATAAATTGTTTTGTGCCCTCAACCTCACCAAGTGGTTGTCAAGCACAAGGTGTGAGAATGATAATAAAATAAATATGCAAACAGTAGTAAATATGCAATGATGGTAAAATAAATATGCAATGATGGTGGAATGATAAATGATATTTTTGGTTTTTTTATATGAATGCAAGATGTAAAAGTGTTTTTGTATTTTCGGATTTAAAATGGCAGCAAACAAAAGTGGTGATAAAAGTGTTGGAAAGGTGTTTCTTATGATTAAAAATGGACCGGGGTTCATGGTTTCACAAATGCACTCTCTCTTGATAACGTGGTAGACAATGGAACACTAAAATTAACATGAAGATGGCAAGACATGGTTTGACAAGTTATTAATAATATGGGCATCACGTCCTAACATAGAGATCTCAAGTATAAGTTGTTCTCTCTCTTATGCTCCACCAAGATGCGAACTAAATCATAACACCTTAGTAATTAAGATAAATCAGAGCATAGCAATAAGTTCAATGACATGAAGTTAAAATAAGAACATGCTAGATCTAGTCATGGAGGTAGTGGCCAAGGTCACATCCACTCTCCGGTAGCATGGTATTTTTGTTTATCCCTAGTGAGGCAACAAAGTAAGGTAGAAAACCCAAGTGGATCGCAGAACTTCTGTCACGTTCACTGCACTAGCCACCCCCGTTACTCCAACTAATGCACACGTTCCCCCTCACATGCTCTCATAAACATGCTTGATCATGACAAGTAAATAAGAACGGGGTACATAATATGCATCTACTTTCATAACTGAAACAAAACCATTGCAATCTCAAACATGTATTAACTCATAATAAAGATCCACCACAAAGGAATTACATAGATGACCGTAATCATGTTCAGCAGCTCATACGGTACTAATTAGTGAAGCTCATAGAGAGGAGAGATACATAAGTTACTTCCACAAACCCATAGTCCAGGGGTGGACTACTCCCTCTTCATCATGGTGTCGGTGGAGATGTTGTTGGAGGGAAGGAGACCACACCGGCAGCGCCCCGCCGGAGTTTTCCCCCTCCAATCTTCAGCTCCAGGTCTCTGTTTCGTGGTTTCTGTGTTTCGGCGGCGCTCTCTTTCGCGAAAGCCCTGGGGGGTCTATATATAGTCGTTTTTAGGTCAAGACGAAGCTTCGGGAAGAAAGATCGACGGCAGCGGAGGCCCGAGGGCCATTTGGGGGTCCCACGCGGTCAGGGAATCTGGCCGCGTGGGCCCACCCTTTCGGCCTTCTGGTCTCCGTTTCTTCGATTCCTTTGCGCCTACGTTTCGTTCCTTCCAAAAAAGTGATCCCCGTAAATTCAGGTCATTTGGACGTCGTTTGGTCCCTGAAACAAAAATATAGAAAAAGGGGTTTTCTGACAGCGCAGGGTTAATTCCAGAAAAATGGGGAAGTTGTTAATTATCCCCAAAACTCAATATAAATCATGAATATAACCCTTATATGATGCAAATAACATGGAATAACATGTAATAAAATGTAAAGTTCATGTATGCATTTTACATGCATCAACATCCCCAAGCTTAACCCATGCTCGTCCCGAGTATGAAGGTGATAAAACTAACATGGACTTTGCATTTTAATACTATCAATGGATATCAAAGGTGATTACTATTGCTACATAGAGTCAAATGATTCATTCTTCAAAGGAATAACAATATGCAAGATAAATTATGAAGTGATATCAAATACTCAATGTAAAGATGTTCAATGATAAATTCACAAAGTGTAATAGAAGAAAGTACTATGGACCAAATGTATGCATAATGAAAAGTAAAAACATCCTATGGTGGTCATAGAGTACTTCTTATGAAAACTGAATATAAAAGGTGGACACTTTGGATAGATAAATAAGTAGAGGTAAAGCATGAATAAGTTTCATCTAACTTCCAAACACTTCTACTTAAGTTAATGCTTGCAATGTGGTAGTCATTGGTGTGGAGCTCTCATTACCCCTATCATAGCATCTTGAATGATTAATGTTTAAAGTGAAAGCAAATATGAGTGGTGTGCTTGACAATGTATTGGTTGAATGTCTCATGTCCCTTGAATACAAGTACCTACACCATGTGTTACTCACTTTGGTCCACAAAGTAAATTCAAATAAAGGTCATTGCAAGTAATAATAGTATCATCAAGAACTGCACTGGGGTACCTCTTGCCCCTTGACATGAACAAGCCCATGTCAAAACAACAAGACAAACAGACAATGAACAATCTCAGCACTCTTTTATTTACTATGGGTATAGCTTTTTATTATGAGGTGCATCACTGAATGAACATTATGGTTATGCTGTAAATTTCCACCATGAATGATGCATGGCTTAGATTAGCGGCCCAGGCATTTCTCTAACCATTTATACAAACTCTTTGAACTTACTAAGTATCCACATTCATTTCACCCATGATAGGCATCCATAAACAAAAGTACATGACATCAACTAAATATAAATAAGTGCAATGTTGAAAGCTTGCCATGTGACAGCACATATGGGCTAACTCCCAACCAAAACAATTGTCAAGCCCACAACTTCATAATTTTAATCACAATGGTTCATGCTTATTAAATGCAATAAAAGTAAATTGTGCATCAAGTTCGTGAGAGCTTTTAACCAATTTTTCCCATGACAATCAATAACATAAGCATTTAAATTCAGAAATGTAGATAACACAATATAACATGATAAACATACTTGGAATAGCATAAAGCTAATAGGTAGATATGGTGGACTCACTGGAAAAACTTTGGTTGAAGGTGTTGGGAAACAAGCTTTTTACTTGTTGTAATTTTTGGGCTAGCAATAGGGAGAAAGTTGACCATCTAAATGCATGCATAAGTGTCCATAGAACTAATCAATCCATGTTAAACCAAGTAAAGTTAAAATTCAACATCTAAACATGGTAAAAGATAGCTCTTGACAACACACTTGCAAATTAACATTCATTCAAAGCACATGAATTATGCAACTATATGTATCTTTTAAAATCAACTCAAACATCCCTATCCCAATATATTTAATAGCATCCAACATAATTCAACCCAAACTTCCAGTAGCTCTCTCATATATAAATGATAGTGGTGGTCTTATTAACAAACCGAAATAACAAAAGCAAAAAAAAACAGACGCTCCAAGTTTATACGATAAAGTGCTTTGATCGAAAAACAGAAGTTAGACGTGTGCAAACCGAGAGTGTGTTGGTCTAGTGGGGTTGTCTTGACATCCCCAAGCTTATGGTCTTCACCATCCTTGGATAGCTCTTGGTGCAGCTCCTCTAATCCCTGTGAAAAAACTTCAAAACACCGTTTCTCCCATTTCTTTTCTGTGGGGTGATATTAGTAGTGATAAACAAATAGGTTCCTTGCTGCATAAAATCCTTAGGCAAAAATTCATATGAATGTCCAGAGAGTATATAATGTTGTATGCCTACTCATAAACTCAATTGAATCAAAAAGATTCAAGCAAAAAGCTCAAAGAATGCATCAAACAATATCAAGACAGAATCTGTCCAGAAAAACAGCAGCAGCAAAACGCATTTTTCTACCCTACTTAAACTCGTCAGAAAAATCTGCAAAAAATCACGTGTGCAGAGGATGAAAAGTTGAAGCTACAGTTCAAATTACAGCTCAATCGGAGTTACAGATAAAAAATGAAAAATCAAACCGTGCACAGACTTCGTGCAGGCAGAAAACTCTCCGAAAATGAATAGCAACTTTTCAAACCCAAAATAGGTAAAACTTGGTTCTTTATTAAAAATCCCAGAAACAAAACTAACAAACTACTCTCTTGTTACAGCAAGAGGACTCAAAGAAAATCTCAAACAAAAACAACCGGGTTGCCTCCCGTAAAGCGCTTTCTTTATAGCCATATAGCTAGGCTTACTTACTTGATAATCAAAGGGGACGTAGCTCATGAGGGAGCTTGAACCTTGGTGTGTCCCTCTTCCTTGGGAAGTGTTCCATGCTCTTCTTGTGTGGAAACTGAAACTTCACATTCCCTTCCTTTGAATCAATAATGGCACCTGTAGTACGAAGAAAAGGTCTTCCCAAAATAATAGGACTAGAGGTTTTATTCCCCATGTCCATGATTAGAAAATCAACAGGCACAAAAGTCATGTGTAACTCTACCATAACATCACTTACTTTTCCTAGAGCATGTCTAATGGAATCATCAGCAAGTGCAAGTTCAATAGAGCATTTCTCAATATTTTTAAGTTCAAGGACTTCATATAGTTCTTTAGATAATATAGAGACACTAGATCCTAGATCTAAAATGGCATGGTGTGTCTCTTTTCCAATGGTTACTAGTACCTTAGGGATCCAGATATCCCCAAGCTTAGGTGGTATCATAGCTTCTTGATTGTACCTAGCAATCTTTTCTTTTAAGACATGATTAGCAATATAGGAACCAAAACCAGCCTGGTTAATATTAACAGAAGGATCACTTGCAAATTTTTGTAAGATAGAAATTAATTCATGCAAGCTACACTTCTCTAAATCAACAAATGGTTCCTTAACTTCACTAAGCATTTTAACTTCCTCAACTTTTTCTCTTTTTTAATCCAAACTTGTTTCTTAATAGGAACTTCCTTCACATGTTTAAATGATGGGTTTTTCCTTAATAAATCACTAACACAAACCAACTTTTCCTCAATACTGTTGAGACTAATATTTTTTCAAGAAATTCTTTCTCACATAATCTTAGTTTATGCATGACATTAACTAATTCATCATTTATCTTAGGAATAATATTTTTAGAAACAGATGCTAGTTGTTCAAAATCCTCTTTATTTGGTAGTTTCTCTAAACCAGCTTCGAATTTATCTTTAGATAAGCAAGTGCTACTGTGGTATCCTCTACCTTTTTCTTTCTACCAACAAAGTTACCAAAAATTCTTCTAAGTGTCATGGCCGCACAGGATGGTGTTGACAGGACAAAACTTCCACCTGTAGCCCCATCTAAAGCATTTTGATACCAAGGATCTATTCCATAATAAAAGTAAAGATCTAGCTTTTCATCTTCACAAGGTGTAGGATCTTCATAGTGCATCCTATTAATTCTAACCCAGGCATCTTTTAATGTTTCTCCAGGTTGTTGTTTAAAACTAGAAATGGAACTTAAAGGAAGACTCACTTTCTTTTTGTTTTCAAGACTCATGATTGCAAGTTTTTATGTGTTTTTAATTTTTTATGCAAAACTGAAAGTAAAATGACACTAATGCAACTCGAAATAACAAATGCAACACAAAAATGCAAAACTGAATATAAATATGCAAACCGAAATATAAAGATGATATGCAAGACAAGAACAAAACAAAATAAAATGATTGTAGGTAAAGATGGATAAGATGATGCTCACGTAGGTGCAACCTCCCCAAGCTTAGGTTGTTACACAAGTTGGTGATGAAGTTGACTTGATGTGAGTGATCCTTGGATAAACCTTTCAGCTATGGTTCCCCGGCAACGGCGCCAGAAAACGTCTTGATGGCCCTTCACGTAGTTACCCCACAACGGCGCCAGAAAACATTCTGCCCTTCGCGTGGTTACCTGCGTGAAAAGTAAATGGGTTAGGTTGAGACTCCAAGTGCAGAGTGTATGTAGTAGTGGAAGACAGTTTTCCCCACGAGGGGTGACTCGAGGGTTTAATATCGAACTCTCGGGGAACCAGTATTTCAGGTGTTATCTCCTTATCCTTCTCTTGAGAACCTGCAACAAAATAAATTGTTTTGTGCCCTCAACCTCACCAAGTGGTTGTCAAGCACAAGGTGTGAGAATGATAATAAAATAAATATGCAAACAGTAGTAAATATGCAATGATGGTAAAATAAATATGCAATGATGGTGGAGTAATGATAAATGATATTTTTGGGTTTTTTATGATGAATGCAAGATGTAAAAGTGTTTTTGTATTTTCGGATTTAATAATGGCAGCAAACAAAAGTGGTGATAAAAGTGTTGGAAAGGTGTTTCTTATGATTAAAAATGGACCGGGGTTCATGGTTTCACAAATGCACTCTCTCTTGATAACGTGGTAGACAATGGAACACTAAAATTAACATGTAAGATGGCAAGACATGGTTTGACAAGTTATTAATAATATGGGCATCACGTCCTAACATAGAGATCTCAAGTATAAGTTGTTCTCTCTCTTATGCTCCACCAAGATGCGAACTAAATCATAACACCTTAGTAATTAAGATAAATCAGAGCATAGCAATAAGTTCAATGACATGAAGTTAAAATAAGAACATGCTAGATCTAGTCATGGAGTAGTGGCCAAGGTCACATCCACTCTCCGGTAGCATGGTATTTTTGTTTATCCCTAGTGAGGCAACAAAGTAAGGTAGAAAACCCAAGTGGATCGCAGAACTATCTGTCACGTTCACTGCACTAGCCACCCCCCGTTACTCCAACTAATGCACACGTTCCCCCTCACATGCTCTCATAAACATGCTTGATCATGACAAGTAAATAAGAACGGGGTACATAATATGCATCTACTTTCATAACTGAAACAAAACCATTGCAATCTCAAACATGTATTAACTCATAATAAAGATCCACCACAAAGGAATTACATAGATGACCGTAATCATGTTCAGCAGCTCATACGGTACTAATTAGTGAAGCTCATAGAGAGGAGAGATACATAAGTTACTTCCACAAACCCATAGTCCAGGGGTGGACTACTCCCTCTTCATCATGGTGTCGGTGGAGATGTTGTTGGAGGAGAAGGAGACCACACCGGCAGCGCCCCGCCGGAGTTTTCCCCCTCCAATCTTCAGCTCCAGGTCTCTGTTTCGTGGTTTCTGTGTTTCGGCGGCGCTCTCTTTCGCGAAAGCCCTGGGGGTCTATATATAGTCGTTTTTAGGTCAAGACGAAGCTTCGGGAAGAAGATCGACGGCAGCGGAGGCCCGAGGGCCATTTTGGTGGGTCCCACGCGGTCAGGGAATCTGGCCGCGTGGGCCCACCCTTTCGGCCTTCTGGTCTCCGTTTCTTCGTTCCTTTGCGCCTACGTTTCGTTCCTTCCAAAAAAGTGATCCCCGTAAAATCTCAGGTCATTTGACGTGTTTGGTCCTGAAACATAAAATATAGAAAAAGGGGTTTTCTGACAGCGCAGGGTTAATTCCAGAAAAATGGGGAAATTGTTAATTATCCCCAAAACTCAATATAAATCATGAATATAACCCTTATATGATGCAAATAACATGGAATAACATGTAATAAAATGTAAAGTTCATGTATGCATTTTACATGCATCACTTACAAGCGCGAAAGTTGGAACAAAACACACGGTTTCCCCTGCATACAGCCCAACGGTGGCTCCTGAGTGCCCGCATATCAAATGCACCGTTGGATGTATGCAGGGAATCCGAATGCTTTGTATACGGTCGATGAACTGAAGGATTTGTAGATAGAACAAAACACACGGTTTCCCCTGAATACAGCCCGACGGTGGCTCGTGAGTGTCCACATATCAATGCACCGTCGGATGTATGCAGGGAATCCGAATGCTCTGTATACCAAATGAACTACAATGAGTACACACTGAGTGCCGAACATGTCTGAGAGGTGGGCTATAGATAGGTCGTGTGGCTCACGAAGTGGTCGTGATAATGCTGATCCAACAGCTCACAAGCCCTCAAAAGAAACACACCCCTGATCCAACGGCTCACAAACGCTTGAAAGAAACACACGATCCATGAGCTTCTTTAGTCCCGGCTGGTAACACCAACCGACTAAAGGCGGGCTTTGCGGTCATGACTCGTGTCAGTCACACGTGTCCTCCCCCAGCGCTGCCCTGGCCACGTGTCCTTGCCCTGGTCGCGTGTCCTCCCCCAGCACTGCCCTGGAGGTCTATATGTATTGTCGCCGACGGGTAAACCCTAATCCACCATTCCTAGCCACGAACGCATCGTCTCCACGGATGGATCCGCCACGCCCGCCGCAGCGCCTTCTGAATGAGGTCGAGTGTGCTCGCAGAGCGCGCTTGGGTGCTACCGCGGGAGCCTATCCCGCCGTATGCCCACGAGCCCGGCGTGGAGAGGAATGCCCAGCTACCGGCCTCCTGCTCCGGTGCCGGATCCGATGCGGAGGGCGTACGAGCGCACGTGGTCCGACGTCCCCGACCCCGAGGAGGATGCGTACGCGCAGGGGTGGCGTGGGGATCCGCGGCCGCATACGGCGACTTGGACGCGTCTCCACCAGGTGCCGCCGCACCTCCACCAGGCGTCGTCGCTCCTCCCGCCGAGGAGGAGGAGGACGACGACTTCGACTGGAGCGACGACGGGGAAGAGGGCTGTGGGGCGCAGATACAGCAGGCCATGGAAGGCTCCTTCCTGTCTGTCTGCGATGACCTTGTCCAGCGAGCCAGGACTGCCTGCCAGCTCAAGGCGAAGGAGGCTTCCGAGCTGGATTGGGCGCTGAAAGACTCATCCTCCATGGCTCGTGCCCTCCGCCGCAAACGTGCGCGCGAGAACTAGGCAGCCGCGAACGGGGCTGGCTCCGCCCGCCGTTCCCCCTAATCCTACGGCCTCCGACCCAGCATGTTCGTTTATGTAGTAATGTAACTGTGTTATGAAAACTGTTCGTGATGTGTAATAATGTATTAAACCTTTTATGTAACTGTATGAGATGTTGTTAAGGATGTTTTTAAAATAAAGAGATGATACTACAAATTTTTGGTGGGATTCCGACGCTCCGAGCCCCTCTCCGATGAAACCCTAGACCCCTAGAGAAAAGCCGGACAATTAAATCAATTGATATAAATGAAATGAACATATATATATATATAAATAGATATGATTTTTACAAATTTTTAGAAAATAATTTGACTTGATTTGGACAATTAAATCTATTGATATAAATGAAATGAATATATATATAAAAATCCCCAATAATACGCATCTCCGAATTGAGGTGGTCTTTCAGAGGGCAAACCGTTAGAGCCCAAGGCGAACGCAAGTAAGTTTGTGCATCAATGCGGAGTTGTTGTTAGGGACAACCGTTCCGATTAGCGTTCAGGGATGGAATAAGCCAGCAAAGTCAGATTGAAAGATGTGCTTTGGGACAAGCTCATTGCACATTTCACCCTACCGGTCTTGGATTCTCCCGGAAAAACAACCTCCATGAAGAACAAAGTCAAGCATTTCACTCTTAAGAAGATGTCTGAACAATTCAATAATTACAAGAACAGATTATACCGTGAGTACGTCAAAAAAATAAAGCTCCAGATTTCAGTGGCAGACTAGAGAGGCAGCGGGCTCACTGGAAATCATTTCTGGAGTACAAGGATTTGGAACTAGCTAAGGAAAGGTCGGAAAAGAATAAGATAAATGCAGCGAAAAAGAAATATCACCATAAGATGGGGGCAGGTGGCTACATAAGTGCCGAGCCTAAGTGGGGATGCAGCTGAGGCCGCCATGCGCGAAAAAAGGATCACTCCAGCTACAGAGCACTTTCCCCATAGGGTAAGAAAGAGTAAAATGCATCTATAGTCCTGGAAGTTGTAGGCCACGTCCACAATGGTCCTGGAAGTCACGAAATTCTCCGTTCAGTACTGGAAGTTGCGCACGATGTCCACATATGGTCCTGGATACAGTATGAGCTGACGTGGATAGTGGGCGGGCCCATGATGGCGCGGAGCAAGGCCAGGACCCCATGGCAAATTTGCATTTCAGCCCTTGCAATCGAAGGGACGAGTCAGTTCCAGTCTACGTCCTCTGTTTTCCCCATGGCAAATTCAGAATAGAAGGAGAAATTCACCACCAAATAGTCCTGATTCCAATCTCTCTGCCACTTCAGAGTACGCTGATCCTCAATTCACAAGTAACCTAAAATATCCTAGGCTGAACAGGTTTCAATCCACTTGCTAAGGTTGATTAACTACCCCTAAGATCCACTGATTATTAATTTTTGGCAACCCACGGATTATCAACAGCTAGGATGTTTGGCAGAAATAATGCGGTCATGGTTGTGGTGCAGCTAGCTGCAGATGCATGTCCCTCTAAACATGCAACAGAGCCGATAATTAACTGATTGTTCCACCAACAAACAAGGGAAATTAAGCATAGGCTGTCATGGCAAATTGGAGGTGGGGACCGGCCCTGCTGCTGCAGTCATCGGACGCGAGGGTGCCGGCCCTGTAGGTGGGGAACGAGGAGGAGGAGGTCGGCCTGAAGAAGGCCAAGCCATCACCGGAGCTCACCTGCGACGGACAGCCAGTGGCGGGGAAGCAGGACGGGGCAGCAGCAGCGCGAGCTGAAGAATGCAGGACGTACATGGACTGGAGCAGAGCTGCACGGGTCGCCGTACGTCCTCTGCTGCTCAGCGCCCAGCTCCGCGGCGCCTGGCCATTGTTACCGGCCGGCGGTGGTGCTGCCCCGGGAGACGACAACCACCGCATGGTGTTGTTGGAGAAGAGAGTGCGACGGCCAGCATCTCGACGCCGTCCTAGACCGCGGAGGCGCGTGGGCAGCAACCTCGCCGCCGGCAGCCTCCTAGCCCTCCTCTGCCGATTTCAGCCTACAAGCGGAAACCGCGGGCGCATCTCCATGTCCTGCGACGAGCTGTCGTCTCCGCCCATGAAGAAATAGAGGCAGGAACGGAGCACCAGCCCTCGCCTCCGCTTTCCTTGCTTCTCCGACGAACTCCCGCCATCGCCGCCAAGCTCCACCTGTTGGGGGAATCATAACCCGTATACCCATGAAGAGCGAAGCGTAACCCGCCAGGCAGGAGGCCTGAGCTAGGTCACCACATACTCCACATGGGCTCGTTACACTAGAGCCAGAAGATAAACCCGGCCAAGAAGATAACCCGGCTAGAGGATGACCCGGCCAGAGGCAGACCCGGTTTCTGGAGGCAGACCTGGTTTCTGGGAGGGTCTCGGAAAAGGCCATAGAAGGAAGATTCTGGAAGACCCGAGTCCTTGTACAAATTGGATACTCAAGACTTGGAGACCAAGAAGAACCTAGATTAGGACTCTGAGTTTGGGTATAACCCAGCTTTTACCTTGTACGACCAGGAGACCCAGCCGCCCATATAAGCGGGCTCCTAGGTCATAGTTAGACAGATTCTAGAGATTCGAGAGAGACATATCAATTGCTATCAAGCAAACCCCTTGTAACCTAGACTCATAACCCGCCGGTGTTGTTATCCGCCGGTGACCGAGATCGATATCAAGAATAAGAACAAGCATGCTGGAAGTAGGTCTTTATCTCCTATGGAGAGGCTGAACCAGGGTAAATCCTTTTTCCCCGTCGAGCTAAACAATCTCCTGAACACCAGATAGTCGCCATGACCCCAACTCAAGTTACCACCCGTAACATCTGCCGTGACAAAACCACGACAGTTGGCGCCCACCGTGGGGCCACTGCGTCCAAGTGTGTCCCATCAAGGGAGAAGCTTTGCAGGGATGAAGATTTTCGCAGTCGACGAGATCATCAGCAACCAGAAAGAAAATCGGATCATCAACGATTTCCGGTGAAACCTGGAATCAGATTTGCTGGAAGAGATAGAAGAGCCGGCAATAGAAGAACCGGTTTTGGGTGGAGGCAAAGCTCGAGCCAACGGTTGCAAGGATGGCGTACCTAAGTTGAGATCGAAAAACAAAAAAAAAGGGAAATCGTGTCACAAGATTAGTACTCGCCGGCAGACATCACGGCGTCGTTATCGGCAAAATCGCATCAAGCATGGACGGCGGCCGGATCACGCGTCGCGGCCGGGTCATGCGTCGCGGCCAGGTCACACGTCGCGGCGAGTTTGCGCGTCGCCGGTTTGATCGAGATTCCAAGTCCAGGTCAAAGCAATGATATTCACGTTCATCTAGCTAAGAAGAGACTCGGATTGCAACTGGACAAGCCGATGCGTATCGAGGTCTCGTGGACTTCGTTCGTATTCCATCCTGATCGGCGGTCGAGTTCTACGCAAATCGTACAGCTTGTTGCTCCAGTCCGTAGGCAGCACGAACAAGCGCGTCGGGCTGGACGTAGCTGGCAGCGATCCGGTTTGCCGATTGAGGCAGCAAGGGAAAACAAAAGGAAAAGTCTAACGATCAACCGGGGATTCCACCGCTCGCATCCTCTTGTCCGTGCGCGTGCCACGCGTCCCATCACGTGGGAGGCAGCGACGTGTTGAGGCCCACCACACTACCTTATCTCCTCCCGTCCCTTTCTCCTCCGCCCGTCCGTTCCCGAGTTCCCGTACTCTCCTTTCTTTCTTCTCTCACACGCTCGCTCAGGGGAGATTCGATCCCTGTCCGCCATGGCTGCTGTTGCCTATGCCTCAAAATTGGAGCTCTCTTCCACCGCCGCAGATCCAATACAGAGGAGCACGCTGCGATGCCGGCCTCGCTCTGCTGCAAGGGGGGTGGGGACTGCTGGATGCTGCCGCCACGGCAAGGCTCCGCGACGGAGCTGCAAGCGGCGGCAAGGCTGATGGCGATGCTACCGGCGACGAGCGGTGATGCTACCAGCGTCCGTCGCAGTTGCTACCAGCGGTCGTCGCAGTTGCTACCGCGGCTGATGTCGATGCTACCGGCGACGAGCGGTGATGCTACCAGCGGCCGTCGCCGTTGCTACCGGCGGCGAGCGGTGATGCTACTAGCGGCCGTCGCAGTTGCTACCGGCGGCTGATGCTCCGTGCGGCGGCGGCGTTGCTACAAGGGACGGCCGACGTTGCTACCATGGTACGGTGACCTTGCTACCAAGGAACATCGGCGCTGCTACAAGGAGCTAGCGGCGTTGCTGCCATGGCATGGTGCTCCCGTGGCGAGGCGCCGGTGCTTCTGGTCGCAGTTCCGGCGCCGGTGCTTCTGCTACGCTACTGTATGTTTTACAATTTTTTGCTTCAATAGTTTCGTGGGTTTGCTAAAATAGCACAATGTTTTTGCTACGACGTTTTTGTTCATGTCTGATTTTTGCACCAAGAAGAATTTTTTTGCTACAATTTGTTCTGATGTTTTGCATCATAAGTCTCAACTCCCCAGATTTTTTGCTACGAAGCTGCAATATAACAAATTTTTTGCTATTATTGTTATGTGGGTTTGCTACAATAGAACAAAAATTTTGCTACGATGTCTCCGGCGAGGTGTCTCCGGTGATGTCTCCGGCGAAGTCGATTTTGCTACGGTAGCACATTTGTGTTGCTACGAAATCTCCGGCGAGGTCGCCGGTGAGGTCTCCGGCGAAGTCAGTTTTTCTGTTGTCTGGATGAACCGTTTTTTGCTACATAGGGAGCAAAAGCGGGGATTATTTGCTACGACGGCAGCAAAAGCAGAATTTGAACAAAAATAAAGTGACACGTGTCAGCAGGGGACCTGGGAGATTTTCCCCCCAGATCCCCCGGGACGCCTATCCTTTCCAAAACAAAAGGAAGGGCGGCCCACCAGCCGGTTCAAGTACCGAGGAAAAGAAAAGAACTAACGACAGCCTACGCTGGTATGGGTACGTACAAGTACAAGACACAAATCGAGTGCAACTAGCTCAATGTGGATAGATCCATGCATGCTCAGTTTCCAAGAAGATAGAAGGGAAAACGAAAGAATATAGAGGAGAAAAGTACACAGCCTCACGGGCGAGTTTGCAACGATCGATCAGTCAAAGGAGCCGCCAGCTATTTGCATATATGCAGTGCATCAACCGGATCAAGCCCAAAAAATAGAAAAAAAAGCTGGTAGCCTCATGCACGCATCGGCTCACAGAAAACCAGAATCTAGACAATATATTTTAGGAGCCGCCCAGCAAAATAATTAAACTGGTGCTCAAAGTGGATCGTGTGAGTAAGAGAAATCCAATCCGGTCATCGCTATGACGAGTCTTCTCTATGTCAAGTTTCATATATTCAGACCAATGAGCCGGAAACTCCTGAAAAAGGAGATCCGCCATTGTGTATTTATTCAGACCAATGTGCCGGAAACTCCTGAAAAAGGAGACCCCCATTGTTTATTATTCAGACCAATGTGCCGGAAATTCCTGAAAGAGAGACCCGCCATTGTTTATTATTTAGACCAATGAGCCGAAACTCCAGAAAAGGGAGACCCGCCATGGTGTATTATACAGATCAATGAGCCGAAACTCTTAAGAAAAGAGACCTGCCGTTGCAGTTTATTGAGATCAATGAGCTGGAAACTCTTAAGAAAAGAGACCCTCATTGCATATTTTTGGTCTTGGGGGCTGATTGCTTCACAGAAGCACAGCTTCAAACTCAAGATTCGGCCATGATGCCAATGCTTATTATTAAGATCAATGAGCCGGAAACTCCTATAAAAGGAGACCCGCCATTGCATATTATGGGTCTTGGGGGCTGACTGCTTCATAGAAGCACAACTCAAACTCAATGACCCGGCCATGATGCCATTTTTGGTTGTGGGGGCTGATTATCGTCAAGGTACGGCTGCAATCCTACAACCCGGCTAATTTATTAAGCCACTATTTTCTTGGTTATCTTACTTAAGCTTGATGTGACTCGCGATTATATGGCCTGATTGTTCTCCTGAAAATTCAATCAGTCATGATGCCCATGGGGACTTGCCTAACCCTGTTTTTTCAGAGTGAGATGCAATAGTGAGAATCCATGCGAAAGCCGGCTTATAGTTAAAGAAATCAAAAGGGTCATCTAAACCAAAGGAATTTGCAGAACGATATCACGTTCATCAAAAAAGCAAATCCTCAGGGTGCACGTACACCACCAGCATAAGTATTCATATGCTACTAATTATTGCAGATCCATCAGGTTATATGATATTACTTCACATACAGGGAAAAATATTTGCAGGTCAATTTCTGTAACCCATATTCGCAGATCAATTTTTGTAACCCATATTTGCAGGATTAATCTGTAACCCGGCAGCAGAAATTGGGTCCTCTTGCTTTGATGGCTGGATCGGCTATTACCTGGTATCTCTTCATGAATATATGTGTCAGCCGGCTCATCAAGATTGATATATAAGAAGTCAGAAAAATTTCATGCCAAACAGCAACAAGACCAAGACCGCGTGATCTTGTCTCCAGCAAAAAAATATAAGCAAGTTTTCGCTTCCATGGTTGCAATAGCTGGCGAAAACCACGACACCACCAGTCGCCGCTAGCTTCCTGTCTCGCGCCTCGAGTGGGGAATTTTCTCGATCTAGGTTCCAACGGTAAGAGACAGTCGATTAGAACAACATACTGTTCTGCGAGGCCTCGCTCCGCGCCATCCCCACTAGCCACGTCAGCTCATACCGTATCCAGGACCGTATGTGGACATCGTGCGCAACTTCCAGGACTGAAACAGAGCATTTCGTGACTTCCAGGACCATTGTGGACATGGCCTGCAACTTCCAGGACTATAGATGCATTTTACTCGGGTAAGAAACTGGTACTTGGGCATGGGCGCAGTATGACACGGAAACAGGAGTTAATAATTGATGAAAAAAAAAATTTCTAAACCCCAGAAAGCAATTGTTGAAGCAGTCAAAGAGTTCGAGAGGAAAGTTTATTCCCGACAGAGAGCATGACGAGCTGACAAAGGCCCTCGGAATCCTGAAAAAGGAGGACGAACACGAGGCTTAGGACCGACACGCCGTGGCATATTGGGTTTCCCGAGGACCGTGGAACTTATAGAAGCCGACTGAGAGCAAAGAAGAGGAAGGAGAAGGAGGACTCAGACCGGTTGAGCAACCTAGAAAGAATCGTACAGCAACACAGAAGCAACTAGTTCAAATGTGCGAGCAAGGGGGAACTCATCAGCTGCAGCAAGAGAGTCAAGGCGGTCCATCTAAGCGAGAAGCAGCGTGGCTTCCACGGAGCTCGTGCTGATGAGCACCGACATTTACCTACCCCGTGGATTATATCACGGAGAAGACAAGTTGTGAGCTACATGTGCAAGTGAAACTTATCCCTGAAGGCGGCAGACGGCTATGCTTTAACTTGTGAATCTACAGCACTGTGGTCTGGCAATGAGATTCCAGATGGCAATGCTCATGTCGCGTGGATCGAATTTAACCAGGATATGAATCACTGGAGCTTTACATCCCTGGAGCTGATGATGAGAGGACACTGGGAGACGTCGGGGGTGGTATCATTCTATGGCGCAAGAAATACATCGTGTTTCCAGCTCGGTGCCAAGGCCACCATCATCTCCTCCGAGTCGGCGTGGATCACCTCCAAGTCCACATGATGACGAAGGGACGACCACCACAACACGAGTTCATCTCGATCTCCGCCGCCGCATCAGCCGACTCTGCCGCCGCATCAGCCGACTCCTGAGCCGACTTCCGCCGCCTCCGCCCACTAAGGCTCAGGGCCAAAAAAGGAATCGCACTGTTTCGTCGATGGGTTTCCGACACGGACCCCGATAGGAGCCCCTCCCAAAAGTACCGAAGGTTCCTCCCCCGAGAGCTTACGACAGGACTGTAGAGGAAAATGACGCATCGTGGCTGCCGACGTGAAAAAACAGCTTGCACCGAAAAAGCCCGAGCCAAAGCCAGTATATACGGCAGAGGAAAAAAAGTGGGGTAAGAACTTTCTTAGCATCCATCGCAAATTGAGATAAATAGGCAGATGACTATTTACGCTACATGAAGAGCTAGATCCCACACGACGACAAGTACTATGCCAGCGGGAAAAGACGTTGCCCAGCTCAAGAACAGGCAAAACAGTCGATCTCCCCGCTCAAGGTACCCACTGGTCAGGGCTCCGCGGCGAACATTGATTTATCCTACGCGGCGCAATTTGCTGCAGAAGCTGGTATTACACTTTCTCAACTGGAAAGCGATGATATCCCCAATAATTTGGATGTAGTATGGAAATGGAACATGGGAAGCCTCTGCTGCCACCTGAACAATCGAGCTTCTACCAACACGAATGCGAATGCTGCATGACTGGTACTTGGAAGCCACAAAGGATCCAGAGCTCGAAGTTCTCCCTGTGAAAGTTACAGAAGAACATTACATAGGTAAAGACCAGTGCAAATTTATTTTGAAGAACTCTATATGTTATACAAGCTTGACGCCCTCGACTTGATCTCGTCAGTACCTATTGTCTGTAAGTGATTCAATTCATTTATTTCTAAAGTAAAGTCTCTAACTCAGCTCGGTCATTGCCTGTAGTAATTATGCTCACTACGCTATTATGCAGAATGAAGAGTAATGAATGTGACACAAAACAAATCTTTGACATTGGGTTCATTGACCCAGTACGAGTTAATAAAAGATTGCTACGGCAATACCCCAAGGAAATGGAGGCCAACTTGCTAAGGTTCATACAGAGGCAACATTACAAAAAAAGATATTGTTTCCTTACCACTCCGAGTAAGAGTGTTACTGTCTTATACACATTAATTTTTGCTCACACGATATTAAGTGTAACTGATGAGTTACTGACATATATAAACGTGCGCAGCCTCCATTACATTCTGCTATCATTGAAGTTGACGCTGGAACAGTTGAAATCTACGACTCAAAGAAGTATCCCGAAGAGAAGTCCCAAGCATTAAAGATGTGCTCCAAAGGTAATTTCAATCATTATCGCACTATGTCGGTCTCTTTTGTTCATTTCCTGAGATATCAAGTAACTAATTGTAACATCCCAAAAATATTATCAATATTATATTCCAAAAATGAGAGCCAACAAAAACTTTTGTTGTTTATTGTGGTTGATTGCTTCTTGTTACTTAAGTTGTTTGTCCTTGTTGTGTGTGTTGCTTGCTCTAATGAACACTTGAAGAAAAGTAGAAAACAAAATAAAGTTATAAAGAAAGAAAATAAACAAAGAGAAGGAAAAATAAAAGTGACAAGTTGTCACATGAAATTCTTCAAGTGACAAACTCATGTATATTCAAACCAAAGTCAGTGGAGTTGTAATGTAAACACTCCCATTTTGATTCTTACTACTTTCCCTCTTCAATGCTATTTTAAAACTAATTTTAAAATTGTAAAGTAAAATCAATTTGAAATAAATCAATTTACCAAATTCAAAACCCTATGAAAGAAAATGATGCAAAACATTTTATTTTGCAAAGCCAATTTTTGTGGAGCTTCTCCATGTTATGGAGGCCCCACAATTATTTGCAATTTTTTCTAAAATGTTTAAGTGCCCCAATTAATCCCAGAAAAGCTTCTGGATATTAAAAAGAAACTGGAAAATAAAAGAAAAGAAGAAGCAGGGGCTTTCTGCAAAATTGTCGTCGACTTCAACCCCGACGACCATCGCCGTGTCGCCGCGACCGTGCTCGCCGTTTCCGCGCTCCCCAGGCCCCCCTGGCCGCGCTCTCCCCTCGCTCCCGTGCCTCTGCAGCCGCGTCGCCGCAGAGGAGAGCAGTTACGCCGTCCCTCGCCTCGATTCCACTCCAGCGTCGCCGTGGCGAGCTCGCCGTCGTCGACCCAAATTGGCCCAGCTCGCTGCTCCCCGACACGCCGCGCTTGGCCGAGACCGTCTAGAACATGTCCGGACCCCGGTGAACGCCTAGTCTCCACGTCCCTCGCACCGCCGCGTCGGATTGGGGGAGAAATATCTCCGCCTGCCCCATGGACGTCGCCGGCACTCCGTCCACGATGCCCGGCCCCCGCGCTATAAAACCACCCCCGCACCCCTCTGGGAACACCACACCACCCCACTCCTCACTGCCCCCTCTCGATTTGCCGTGCACCGCCAGAGGGCGTGCTGTGCTTTAGCCACTGCCGCCGTCGAGGTCCACGTGGCCGCGACCCACACTGCCCCATTCCCTTCTTCCTGGCCCGTACTCTCTTCCTTAGCATCACCGCACTCACCCCATCCCTTTTCCCCTTTATCATGCCCAGACGCGGCCGTGGAATCTCGCCGGAGTTGCTGTCCGTGGCCAAGGAAGACGAGACCTCGCCGCCGACGAACCACTCCGTCCCAGCAAGCAGGACTCGGCCAGAAGCTTCCACCTCGCCACCCCCTCCGTCGTATTCGCATCACCACCTCGACCTCCCGAGCCCTCTAGGTGAGGTTTTTGCCCAACCTCGCCGTCGCCGAGCAGCACGCGCCGCCCAAAATGGTCGTCGCCGATGGTTTCGTTGCGGCCGTTGGATCTCCATCCAACGGTAGCGTACCGCTTCGATTAGAAACAGAGAGAGAGGGAGACTGACGGGCGGGCCCCGCTCGTCAGGTTTTTAATCATTTCCTGCGCGCGCTGTGTCGCTGCCATGTAGGCCCCACTAGTCAGATTTGAACATTATCCATAACTGAATTTCTCTGTTTAAATTGGAAATGTGAAATCAGTACTGATATAACTTTGAAATTCAATATCTCAAGATTTAGGAATCCAAATAAATCAAACTCAATTGTTCTGAAAGCTTATGAAATGTTAACCAACCCAATTGGATTCATCCATTTAATTAAATAAATAAAAAGTATTATTAAAAATACTACAGAAGGTTTAAATTCTAAACTTGTTTGTTTCTGATACTCTGTTAGTCCAAATAATTCCAAACCAATTTTGTTAGCTTAGTACTGCCTTGTATTAGCTTCCCTAATTTTGGTAGAATTAATTGTGCAGTAGTATTGTTTAGTACAAGTTGAAGTTTAAACACCCTTCTGCACTCAAACATTTAATTATAATATAATGGTTAACCCAAATGAATTAGGACCAATTTTGTTAGGTCACATTTAGTCATGTTTAGTCACCCCTAAAAGGATTTAATTTTGAAGCAAAGAATTTAAATGGTAGCCAAAACTTGATTAATAAGCTTCTGGATTCAAACAAATGTGTAGGGAGTTTAGTAACTCCAATTGAACCAAATCAAATTGTGTTGTCTTCTACACATCAGTAGCTTTCCATAGAATTTTAGTTTGTATTTTTTGACCAACAGAACTCAAGTTATTGAATTAAACATGTTCCACAAGTTTCTGCCATAATGTTGAACATAAATAAATGATGTTTAATTCAATATTTTGAAACCAAATTGTATGGTTTGATGTGTGCAGTAGCTATGTGTGATGTTCATGATTGTTGTGTTGAGATGATTGCTTGTATAGCTTAGTGATTGTTTGCATTGTTTGTTTATTAATTAGACGAAAACGTTGACGGATATATCGAGGAAGGAGAGTTTGCTGAAATTGAAGAACAAGAGCAAGATCACTTTGCCAAGCAAGGCAAGCTATTCTCTGAGCTTGCACTACAAACATATGCATCTACTTTCATAACATGTTTTACTCTCAAGCAAGATTTATAAAACCCATTTCAAAAGTATATGGAAATTATTTTGCCACCTATGTAGAAATATAAGATAGTTATATCAAATTATAGGATGGGAAAAACAATTTTTTGTTCAAAACTCCTTTGAAATTACTTGTGAGATTATGAAATACCGAGATGTCGGTGTTGGAATGGAGAAGAGGAAAAATGGTGATGTTTATGAAAAATGCACAGTGTGTCCTTGTACTTACGTCAACCATCCGATACCCTGTGCGACCACATCCACCACATATGGGAAAAGGCTTAGCATATAGTTTGCTCATATTAGTACTGGATACCTCATCGACGGAGATGACTCCGTCATGCATGAGGGGATAGTGTGTTGGTCTACCCCTGACCCGGGTCCTCGCTCAAACTCTATGAAAGATAAGGAGGATTGAAGGTTCCACCATAAACCGCCGGACAAAACCTATGAGTCCTCACACTTAGATTCCGAAGGGCTGGGTTAAGTGTGTTGGAAGTGTCATATGGGAAGGATCCTATACTAGCATGAGCAAAGGACAGGCTATGGTCCGGCTTACTTCGCATACACCCTGTATGGCGAGACGTGGCGGACACGATGAGTTGCCGGATGGATGTGGGAAAAGCGTGCTACCTCTGCAGAGTGTAAAACTATTCGAATAGCCGAGTCCTCGGATATGGACAGTTGGGAGGCCCTACTTTGACCATGTGCAAGTTTTTGGAAAAGTTTTTAAGTTTAAAAAGAAACTGAATTGGAGATGGTGTTACACAGCTATACCACATGGAGTGGTATGAGTTGTTGAAATAGATGGACCATGGTGAGCCATGGTCAGAAACAGGAGGAGTTTTGGAGAACAAATGAGATGGTGGTTTCTTTCAAAAATAGTTATAAAACTCTTCTTACCTTTTTCAATAAAGATATAGAGATGTTTAAATAAATAAAAGTTGTCAACTAAAATAAAACTAGTGCATACTCATGTTGGGGTAGTTTGCGAGTACATTCAAATGTACTCATATTGGTTTCGTCCCTGGCTATTGACCTAGCCAGACTACGAGGAGGAGCACTACGCCGAGCAGAGTATGGCGACTTCTACGCCAACTAAGGATCTCCACAAGTCAGCTGCCTGTCGGGTTGTCATCGTTAGAATATGATGTCTACTACGCCGTAGCTTCCGCTGATATTTTGGTTTGGCCCATGAAGGCACCTATGTAAGAACTTGGTCTAAATGACCATTTATGTAAGACTTTTATTCGGTACTGTAATGGATGTAAACTTTGGTATCCAATTCGGATTATGTGCAACGACAGACTGATCACGGGATCGTTGTGTTAAGCATAATCGGGTATTTCGGACAGCTAGTCCGGGGTCCCCACAGACTTGGTATCAGAGCCATCCTGACTTTAGGAAACCTTAGTTAGCATGGTCGTTTGTCAAATGTTACAAAAGATGAATTTCTAAAAAGAAAGGAATGAAGTATTTTCGAAAATGCTTATCTCCAATCCTCTTACTTATGCAAAATTTTACTCTCATTAAATTACATTTTCCTTTTCCCTAAAATTTTGCACACCTCTCATTAAGCTTAAAATTTGACTCACTTGTTGCCACTATATTAAAATTTTGATATACTTGTCACCTAACTAACTTAAAATTTTGCTTAAAAACTGTAGATGGCACTCCATTGGACCGAGTTCGTTCAGCTGGAGAAGGACAGCAAGCTGACGTTTGAGAGGGACTTGTTCGAGTTGACCAAGCTGTTAGGTCGCCCCGCTCCAGAGTTTGAGGGAGCTCAGATTGATGTTCACGGTGTCGGAAGGCTGAGCTGGCTCATCAGGTCGTCAGTTCGCAGGAACATCAAGTCTCCCAGTTCCAGGACGCTCATCACCACCAAGGAGGCCACCTGGGTTGATGGTCTCTGTACTGCTACACAGAGGATGCTAGCCCGACTTTGTGAGGAGCACAAGGCGGAGTTAGTAGACTCCCGTTTCCGGTTCTACGGGAGGCGCAACTGCGATGGACACCCTACTCCTTCACCTTACCACCCGATGTTTGGGAGCTACATCATGGACATGGAGATCTTACTTCAGTGCACTCAGGATGATCTGTTGCGCACTAGGATTCAGCTCCACTTCGACCGCGAGTCGCTCGTTGAGCTTCGCGAGAACGAGATGAAGCTGATGGGGAGAAGGCTCTTCTCAGGAAGAGGGCCCAGCTGAGGAAGACTATCGTGAAGCTCCGCACGAAGGTGGCAGAGCAGGACGGACTGATTGAGGATCTAGAGCACCATACTGACGAGATGGAGGAGGAGGGCGAGGATCTCCGCAAGGAGAACGCTTTCCTCAGTGACGATGATGACTTCGTGGAGGAGATGGACTGTGAGGAGGATGATGAGGAGGAGTTAGTTGACGAGGAGGAGGAGCCACTCGAGCAGTTCTCGAGGACGGAGGAGGATCCCGAGGAGCCACCTACCAGTCAGATGCTGACGTGTTAGAGCTGGAGGTTCCACCTCAGTAGGCGAGTGACTTGATCACTACCGCAGGATTAGGTTGACCCCTATCTAGTCGAGTCGAGTAGTGGTTCTTTTGGAAACCAGATGTTATGTATTGTAAGCTTGATGTTGTAAGCTTGTTGTTGATGTGAACTCCTTTGATGTGATGTGTGAAATATAAGTATGTTTGTCTTGTTTAAATCTGTGTGAAATTTTTCATATAAATCCTTAAAAATCAACCACTTGAGAATCGTCTTTTCCCTTAGTCGAACTTTTCTTGCCTTGCCTCTTATACCCGGTGTGCTTCAGGATGCCGCCCCGTCGCGACAATACGGGAGGATCAGGATCAGCACCACCACCACCGGACCCAACCCCCCCCAACTTCTCGCGCTTATCATGGAGGAACGTGAAATGCCCGGCAGAGCGCCAGCTCATCTCGTTGCCCTGCAACAACTCGCAGCCGCCTATAAACAACAACAACAACAACAACAACAACAACAACAATGGTGGTAATGGCAATGGCAATGAAACCAGCGATCCACCTTAGGCGATTTTCAGAAGACCAACCCACCCACCTACTCCAAGGGACTTCACCCACTAGAAGCCGATGATTGGCTTCGCACCATCGACAATAATCTTGAAGTTGCTGCTGTGGGAGAAAATGAGAAAGTGTGTATGCAACCCACTATCTCGCTGGACCTGCAAGAGCTTGGTGGGAAACTACCAAGACTCTCCAGCCAGCTGGTCATGTCATCAACTGGGCTGAGTTCCAGGAGAAGTTCCGCAAGAAGCATATTCCTTACGGACTTATTGAGAGGAAGAAGGATGAGTTCCGCAAACTGAGGCAGGGAAGTAGAGATGTGGTCGGTTATCTGGATGAGTTTACCGACTTATCTCGGTATGCTCCTGATGACACCGACAAAGAGAGAAGAAGATGGAGCGTTTCATGAGTGGACTCCATGATGAACTGCAGTGTGCTTGGTTATCCATGACTTCCGTGATCTGGAGTCACTTGTGGACAAAGCCATCCAGCTGGAGACCAAGCGCAAGTCTATGTATGAAGGTCGCAAGAGGAGGATGAATGCTCAGGAAGGTTCGAGCAGCCAGAAACCTCGTATCTTTCAGCAGAACACCAGGCCTGCCTATCGTCCACCCCAAGCTCCACGCCCCAATTACCCTAACCGCCCAAACAACTTCAACCGCCCCAATGACAATAACCGTCCCGGAGGAAACTTCAACAACTTCACCCCAATCCAATGTGTCTGCTTTGAATGCGGCAACAAGGGTCACTACTCCAAAAATGTCCCAATCCCAAGAGGAATGTCAGCGCCCCAATGCGCCGGCACAGAACAATGGTCAAGGCCGCAATGGAATGGAAATGGCAAGAATGCCGCACCCCGCGGAAATGCTGCTGTTGCCAAGGGTCTGCACCACATCAATGCTGAAGAAGCTCAGGATGCTCCGGATGTTGTGCTGGGTACGTTCCTTGTCAACTCAGTACCTGCAACTGTTCTGTTTGATTCTGGTGCTACCCATTCATTTGTTACCCAAGAATTTGTTGCTAAGGGAGGTTTAGTCGAGAGCCTCTTACCCAAACCCATGGTCATCCAAATCCCAGAATCCACCGTAGAGACCAAGATGTTTTGCTCCGATGTACCCCTTGAGATCAAAGGAGAAAAGTTTCCAGTTAACTTAATTGTTCTGGGAACCCAAGGCATCGATGTTATACTCGGTATGAATTGGTTAGCCAAGTACCATGGTCGAATTGACTGTGCTAGAAGAGCTGTATCCATCACCACCGACAAAGAAGTAGAAGTGGAGTATGTGTCTGAAACTAGTCAATCCCACCCAGGCTGCCATGAGAGCATAGCTCGACCTGCCCTAGATGAGATCCGTGTTGTTCACCTGTTCAAGGATGTTTTCCCAGAAGAATTGCCTGGTATGCCGCCAGACCGGGAAATTGAGTTCATAATTGAGCTTATCCCAGGAACCGCCCCTATATCCCAAAGACCTTATCGGATGAATCCGGAAGAGCTGGTTGAGTTGAAGAAGCAATTGGCAGATATGCTCAGCAAAGGACTTGTTCGCCCAAGTGCTTCACCTTGGGGATCACCCATTATTTTGTGGACAAGAGAGACGGTACCACACGCCTGTGTGTGGATTATCGCAAGCTGAATGACGTGACCATTAAAAATAAGTATCCTCTTCCCAAGATCGAGGATCTGTTCGATCAAATGAACGGAGCCCGAGTCTTTTCCAAGATCGATCTTCGGACAGGATACCATCAGTTGAAGATCCGAGAGACAGACATTCCCAAGACCGCCTTCACCACTCGTTACGGTTGTTTGAATACACCGTGATGTCTTTGGTCTGACCAATGCCCCAGCCTATTTCATGAATCTCATGAACAAGATTTTCATGGAGTACCTCGACAAGTTCGTGGTAGTTTTCCTTGATGACATCCTTATTTATTCCAAGACCGAAGAAGAGCATGCTGAACACCTGCGTCTAGTTTTGGAGACCTCCGAGAGCACCAGCTGTATGCCAAGCTTAGCAAGTGTGAGTTTTGGCTCAGTGAAGTGGCATTTCTCGGACATGTTGTGTCTGCCGGAGGAATTTCTGTTGACCCGAGAAGATCAAGCCATTATCGACTGGTTATCCCCAACCAATGTGTTTGAAATCCGAAGCTTTCTCGGACTTGCCGGTTATTACCGCAAGTTCGTTGAAGGATTTTCCAGTATAGCCAAACCCATGACCCAACTGTTGAAGAAGGACAAGAAATTTGAATGGACTCAGAAGTGTGAGGATAGTTTCCAAGAACTGAAGAAGAGACTAACCTCAGCCCCAATCCTGATCATGCCAGACGTCACCCAGAGTTTCGACGTGTATTGCGATGCATCACGCCTCGGACTTGGTTGCGTTCTGATGCAAGAAGGCAAAGTTGTGTGTACCTGTCCCGGCAGTTGCGACCGCATGAAGAGAATTACCCAACCCATGACTTGGAGTTAGCTGCTGTTGTTCTTGCCTCAAAACGTGGCGTCCCTATCTTGCGGGACATCGCTGCGAGGTCTATACAGATCACAAAAGCTTGAAGTATATTTTCACCCAGAAAGATCTGAACCTGCGACAGAGGAGATGGATGGAATTAATCAAGGATTATGATATTGGAATCCATTATCACCCTGGAAAGGCTAATGTAGTTGCCGATGCCCTTAGTCGCAAACCTTGCACCCTGAATGCCCTGATCCAAGCCGAACAGCCAGCCTTGTTCAAAGAGTTCCAAGATTTTGGACTAGAGCTTGTTAGCCATGGTTATCTCGCCAATTTAGAGTTAACCCCAACCCTGATGGATCAAATCAAAGAAGCCCAAAAGGTCATGAAAGCATAGAGGGAATTAGGAAGAAGATTTCCCTCGCAAAGCACCCGGTTTTACCGAAGATGCTGAAGGAGTGCTGAAATTCAATGACCGTATCTGTGTGCCCAATGTCACGGAACTTAAGGAGTTAATCCTGAAGGAGGCCCATGAGACCCCTTATTCAATCCACCCCGGCGGAACCAAAATGTACCAAGACCTTCGAGAAAGATTTTGGTGGCATGGAATGAAGCGAGAGATTGGTTCATTCGTAGCCAAGTGTGACATCTGCCAGCGAGTTAAGGCTGAACATCAGCGACCCGCTGGATTGCTTCAACCTTTGAAAATTCCCGAGTGGAAGTGGGATGAGATTGGAATGGATTTTATTACCGGACTTCCAAGATCCAACCGAGGCCATGATTCAATCTGGGTCATCGTTGATCGACTGACCAAGGTTGCCCATTTCATCCGTCAACACCACCTATCGGGCTCAATTGCCGACTTATATTTCCAGAATAGTGAGCCTGCATGGTGTGCCTAAGAAGATTGTATCTGATAGAGGCACGCAATTCACCTCAAGATTCTGGAAATCCCTTCATGAAGCCCTCGGAACCAAGTTAGCATTTAGCACAGCTTATCATCCCCAGACCGATGGCCAAACTGAGCGAGTGAACCAGATATTGGAGGACATGCTTCGCGCATGTGTTCTATCCTATGGTTCCAAGTGGGAAGATTGTCTTCCGTTTGCAGAGTTCTCGTACAACAACAGTTATCAGTCCAGTCTGCAAATGGCCCCTTTTGAAGCCCTTTACGGCAAGAAGTGTCGTACACCCTGAATTGGTCCGATACCGGAGAGCAAATTGTTCGGACCATACCCTCCGAAAGCAGAAGAGCAAGTTCAGCTTATTCGTGAACGCCTCAAAACTGCCCAATCCCGTCAGAAGAGTTACGCTGACACCAAGCGCCGTGACTCACCTTTCAACGTCGGAGATTATGTTTATCTCCGAGTGACACCCCTGACAACTCAAGGGAATGCAGCGTTTCATGTCAAAGGAAAGTTAGCGCCAAGGTATAATTGGACCCTTCAAG
>CAMZMU010000082.1:12777456-12833445 GCA_947311845.1 Poa pratensis
CTACAGTGATGAACAGTAAAGAACCGTGCCCCGAGGGACCTATTTGCAATTTCCAGAAAACCGAAGGACTTCCTTGCAAAAATACCCCACAACCCCCTCCCCCTCTCTCTCCCGCGCGGCCGGAGGTCGCTGCCGCCGACGCGCGCCCCCGCCGTTCCGCGCCTCCCCTGACAGATCGACGCCCACCCCGGCTCCGCCGTCGTCTCCTCCACCTCCTCGCCGAAGATCACTTGCCGGGATGCCCGGATTCGCCGCCGCCATGCTCCCCTTCGTCGCCTCCGGCCGCCGGTTGCCGCCGTC
Source organism: Poa pratensis (assembly GCA_947311845.1). Lineage (NCBI taxonomy): Eukaryota > Viridiplantae > Streptophyta > Magnoliopsida > Poales > Poaceae > Poa > Poa pratensis. The sequence continues at coordinate 12,777,757 of CAMZMU010000082.1, forward strand.
GATCCCGATGTCTCCGGCCACTGTTTGGACCCAGCGCCGCCACCATCCGGCTCAGCGCGTCCGCGCGCGTCGAACGCGGCCATCGGCGCGTCGCCTCTCGCCTCCAATTGAGCACGCCATGGTCGACGTGGCCGCCGCGTCCATTGCTGACGTCAGTTCGACGTCAGCGTAGGACCCACCAGTCAGAAATTAAATCTTTCCATACTATTTCCATTAATTACCAAATCTTTGCCACTGGGTCCCACTGTCAGATTTTTAAACATTACTAACAACTTCAGAAATTTGACCAATTTTACAAACTCAATAACTTTTAAACCGTAATTAAAAAAATTGAACATACCAAAGTGTTCAGAAAAAATACATTATATCTATTATGACCAACTTGTGCATGTTTACAAAAAATTTAAACATGTTTGTGCATGAGAACTGAATCATCCATTTGTAATATGGACTTTATCTCCATTTTAAATGTGTAAAATTCAAAACTTTCCAACCTGCAATTCAAATTCAATTACATAATATGCAACTTCTGTAAAATTCATAACTTTTTGTGTGGAATTCAAAAAAGTGCCAACAAAAAATCAACACGCTCGAACATTCCAATTTGCTAAAAAATTGGAGTTACTCTTTAAATACAAACTCATTTGAACAATTCAACTTGCTAAAGTACTATATTTCGGAAAACACTAAAACACATCAAAATGCCCACAAAAAATGTCACAAATTTAAACATTCCAAACTCCTTCACTTTTTTTTTAAACTAAACAACTCTAAAATTATCAGCATTCCCACGTTTCAATTTGCTAAATATTTGGAAATATGATAAAATATTTCAAAAAGCTCATAAAAAACAAATTGCAACACATTAGAACATTACAATTTGCTAGAAAATAGGCTTTCAAATATCAAAATATGAATAGCACAACTGTAATATTGAAAAATAGCTATTTCAAGCTTATTTTCCAAATAAACATAATTGAATCAACAAACAAAATTTGAAATAGAACATGCTTCAAACAATTTAAAACACTTTACATATATTGTTTTAGGGTACTTAAACAATTTTCAAAATCTACTAAATGCTGCACAATCAGTAACTTAAACTATATCCATCAACAAAATATGAAAAATATATCGACATGAACACAAAAAAAATGCTGACTATTTACGGCGTATGATCAAATTTCAATTTTAGATATTTTAAGCTTTTAAATATCTTCCAACTCTAATCATTTCGCAAAAGTCAAAAGAAATCGAAACTGAAAACTTCCGAATTTGAACGAATTTCGAAATCTGAACAATTTTAACCACAAGCTTTCTGTGCATTTCAATAATTTTCAAATCTACACACTTTTAAAATGTGGACATTTTCCAAATTTCAATTTTACCACAATAAAGCGGCATACAAATTTGAATATTTTAAAATTTGAGATGCCTTTCAAATCTAACCATTTTACTAACGTGAAAATAATTCAAATCTAAATAACTTCCTAATTTGAACAATTTCCAAAATCTAAACAATTCCAATAATTCTCAAATCTGCACAATTTTTAAATGTTCACACCTTCAAATTTGAATTTTACCACACGCTGTGGAGTTCATTAAAAAATTTATGGCACCATACAACCATATATTTCAACGTTTCTATTCACCAACTATTTGGACATACTCTAGACAAAAATTCCAACGGATTTCAACTATTCAAATTACAACGGGTGCGGTCAATATCTAGACAAAATCCAAATTGACTTCCTCTAATTATATGCATTTAAATTTATTAAATTTCAGCAAATGGAAGTGTTTCTAAAAATTCCCATCCGGAAAATACGAAAAAATACAACAAAATGCTCCGAACAATAAATACTAATTATTTATGCCAAAAAAACAAGGGTCAATCGGTTATGTGCCCTATCTCCCTCTAGTTTATTCTGTTTGTGCCCTACCCGCGTAGTTTTACTCATCCGTGCCCTGGCTGGCTCCTTCGCAGCCCGCGGATGGCGAAGACGGCCGTTTCCGTCTGGTCAACCTCCTTTGACCGTCACTTGGCCTGACTGGTGGGGTCGGCCTGGGCACCTCGTGAGTTGGCAAGTGGGACCGCTCAAGTGGGGACAGGAAGCGAGTCTGACGCCCACACTAGTACAAAAAGCTATTCTGTGGCGCACCATTTTTCTATTCTGTGGCGCATGGGTGGTGCGCCACAGAATAGTCGCCACTAAATAAGCTATTCTGTGGCGCACCACCAGGTGCGCCACAGAATAGTGGCTATTCTGTGGCGCACCCAGCCTGGTGCGCCACAGAATAACTATTCTGTGGCGCACCCCACTCACCATGCGCCACAGAATAGGGTGCGCCACAGAATAGTTCTGGGTGCGCCACAGAATTACTGTGCCGTATTGTACCCGTATATTACCAGAATACAAATACCAGTATAATACCAGAATACATGTATATTTCATATTTACACAGATATAACAGAAACAGGGATATATTTTCACAGATACATATATCAAAACAAACACATTACTAATATATGTCTCATCACAAGTTGATACAAAAGTGCCGAAGTTTTACACAAGTGTTGAGATATATACAAAAGTTAATCGATCGTTGCACACGTTACAAATGAAGTGTTCACCGCCTACACTAGGATCGAATAGATTACATCTCGGCGTTGACGGTGAGCAAAAGCGGGAGCACGACGATCTCATGTAGCGAGCGGTGCGAGCGGCGCCGGGAATGGTTTGCCGTCTTTCTTCGTCATCCACGCCCTGTTGTCCTTCTGCAACTTTAGGCGTTCTTCGATTTCTCTCTGATGCAACCCTGTAGATGGAGATAGATATATATATTGGTTAATAATATCAATAGAGTATGCATGCATGATTTATTCATCTAAGTGGATAAAATAGAGTATGTATGTGTGCATGTGTAAGGTTTTCTTTTATAATACATCCTATCTACCTCGTCGGGAGCAATGGAAGGTCCCCCCTGCTGTGATAACATTTCCGACGATGACTTCCGATAACTTGGTCTTGATGCATTGGAAGTCTTTTCTAAGATCCATATCGGACTTGCGTCTGTCATATTCGACCCATGTTTGTAAAGCAGATGGCAAACCACATTGCGCTCCATCTCGGATAATCATGTTAATATGACGGAGGGCGTAGAAGGCATCCATCTCGCTGCCCGACTGCTCCTTGAGGCAAGAGAACTCGGTGATATGCTTGAACCGGCGCAACTTATTATCAATTAATTGTGGTTGCACGGTGCTTTCGAAGACGCCTCCCTTTTGGTGGTAGCCGTGAAGAGCTTGATTGAGGACAGCAATTATGTTGGCATACCTTTTCGTAGTACTACTACCTGAGTCAAAATAAGTGGCATGGTAATGGCTCGGGTGTAGGATGATGAGGACGCAGTACTTGTCCCTGCTCAACACAATTTAAATGAGATGATGATCAGAAACATGCATGCATTGAACTCGGAAAGGCACAAGATACGGCGGCGAGCGGATGTGTACTTACTCGGGAAAGAAAGGCACAAGAAGGCAATTCTTTTGCTGGTTTTGCAACATGAACCTCTCGAGGTACTCAACTGCGCTGGTCCGTGTCACAGATCCTTGCACCAGCTGGCTGTCACGCATGTAGTAGGGATCCGCTACCGCGACGTGCGAGAGATTATCTCTGTGGATAGTCATGGCCTCATTGAGCGCGTATAGGCGGACCAAGTTATAGTTGAGCCGCTGCTGGTTAAATAGATTGAACACGTCCTCGTATGCTACTAAGAACAGATCCGCGGGGTGTTCACCGACGACCACCAACCCGCCTTCTTCCTTTGGCACTTGGACAGTGAACGCCGGGTAATTTGGATCCCTGTCTTTTAGAAGAAAGCCCTCTAGCATAGAGATAGAAGCGCTCAAAGAGATCATTGATGGAGTTGCGAGGTGGGTCATCTCCGGAGGCACTATCGGTTTTCCAGCTTCATGAACCATGTGCGCCGATTTGTCCGGAGGGGGTGGTATGGTGTCTTCACGACCCTGGATAATCATAGGAGTTGGCTGGCTCGCAGAGGCGCCCTTTGATCCCTTTGGCATCTTAGGTGGCTGGCTCGCAGAGGCGCCCTTTGGCATCTTCTTGGGGGGCCTCCTGGGCTTATTGCTCCATGGCTGCCCACGAAGCCCCTCTGCAACCGATTTCGCAATCGTGCCAGGGGAGAAAACGCCGGTAGCCGGTTTGTCTTGAGCTGCAACGCCGGCTGCTGGAGGTGTCTCTTGAGATAAACCCTGGAAGTCCAGGCGCTGCGTGACTGCATTGAGACGAGCAGGTTGATCGGCGTGGGCACGGAAGGGTGGTTCGAGATCCACAGGACGCATGAATCCGTCGGCGTCTTCGGCGCCAGTGTTGAGGAAGCCATCGACGTCGATAAGATCATCATCGTCGTCGTCGTCGTTGCCACCAATACGTTGAGGTGCAGAGGCGTTGCCTGCTAATTGCACCGGTTGTGGTTCGGAGCCCAATTGCACCGGTTGTGGTTGAGAGCCTACCAACAGTTGCTTCTGGCGGTTGGTGGTGGTGGCGACGGCTGCAGGCTTCTTCGGGGGACGGATCGGAGCGTCCCGCCGGAACTTTGAGGTGGCGCCGGTGTTGCGTCTTGGGCCCTCATCAATAATACCCCCCCCCCAAGACGAATCTGGGTCTTCGGCCATAGCGAGACCCATTCGGGGCACTTTCCAAGGACCACGTGTTCATCGGCTCCTTGAGGTTGAACGGGGGGGTCCATGTTGTGATACACTTTCGGCACCGTGACTACCTTGACCTTCATAAAACCCTTGTCCACTGGAGCGTGGTGCATTAGTTCGCTGCCTGTTTTTAGGATAAGGCCCGTAGCAACTTCCTTCAACTCGTCGCCTACCCTATGCAGGAGCATGCAAGGCGTTTCCTATAATGAAATTAAGCAACATATGCATTTGTGTGATTAATACAGTCATCGATCGAAGCAGACATAGTTATACAGAAGGACATAGTTATACAGAAGACGACGCAGACTAATTAATTAGTAACCTTGGTGACGACGTCCAGCTCGGCTTCCGTCGAGACACGGGCGCCGGTGCCAGCGGCGGTGGCCGGAGTTTTCTTCTCGCGTCCCGGTGCGGTAGGCAGCGCCGGTGTGACCAAAGGGGCCATGGGCGGCGGGGTCACGATGATGTCGCTCGGCGACCGGTTCATGGTGGAGTTGCTGCCGGAGAAGCTGGGCACGTGTATCGGCCCCTGTTGACCTCCCGCCATCCAGGCAGCGAACCCCTCCACTATCTGCGGGGGCATGATCTGGTGGATGCCTTCTCGGACTAGCTTTTGCACCTCCTGCTTGTCCACGGTGTTCTTCTTCAGCTCCTCCAGCTCCGCCTTCAGCCGCTCAACCTCGGCTCTATCCTCGTTCTTGGACGTCCTCTTCCTCTTTTTCTTCTCGCCGGCGCCGTCCGAGCTGTAGTACTCCGTGAACTTCACGCTCGTACCATAGCCTGACACACGGCCAGCTGATGTCGGCGGCGCCAACTTGTCCCTTCCCTTTGCAACGTTCATCGCCCGGTTGAAAGTAGTGTCCCACACTTCCCTCTCACCCTGGGACGACGACTGGCCGGCCTCAGCCTCAGCCTTCAACTCGTCCTCCTGCACACAAAGGTGAACACACTTAGAAATTTGAGATCAACGCAATGGACTTTGAGATATCTGTGGTATTTAAATTCACTTACCAGATTTTGCTGGAATTGCTTCACATCGTCGTGATCGGTAACGAACTCCCCAGTTTCCCAGTTGAGATAGTAGCGGGACCGGACAAAGTTCCTGGTCTGCTCGTCTGTGAATTTATCCCATGGGTTGTCCAGCCCACGTTTTCTTATTTCTGCGTCCTCCTTGTCCCAAGTGGGTTGTTTGGATTTGTAACCGCCGCTTCCCAAACGGTGGTTACCTAAGTTCCTCTTCCGCATTTCCTTCCCCCACTCGGTCCATCTTGTACACACCTCAGAATTTAAAAAGTCCTTAATTACCTCGAACTCTTCTAAGGTGATGTGAGGCTCGCCTGTACTAATCTCCTCCCAGCTCTTCTTATTATGAATCTTCGCCTTCACCCGGCATTTCCAGCTGCTCAAGGCGGTGCTCATCTTCGTGGTGGCGTAATTATCCACATTTTTGGGTTTAGGGTTCGGGAAGGTGTATCGTTGGTGAACCCTCCTGAGCAGGTGTTCGAGCAAAGCCGCATTCTCTTCGCTTCTAATGTCAGACGTGTTGATCGACACGCCTTCTCGGAGGATGCACCCTAGTTGCATGCTGTACCCTCGTGCAACGTGCTTAGGCTCCAACGGCATGCCACTTGGACTGACCTCCGTGATCACGTCCGTGACATTGTCCACCGACTGCACTTTACGCGGTTTAGTCCTTGCCCTCCGCTTCTTCTTCTTAGCGGCCGGGTTGCTGTCGCCGGGTTCCGTGTGGTCGCCGCCATCGGTGCGGTCATCGCCAGTGGTCGTGTGGTCGCCACCATCTCCTGAGGTGTCATCCTCACCACCTTCTTCGTGGTACTCGGGGTCGGGATCCCGGACCTCCCGTTGATGCTCCTCAGCCTCGTCGCCACTAGTGACCGCGGCTTCGTCCCTCATATCGTCGGGCCAAAAGTCCATGTTCTGTACTCTTGCTTGCTCTTCGATGCTCATGCGCTTAGAAGCGTCGCCCGACATGTTTGAACTGCATTAAAAAGAGGCAAAAAGTTAGTATGACAAATATAAGAGAAAAAAAATCACCTAACTAAGTACTAAGATACCCCGGCCCATGCATTAGTCGCAATACCCCATATGTCCTATTTTTAGCAAAGTCATGCCAAATTTCACGAAAAAATTCGGCATGACCTTTGCTAAAAAAGGGACATATGGAGTACCCGAAATTGCCGGAACGGAAGTTAATCGACGTTCCGGCAATCTCAAGGGCCTCTCGGGGGTACCTGCAACCATTTCCAAATTTTAAAAAAACACAACTCGACGATGGTCGGAGCTCAAGCACAATACCCCATATGTCCTATTTTTAGCAAAGTCATGCCAAATTTCACGAAAAAATTCGGCATGACCTTTGCTAAAAAAGGGACATATGGAGTACCCGAAATTGCCGGAACGGAAGTTAATCGACGTTCCGGCAATCTCAAGGGCCTCTCGGGGGTACCTGCAAGCATTTCCAAATTTAAAAAAACACAACTCCGGCCGGCATATCCGGCCGGCATCTCCACGACACGATGGTCGGAGCCAAATCCACATCTCAATAAAAAATCCACATCTCCCGCATCGCCATCTCCACATCTCACCTGAAAGAACGCGGTGCTTCTTCTAAATTTCCTGCATACGGGAAAATAATGCATTAGTTAACTATATACAATGTTATTTGACAACAAATAATGCATTAGTTAACTATATACAATGTTAGTTTCCCTTTTATGAAGTGATCAATGAACTTCCCTTTTATGCTTAATTTTTCTATTTGTGCTGCAAAAATGTTTTCAAATCTGAGAAAAAACTACATTCATATAAATATTGTTGCTATGTGAATGAGGGTGCGATCTCTATATGTGATGTGAAGGGGCTGTGCGACACCTATGCCTTTGTTTTTGAGTTGAAAAGTTCGGTCCACAAATAAGGCTTACCACGTATATTTTCCAATAACGTTGGCACGTCTGTGTTTCTAGATGAACTATCCTGAGGTATATGAGTTTTTGTTTTAAGCTGCAAGATTATGTGGACAAATAAAGATCGCAGGATCGGAATGTCTATTTTGAATTATCGGACATGCATATTGCTGCAACCGGATAACTGGGAAGGGCAATCTAAATTGATGAGATGAAACGAAAGAAACTCAATACACATCACCACGTGAGCGGCCTTAATTAGCATCCTCTGGATATTATTTTTCAAGATAATATACGGGAGCCCGGCCACCATGTGATGAACCAGCTGCGGAAGCTTTCCAAGATGAAATATAGCCAAAAGTATTACATCTCAGTCTGCCTTCAGTTCAGGTGGGGCTTTGAGTTTTGCGGCCATCAGTGACATGAATTGATCCACCATAATCTTGCTCTGGTCCTTGGAGGGGATTTTCCAACCCCTCGAACAGGACATACATGTTTCATATTCAACCATTTTTTCTTGTTAACAAACAATATTGTTCATGTTAGTCCACATGATCCACAACTAACAAATATTAAGCTACAACGGGCTCACTAAAATGTATAATTCATTAATAATTACATCAAGAACTTCTTTAACATCAACCCTCTCCGGGCTAGCCAAAATGTAGTCAAAGAACAAGTATTTAATAGTTTCAGTTTCTTTGCATAAACTATGTTCGAGGCTTTAGACATGCCTCTCTTCTTTAAATTATTTCTGTTAAGAGAATACAACTAAAGGATTAACTGAACCCTGGGAGGGATTTTAAGGTTTCAAACAACAGTCAAATAAATAGGTTGCACCCTTATGAAATTCACAAGGGCATAAAATAAATTTTGATGAATAAACCTCTTTTGAGTCAAACTGTCATATAAGGTGGCATTTAATAACCTAATGCTACTAGCTATTTCTATAATCTCCTGCCACTATACCATCATAGGTTGAATGAAAGTTCTCGTAAAGGTGCATGTAAGCCGGAAGCCATCTCAAATCTCTTTTTGTTCAGCTGATTGGGAACAAAATAAATCACCCAGAAATGAGTAGCTAAGGGTGAGTTGCCAAACCATACCCCCAGACTTCGGCTAAGCATTTGCACAAGCACCTTCGGTGCTAGGAGGGAGAGGAGAGGAGGGCTCACCGTGGACGTCGAGGAGGGCGGCGTCGAGGACGGCGGCGTCGAGGAGGGCGGCGTCGAGCACGGCGGCGTCGTCGACGGCGTGGTCGAGCACGGGCACGGCGGAGGCGTCAACCACGGCGGGGCGTCGAGGACAGCGGAGTAGAGCAGAGCGGGTGCGTCGAGCACGGCGGAGGCGTCGACCACGGCGGCGTCGAGGACGGGCACGGCGGGCGGGTGGTCGACGGCGGGCGCGTGCGTCGTTTGAGGAAGACGAAGAAGCGCGAGATGTGAATTTGGGGGAAGAAGGCGCGCGTGCGTGTTAGAAAAACGGCTGACATTATTCTGTGGCGCACGGCTGCAAGGGTGCGCCACAGAATAACGTTATTCTGTGGCGCACGTCTGAACGGGTGCGCCACCGAATAACGTTATTCTGTGCGCACAGCTGCAAGGGTGCGCCACAGAATAATGTGGCCACAACATTTTTTATTTGTTTCTTCAAATTTTGTGTTTGTCTCACACACATATTATTAATACAAAAAAAATTATACCTCCTTATTCATGCAATTGTCCATGTTTTGAACACATCATACCTCTTTATTCATTCATAATCAAAATTATATCACCAACCAAATGAGGTACTGTACTATGTTTTTTGTGGGTGAAAACGTGGCGCGAAATGCGAAAACGGGTGAACGCGCCGGAAGTCCGACGGAACGTGTCCCGTCAACGGGCAGCACTTCCGTAACGGTGAAAACTGGCGAAAACTGTCGAAAACGGTGAACGCGCCGGAAGTCTCCGACGGAACGTGTCCCGTCAACGGGCAGCACTTCCGTAACGGTGAAAACTGGCGAAAACGGGTGAACGCGCCGGAAGTCCGACGGAACGTGTCCCGTCAACGGGCAGCACGTCCGTAACGGTGAAAACAGCCGAAAACTGGCGAAAACGGTGAACGCGCCGGAAGTCCGACGGAACGTGTCCCGTCAACGGGCACCACGTCCGTAACGGTGGAAACAGCCGAAAACTGGCGAAAACGGTGAACGCGCCGGAAGTCCGACGGAACGTGTCCCGTCAACGGGCAGCACTTCCGTAACGGTGAAAACTGGCGAAAACGGTGAACGCGCCGGAAGTCCGACGGAACGTGTCCCGTCAACGGGAACCACGTTATTCTGCTTGTGATATGGGCACGACGGGGGAGTGCAGCCCAATTTCAGGACTCCACCAAGTTAGCTGTATTCGTCGTGTGTTGCTATTTGTAATAATTAGTTTTAAATAATTATTAGAGTTGAGTATGGGCCTGTCCAACTCAACTAGGGCGTGGCCCACTAGTGGGGCGGTACTGTAGCGCGTACTGTAGCTTGAGTTTAGATTAAAAACAGTCCATAGACTTTGAGCTCGTTGGTGAAGCATCCCTCCGGGGACGGCGATGCCGTTTATCAGTTTGTAATAAAGATTGCTGCGAGGGTGCTTGTGTTCATCAAGTGTTATCGTGCTCAGGTTAGAGGCGTGGTGATCTCCATCACGTTGCTTGCTGGATTCGTTCCTCTTCTCCAGGTTTGCGTTCATCGTGTAATTGGGAGAATTGTTACCTTGGTTGTCTCGCTGTGACAGATTGGGCAAAACTTTAGGATCGACGGGTTGATCCTTATCAGCTTGTATACGTAGATATGCTTGTATATATACATCCTTATTCTGTGGCGCACCTAGCTGGTGCGCTACAGAATACGAGTATTCTGTGGCGCATGCACCCTGGTGCGCCACAGAATAACATTATTCTGTGGCGCATGGGCATGGCTGCGCCACAGAATAAAGCCCAAAGTGACTGACCCTTGCGTGGGTGTGGGCCCCGCGCATATTCTGTGGCGCATGGGCATAGCTGCGCCACAGAATAAGCTTATTCTGTGGCGCACCAATAAGTAATGCGCCACAGAATAACCGTATTCTGTGGCGCATCTTTACAGGTGCGCCACAGAAGCTTATTCTGTGGCGCACGGCTATAAGGTGCGCCACAGAATAAGCTTCCATAGAATTGGCTATTCCTACTAGTGCCAGGTTGGGCATCTCGGCCCACGTCGTTAACACTGAATTAACTGATTAGGAAACGAGTCATTGTTTAGTGAGTCATTGTTTAGTGACAATTCGTTGATTAGTACGTCGTTAACATTGAAATTAAACTGAAATTATGATTCATATTCATCAGAAACTGAAACTGAAACTGAAATTACGTCGTTAACACTGAAATTGAACTGAAATTAGGATTCATAATTAGAATTTGAAACTGAAATTACGATTCATATTCCTATTAACAACTGATTACAAAAGATGTCGGCGGCCTGTTAACAACTGATTACAAAAGATGTCGGCGGCCTAATCCTGCCTAATACTGGATTACAAAAGATTAGCAGTGCTGCATGCACTGCTACTACGCCGGCGGCGGCCTAATACTACTACTAATCAGTAGCAGTGCAACTAATGCACTGCTACTGCTACTACGCCGGCGGCGGGGTTCCTCGGCCTCGGCTCCTACATGTGCCGCCTCTTGGCTGGCGGTTCGCCGTCGTCATCGTCGTCGGAGTCGTCGTCGTCCTCCTCCTCGTCCTCATCCTCCTCCTCCTCGTCGTCGGAGTCGGAGCCGTGGTCGGAGTGCGGCTCCAACTCCGGGTCGTCATCCTCCTACTCCTCCTCGTCGTGGTCGTCGGAGTCGGGGTCGGAGTCGGAGCCATGGCCGTCCTCGCCTTGGCCGTTGTCGTCGCCCTCGCCGTCGTCGTTGGAGTCGAGGTTCTCCTGCCAATGCCCGTGGCCCTCGTCCCACCACGGGATCGGGTTCCCCTCGCCGTCGGAGTCGCTCGGATGGCTTCGTTCTGCCACCACGGGTCCGCCATTGCAGAGAAGGGAGGTTGGGGTTTTTGGGATTGGAGAGAAGAGAGAACGGAGTGAACTGCTTTGGAACCGCAATGCAATGGGGTTTTTATGTGTGAGGGGATAGAGATGAATTCACTGCCGCCGGCGCGTAGATCGACAACCGCCTGCGGCACCGAACAGCGGATCGCTTCGTTTTCTTCCAATGCAGTGTGAAATGACAGCACAATTTACAGATTATATTTGCAATGATGACATCTTGTGACCGCGCTTGACGTCCAGTCGAAATGACATGCCTGTAAATGTTCACCACGTCATCTGGTGCCCCTTGACGTGTGGAGTACAAGTGTCGAACAGTTGATGTGCGTCGTCGTTCTGGTCAAATTTACTGCAGTTGGAGACGTTGTGAGACATCAAGACGTATCGAAAGCATTTTTTGCGAGAACTGACGCGATTAACTTTTTGTTTACGTGCATATCTGCGTCGGTGCATCCGTGTCAACACACCAAGCGCGATCTGGACACGAACTGGACGTGAACGGGCACCCACAATGCTCGCTCTGTGTAGGTGCATAAGTGAATTGCTCATCTGAATGTGTATAGACCTTGTTTATCAACTTGAATCGTTAGTATATATGACATAAGACGACTATGTGCGCAGGATTTTCCTTTTTTTTGATTTTTTTTGAATATTTGAAGCTCATTTCAAATATCGGTCAAACCTAACTTTGACCAACATTTAAACAAGTTTAAAACATGAAAAATGAAAAACTAAGCCTGGTTCCGTCTTAGTCACTCTAAAATGAAACTTTGGTGAGGTTTTTGAACTTTTCATGTTGCAAATCCAGAACCCCTTCTCTTCAACCTTGAGTTCATACGGCATAGTTTCGAGGATATCACCTTAGATATATGAATTTTTCATCTGAATGTGTATAGACCTTGTTTATCAACTTGAATCGTTAGTATATGACATAAGACGACTATGTGCGCAGGATTTTCCTTTTTTTGATTTTTTTGAATATTTGAAGCTCATTTCAAATATCGGTCAAACCTAACTTTGACCAACATTTAAACAAGTTTAAAACATGAAAATGAAAAACTAAGCCTGGTTCCATCTTAGTCACTCTAAAATGAAACTTTGGTGAGGTTTTTGAACTTTTTATGTTGCAAATCCAGAACCCCTTCTCTTCAACCTTGAGTTCATATGGCATAGTTCGAGGATATCACCTTAGATACATGAATTTTTCATCTGAATGTGTATAGACCTTGTTCATCAACTTGAATCGTTAGTATATGACATAATACGACTATGTGCGCAGGATTTTCCTTTTTTGATTTTTTTTGAATATTTGAAGCTCATTTCAAATATCGGTCAAACCTAACTTTGACCAACATTTAATCCAGTTTAAACATGGAATTTGAAAAACGAAGCCTCGATCCTTCTTAGTCACTTCAAAATGAAACTTTGACACTTTGTCAAACTTTTCAAAACCCCGTTGACTGCCTCCAAACCCCGTCCCAAACCTCGTCGAACAATGACCGTCGATCTTTTCCTAGCGCTGAACTGCAGTCGTCTGATCGTTCTTCTAGAAGGAATCTGCGGGCATACTCTGGGCGATCCGCGAGAAGCTCATCTTCGATCTGATTGGCTGTAACCCGTCCCAAACTTTTCAAAACCCGTCATCGTAACTTAAGGCTAGCCATGAGCTTGGTCATCTAGCTTGAATCCATATAAATTTTCCTAGATCGAAGAATAAGTGTTTTACTTGTATTATTTGCATGGCACTTTTCGTTTATCTAACTTGGTCATCAATCCGAGGCATTTTGATTAGTCCTTAAAAATGTGTTTCAAATCAGCTCCAAAGGTAGGGTAAATGGCCCCATTTGTAAGCAAAAATGGTGGACTCGCTGAAAAATGTGTTTCAAATGAGCTCCAGAGGTAGGGTTAACGGCCCCATTTCTAAGCAAAATTTGCAAACTGAAGTGGATTTTGGCACACCAAATGGGGATTTTCACACACAATTGGAAACGTCAAGCACAAGGCCAAATTTCATGGTAGTACAAAATTATAAAATAGATCAACAACTAATAACTAAATTGGCACTTGCCCTTAATAAAACAACTAATAACTAAATTGGTACCCTTGGCCTTGCCACCCTTAATAAAGCAACTAATAACTAAAATGGACTACCACTCGTCCTCGTCATCGGAAACCTCCACCGACTCGGCCTGCCCTTGCCCCTGCCCTTGCCCTTGGCATTGAACTCCATTGGGGCGTTGCTGTTCGACGGCGACCACGTGCCCTTCTTCTTCCCTTTGCTCTTGGCCTTGCTCTCCGAGTTGATCTTGAGCCGTTGCTGCTCGCCGGCGGAATGCTTGGCCTGCTCCGTGGCTTCATAGTCGGCCATGGCCCAGGCCATACCCGGGTCCAGGACCTCCATGACCTCCTCCTTCCAGGCCATGGCCCAGTCCATACCCGAGTCCATGACCTCCGTGACCTCCTCCTCCTCCTCCTCGTCGGACAGATCGATGAAGGGAATGGGATCGGGAGCAATGGCCCTGCCCCTGCGCCTGCTCCTTGGAGACTCCCCGGATCGTGTAATCTCCGCGTATGAACGAATCCTGCTCGAACTTGGAGGAGTACGCGCACGCCCACGCCCACGCCCCCTGCCGCTGCCCTCGCTCGACTCAAGAAACCAAGGATAGCGGGGATAGCGGACGTGGCGGCAGCGGTTCGAGCTGGGAGTGGAGCTGCCATCACCACGAGCCATGGAGAGATAAGGGACTGGGCGAGGGTGTCTAGGAGAGGAAGAGGGGATCTGTGAGCGCAATGGGCAAGGAGATAGCTCCTTTTAAAGCCATCTGCGGTCTGGACGGCAGTAATGGCGACCAGGCACTGATTCGGCTCCAGGCTGCTCAGCTTGCGGCAGGACAGAGTAGGCAAGAGAGACGCGAGGATGGCGGAGCAGATGCGCGGCCGGGCCGGCAGTGTAGGCGGCGAGGCAGCTTTTTGCCGGCCAGGGGGGCACGCCATTGAAGGCGCGGCGCAAATTCGGGGACGGCGAGCACAGGCATGGACGCGCTCGTACGGCTGCATGCAAGCACTCCTCCGCCGCTGGCCCCACATGTAAGCTTTAAGTGGGACGGGGTGCATGCACTTCGCTGGGCCCACATGTAACAGGTTTGTTAACGGTCAAAGGGCTTGACCGGATGGAAACGGCCGTCTTCGCCATCCGCGGGCCATCCGCGAGCCAGCCAGGGCACGGACGAGGAATACCACGCGGGTAGGGCACAAACAGATAAAATAGAGGGAGGTAGGGCACAGAACCGATTGACCCAAAAAACAAATATGTTTGAATATTTCGAATTGATGAATATTTGAAGAAAATCTTAATGCACTTCCTCTTTAGAACAATTTCTAGAACATGAAAGTATTTCTATAAATACCCTCACAAAAATAAATGCAGATTATCTGTTCCATATAATCAAATTTCAAATTTACATATTTCAAAATTTTAAATATCACCGAAATCTAATCATTTTACAAACTTACAAACAAAAAAAAACGAATCTGAAAAACACCCCACATTGAACAATTTTCGAAATCTAAACAATTTTTAAACGCAAAATTTTCTGAATTTCAATAATTTCCATACCTACACAATTTCTAAATGCACACGTTACCAGATTTAAATTTTATTTACTTCACAGGCGCGTCATGCTCAGAAAAAAATGATACTAATTAATGCCAAAATACAAACATATTTAAACAATTCAAATTCACTAATATTTGTATACAACATAAGTGGACTTCATCTAATTATGGATTCGAATTTAACAAATGCTCCCAAAATACATATTCTCTGATTATGGAGCTATCTTACAGATTTATAAAAAAAATACAAACTAACAGTCACGCCGCGCACAATTCCACTAGTCTATTCCAAAACCCCTGTTATAATCATGTTTTTGGCACGTTGAGCACTTTTGTTTATTGTACATCGAGTATCTATATTTCCTTGCAACGATGAAGAACTTGGCCGAGGTGCATATCTTGTGTGTGGCGGCCTACAAGATTCTCACTATTCACTTTGTCCCTATTTACATGGCACACGCATATTTCGAGAATCAACTTTCAACATCAATTGACCAACAAAACATGGGCTGCGTGTTACACAAATTATATCATTCAGTTTCTATTTAAATCAGTTGCAATTGTATGATGTATTTTCCTTCCCATAAGCCAAAGATGATTTGAAAATGTACTTCCTAGACTCTAGGAAATTGAAAAAAAAACACATAGACAGATAACCTATAAAAGGTTGCGGTTAAAAACCATAGAAAGTTCCACCACATGGTTTATACAGGTTAAATGTCATCTATATCCAGACGTAAGAGGGATGACATAGTGATCATCCCAAGTCTTTTGTCCCTCTCGTGACTTTCCTCTTTTCAAGTGCATGATTATCCTCTTGCGATATATTTCAACTAAGTAATTATCGTGATGTGGCGGTGGCATGTGCGGTATGCACATTTAGCAACATAAAACTTGTCAAAAAGATTATCTTCTCACGATATATTTCAACTAAGTAATTTCTAGTACTCCTTCCATTCACTATTATAAGAAATTTTAGCTTTTTCGAAAATGCATGTATCTAGATGCATTTCATCGTATAGATTCACTCATTTTGATCCATATCTAGTTTAAATTGAAATAGCTAAAAGGTCTTATAATACTGAATGGAGGAAGTAGGTTTTTGGGATACTAATTATTTTATCTCATATGTTCTGAATGTACACTTCCCTAAGTTTTTATTATCTTCTGTCATATGTTTTAAATGTGTAATTCCCCTCAGTTTTCTTTAAATCTGGGGGAATCTTTGCACTTCCCCCTACGAATTATCAATGATTAACATTGATAATTAATTGTAAATAAAAAATTCTACATGTTTCCCTCACGTATTTAAGCATCGTTGTCGCCTGGTGTGCGAAACGGTACGTACGAACAGGAGAGGAGGCGATCATGGCGGCGGCCTAGGGTTGAAACCCTAGCGCGCGCCGCCGGTGATATCTGCAGCTTCATCGTCGCCGCCGGCAAAGATTCGACGGGTCCTCGCCTCCTCTAGGTGTCGTTCTGGCACTAGAAGGGGTGGGGACCTCGGACCTGCGCACGGCGCTTTTCGAAGGTCCTTAATGGTAGAGTTTGGTTTTGGTCGTCATCTTCTTCGTTAATGGAGATGGTATCGTCTGCAATAAGTGATCTTCCACACTTCGTTCGACGGCGAGATATCCTTCCCGATGTCAATGGTGGCTTTGGAAGATTAAGTCTGTCTAGGTATGGTTCTTCAGATCTTGCTTCGTCAGATCAATCTTGGATTGTTTCTCATGGTTGCCGCGAGGAGGTTTGTCCTCGCAATATCTATCCCGGCTACTACGTCTTCGGCAATGGTGATTCGTTCTCTCGGCTCCCAACGACGTCGACAAAGTGGTTCGGTTATTTGTCCCTGGAATATCAGTGGTGGTGCTCTTGCCGATGTTGCTTGATTAATTTAATGGCTGCGTGCGTGCACAAAGCCTTGGCATTGCGGCTCAAAATTAAAAAGGGAGAACCTTCGGGGGTATTCACAGGTCTGTGGTTTGGTGGTGTTGGCGTTGTTCTACGGCTGCCTTCAGAAAAGTACAAGATTGTGTCATGGATGAAGAAAGAGCTTGAAGATCTCATAGATTTGCTAGTCTCTTTTAGTTTAGTTTTTGTAATCGATGTAATCGTGTACTCTTTGCTGGTTTAATATACGTGGAAAAATTCAAAAAAAAAGCATCGTTGTCGCCTCGTTCATAGGAGGAGCATAGTGGAGACCATGCTAGACCAATCGTGGCTTTCCACTAGAGGCACTTGGGATGTTGAGCTGCATTGGAGGATCTAGAAAATAGAGGGGAACTACGAAGGCCCAGGCCAAATGGAAAACCAACACATCCTATGTTTTAATACACGCTCTACCACTAGCCCCATCCTTCATCCTTCCTCCGAATCTGTTTGCCTATATGAGGTTTGGCACATTGTTGCCATTCTCGTTGTCAAGTGAAGAAGGATAGAACAAAAGAATTGTGCAACGCAATTGTATTCATGTATGGGGTTGTGTATATATACACGAGTACAAGAGGGAGGAACCGACCTAAAACCCTAACCCTACCACGATTACAGGAGAATATCTACGGTGGTTAAGGTAGGTATTACAAGGACGGTAGCGATACGATCACGTTCGCTTACACCCCCCTCAGTCGAAGCATCGTCGAAGATGATGCCGAGGCTGGATCGAAATGACTCAAATGAAGCTGTAGGTAGACCTTTTGTCATGATGTCGGCCAACTGCTCCGTAGTTGGAACATGCACAACCCGAAATTGGCCTAGGGCTACCTTCTCGCGTACAAAATGAATATCCAATTGGATATGCTTCGTTCTCCGATGGTGAACTGGGTTAGCAAAGAGATACACCGCCGAGACATTGTCACATAACACAACTGTTGCCTTGGAAATAGGACAGAACAGTTCGCCTAGAAGCTGTCGAAGCCAACAACACTCAGCAACAGCGTTTGCCACAGCCCGGTACTCTGCTTCGGCGCTAGATCGTGAGACGATTGGTTGCCGTTTGGAGGACCAAGAGACGAGACTGTCACCAAGATAGATGCAGCACCCTGATGTAGATCACCGTGTGTCAGGACAGCCTGCCTAGTCCGCGTCACTATATGCAGCAAGCTCAAGAGTAGACGAGCCCTTGATGACAAGACCATGAGAGGAAGTACCACGGACGTAGCGGAGCAGGCGCTTGATCAATCCCCAATGAACATCACGTGGTGCATGCATGTGGAGGCAGATTTGTCCAACGGCATATGCAATATCCGGGCGGGTGAGTGTCAAGTACTGAAGGGCACCGGCAATGCTGCGGTAGAACGTGGCATCGGGGGCAGCAATACCGTCAGTGGAGGAGGTCTTGGACTTGGTGTCAATTGGTGTAGCAGCAGGCTTGCAGTTGGACATGGCAGCACGCTCAAGAATCTCATCGACGTACCTCTCTTGAGAGAGGAAGAACCCGCTGGATTGCGGCGAACATTGACGCCAAGAAAGAAATGGAGAGGCCCTAAATCCTTGAGCTTGAACTCGGACTGCAGCTGAGTGGTGAGATGTCGAAGAAACACGTCAGACGAAGCTGTCAAGATGATATTGTCGACATACAGCAGCAGGTAGGCAGTCTCGGTGCCACGGCGCATGACAAACAGGGATGTGTCGGAGTGCGTAGGAGAGAAGCCAATCCGGGTGAGAAAACTGCCAATGCGAGTGTACCACGCTCGGGGAGCCTGTCGAAGGCCATACAGAGACTTGGACAGTAAGCATACATGATCGGGGTGAGAGGCGTCAACGAATCCAATGGGCTGCTGACAGTATACTCGCTCAGTAAGGACACCGTTGAGGAAGGCGTTGCTGACATCCAGCTGTTGGGAATCGAGGACAGAAAACAAAAAAATCCTACCGACGATATAACCATAAACTAGCCAAGATCTAACTATGCAGATATACTATACGAAGGAGGACGGAGTACATACCCTTGCAGACCGAAAGCGGGATCACGTTCCCGCACAAACGTTGTCGTTGAAGCCGACGAAGCCGATCTCAAGGTCGTGTAGAGGAAGTAGTCGTACTCCCAGCGCCACCCGCGTAGCGCCTCGTAGTTCCACACACGTGCGGTGTAGATGACGACCTCCGAGCTCCAGATCCAGCAGAGCAGCGGAAGTAGAAGATTGGATCTAGAAGCACGACGGTGTGCGTGTAGTGGAGAGACTTCCCTCCTCGTACGCAGCTCCAGAAACGGAACCACGCTCAAGGTAGGAGAGAAGAAGAAAGGAGATGGGTGAATTTCCAAGGCATGGGGGGTCCCCTATTTAAAGGAGAAAGGGGGAGACCATCTCCCTTGGCTAAGCCATGTGGGAATAATCCCCACATGGCTTGGCAGGCCACCTAGGCTGGCCCTTCTCTCCCCTTTTTTTTTCCTTTTGGGAGTTTTTCCCTAATGGGCCTCTAAGGCCCACATAGGTTTAATGCCTTTTAAAATCCGAATTTAATTAAATAAAAAATATATTTAATCATTAATAACACTTATTAATATTAAATACATATTATTTAATTCATTCGGACCCCGAAACATATTTTATTGCCTCGATCAACATCGGACAAGTTTCAGAACACTTCCGGAGTTCCCGGTTTCTTTCTCTCTTATATCCAATCTAATCGTCACCTACCCTTAAGTGTGTTACCCTACGGTTCGGGACCACACAGACATGAACGAGACACATTCTCCGATCAATGACTAACAGCGGGGTCTGGATACCCGTGGTAGTCCCTATGCGTCCACGAAAGACTTTTATCGTTTGAACCTTTAGACGTCCAGTCTCAACCTCTTGCCTATCGATACTTAGATTGTCCGAGCGTCTTCTCCGGTATCACGATTACCGAGCATGGCCTCGTCATTGACAAATCTATCTTTACTCGTCTGTGATATTACATCCCCGTGACCTAGTCACATGCTTGCAAGGTCATTGATGTATCTCACCGAGTGGGCCCAGAGTATATCCTGCTATTTGGATTGGCAATTCCCGATATTGATCACTCGCTTCTACTGCTTCCTTCTGATACCCGAAAGTGTCACCTTTATTGTCACGCTATATAAGACATGCCGTTTGATGCGATCAGCCGCATCTTCCAGAAGCAGAGATTTGATATGATCTCACAGTCGAAGGTATGAACACTATGTTTTGGGTATGTCCATCAAATCATTCATCTAATGATATGACTCCGTTGTTAACCGACGCCATTGTCCATGATCAGGAAACCTTGATCATCTGTTACCCAACGAACTAGTTAAATAGAGGCTACTAGGGGCCTAGTTGTTTTCATACCACACGTGTATTAATGTTTCCGCGTAATACAGTTATAGCATGGTATTAAAACGTATTATGAACAATTGAGATATGACAAATAAAATCACTTTATTAATTGCCTCTAGGGCATATCTCCAACAGTCTCCCACTTGCACTAGAGTACAATTTAATCTAGTTACAATTTGGTAAAAGCCTAACACCTATAGCATCTCGGTGTTCTTCATGCTTGTCTCGTGGAAGAGGTTTCGTCAGCGGATCTGCAACATTCAGATCCGTGTGTATTTTCCAAATCTTTACATCACCTTCCTTGACGTACTGCCGTATGACATGGAAGCGTCGGAGAATGTGTTTGGCGGTGGAGTGAGACCTTGGTTCCTTACGTTGGCAATGACACCTGTGTTGTCGCAGTAGATGTTCACAGGGTCTTGCGCACTCGGGAACACTCCAAGCTCGATGACGAAGTTTCTCAGCCAAACAGCTTCATTTGCAGCATCCGCAGCAGCAATATACTCCGATTCCATTGTAGATTGGGCTACTATGGGTTGCTTCCCACTTCTCCAGCTCACAGCGCCTCCGTTCACCTTAAACACATAACCTGTTTGCGATTTCGAGTCATTTGGATCGGTGCACAAACTTGCATCAACGTAACCTGTTACGCCAAGTTCCTCTTCACAGCCTCCATAAACAAGAAACATGTCCTTGGTATACTTAAGATACTTCAGTATGTTCTTAACAGCTGTCCAATGATCCTTGCCAGGATTACTCTGGAATCGACTCGTCAGACTGAGAGCCAATGCCACATCGGGTCGAGTACTTAACATGGCATACATGATCGATCCTATAGCCGAAGCATATCGAGTGCCATCCACCTCGGCTTTTTCAAGAGCCATATGTGGACACTAAGCCATGCTCAATGTTTTTCCCATGACAACTGGCACAAGACCTTTCTTTGCTAAATGCATATTAAACTTCTTTGTTACCGTCGTAGGTGCATGTCGATCTACCGAGAACACGAAGCAATCACAGCACGATGACGACACCGAGATTTGTTAACGCAGTTCGGCGAACTCGCCTACAAATCTCGGTGTCGTCATCGTGCTGTGATTGCTTCGTGTTCTCGGTAGATCGACATGCGCCTACGACGGTAACAATTGGTATCAGAGCGAGGTTGAAGGCCGTGGATTGTCGATCTAGAGGAAAAGCGGAAAATTGATCGGCCGATCTGGAATATTGATGGCGGTAGTGCTATCGTATCGGGAGCCAGGGTAGCGGACTGGAGCAGGAAACTGCAAGTTGGCGGAGTGTTCCGGCGAGATCGGTAGAGATCGGAATTTTTTTGAGATCGCAGCATGCAGCGATGTTGGTGCTCGGCGTCTCGGCGAGATCGGATGGATCAGGAGGCGTATGGTCGTACGTGCACATGGAGGCAAGGTCAGATGCCGCCTCGGAGAAGCGTGGTCGACCCAGGTGGCTCGGACGTTGGGCATGCAGCAGCGCATCAGCTGGCAGCTCGCAGCCCAAGGCCCAGCCTAGGTGGGACGCTCGCGTGAGACATGTGTGACAAGGTTGACCAGGTGGAGCCGAACGAAGCTGCAGACGTGAGATTTGTTGTGAAAAAAAAGGGCGTCAGCTATGGTATGTGCAGTACTTTCCAACGGGAGCAAGAAAAATAAAGATTGATCTAGGAGCATTGGAGAGCACGTGAGGATGAGGTTGGTGCATTGCTTTGATAGATTCAAGAGCTTGCAATTCTTTGCTACGTGCACTTTGGAAGGCACCAAGGATGTTTTTTTGGTTTTTTTTGCTCGGTACAAGGTTTTGTGTACGGGATGACTGTGGTATATACAAGACGCGGAGTCGCAGGTTCACGGGAAGATTGACAAGGTTTTGGTCAATGTTATTTTATCCGAGCGTTGTATGGGCGACGCTCGATGATGTAGCATGGGGCCAAGTTGATCAAGATGGACTGGATGCGGCGAGTGGCGACGTGCTGGAGCGTGTCGTGAGGATCATGCATACACAGGGTGTCGGACAGTGCGCGGAAGGTGGACTGGGCACAGGGTGGAGCATGGGTGCAGTCGGATACGTTCGGCTGGGTCGGACTGGACAGTCTGACAGATCGATGGGAGGTCGGTCGTACAGAATACGGTGAAGATCGGCGACAACGACGTAGGAGCGTGAGGGCTAATGGTGTCCGTATTCTGTGGCGTGGAAACACGTGGCGCATGGATATGCGTGCTTCGACATGCGGTGGCGCGGAGTTGATTCAAGACGGTGTACACGTGAGAACTTGAAGTCGACAGGGCGCGGGGTGGACTGATCCTCTACCATGGAGTCATGTCGAAGGTGGAGCTGGAGTCTCTGAGGGACATTTCACTCGGATGATGGAGGGGCTACGGCGTAAGTCGACGGAGAGTCGAAGCCTATTCAGCGGGAAGGCGAGAGGCACGTGGTCTGGACTGGAGCTCATGGTCTGGAGAGATGCGTGGAGCTCGGCATCGGTCGGGTATGACTGATGGTTGTCTGCAATGGGGCTTGAGGTGGTGTGGGTTAGCGACCCGGTAGATCTTGACCAAGATTGCGGATGCTCGACGCGGTAGTAGCGGCGAGGCGTGCGGTAAGCACGGGACACGGCGACAGACCAGGGAACGGGCGGTCAAACATGTTGTCGGACATGTGTGCAGGGGTGCTGAAGCAGTGTTGGCGAGTATCAGATTCAAGTTGGTGACTGGGTCTATGGAGATTGATGCATCAGGTGATAGACAAGAGTGCCATAGAGAATCTGAGAAAGTGTTGGAGAGTCTTAAATGTCGGAAGCGTGGAGAGTACATGCCCATATATTCTGTGATGTTCAGTGCACGTGGCAAAGTGTGGGTGACTAGACACGGAAGGGGGCAGAGTACTATAGCTGTGGGACATGTAGAAGACTATCCAGGATGAGACGACTGTGAATTTGACTCAAGGTGACTAAAAGGCGACGGTGAAGTTTCTTCAAGTTGAAAGCATTTTTTACGCAGACCACTGGTCGGTGTGTGATGGTGTTGAACAGGAAGAAGGGACTACAGTTGCAGGTGGAGTCACGTGGAGTCTGGGAGTAGCAGTGGAACTCATGGAAGACAACTCAAGTCCGGAGTACATGGCGGTTTGACGCATTGACGAATTCAAGGTGGTGGACATATTCGCCAAGGTGGAGTTTGTTGTGTTTTGTGTCAAATATTGTGTACGTGTTGGGTTACGTTTGGACTTAGAGTTGTATTAAGTGTGGATAGGATACGAGTAGTATCAGAGTCGAACTCTTGTACCCTGGGCCTCCCATATAATGAGGGGAGCACCACACGTGTAACCTATGACGACTTGATAGCAACAGGCACGCAGGGGAGCCGGCGGCTTGTGCCGGCGCCTAGGGCGGCCAGGGTTGCGGTATCAATGGGGAGGAGCGCCCGTAGTCATGCCCCGCAGATGTAGGCGAGTTCGCCGAACTGCGTTAACAAATCTCGGTGTCGTCATCGTGCTGTGATTGCTTCGTGTTCTCGGTAGATCGACATGCGCCTACGACGGTAACATTCTTCAATATCTTGTCAAGGTAAGTACTTTGACATAACGCTAGTAGGCACCTGGGTCTATCACGATAGATCTTAATGCCTAATACGTATGCAGCTTCTCCTAAGTCCTTCATCGAAAATTTACTGTTTAAATATTCCTTCACGCTTTTCAGAAGTTCCACATCATTCCCAATTAGTAATATATCATCCACATATAGAACTAGGAATGCAACTGAGCTCCCACTCATTTTCTTATAAATGCAGGTCTCTTCTACATTTTGGACAAATCCAAAACCTTTGATCACCTCATCAAAGCGAAGATTCCAGCTCCGAGATGCTTGCTTCAGTCCATAAATGGAACGCTGAAGTTTGCATACCTTGCCAACATTTCTGGACTGACAAAACCTTCAGGTTGTACCATATACAACTCTTCCTCAATGTTGCCATTTAGGAACGCTGTTTTGACATCCATCTGCCATATCTCATAATCATGATATGCAGCTGTTGCTAGCAAAACCCGAATAGACTTTAGCATCGCTACCGGTGAAAACGTTTCATCGTAGTCAATTCCATGAACTTGTCGGAAACCTTTTGCGACAAGCCGAGCCTTATAGACGGTTACATTACCGTCAGCATCAGTCTTCTTCTTAAAAATCCATTTATTCTCGACGGCCTTGCGCCCTTCGGGAATCTCCACCAAAGTCCATACTTTGTTGTCATACATGGATCCAATTTCGGATTTCATGGCTTCAAGCCATTTTCGGACTCGGGTCCTTCCATTGCCTCTTTGTAGTTCGTAGGTTCGTCTTGTTCAATTAACATGACGGTGCAAACAAGATTACCGTACCACTCAGGACTGTACGGGTTCTTCCAGACCTACGAGGTATAATAGCCTCCTCGACATTTTCTCCCACTCCATCTGTTATGGAGGACGGTTCAGGAACAGTTTCCGTTGCGCCACTCGGAATTTCGAGTTCAGGATCAACTATCTCGTCGAGGTCTATTTTCCTCCCACTTACTCCTTTAGCGAGAAACTCTTTCTCGAGAAAGGTGCCGCTCTTTGCGACAAACGTTTTGCCCTCGGCTTGGTGGTAGAAGGTATATCCTATGGTTTCCCGCGGATATCCTACAAAGACGACCTTTCCGATTTCGATTCGAGTTTGTCGGGCTGTAGTTTCTTAACGTACGCCTCACAACCCCAAACCTTCAGGAACGACAACTTCAGGTTTCTTACCATGCCATATCTCATACGGTGTCGTTGCTACGGATTTGGATGGAGCCCTATTTAAAATGAATGCGGTTGTTTCTAACGCATATCCCCAAAACGATACGGGCAAGTCGGTAAGAGACATCATAGACCGTACGCTATCTAATAAAGTACGATTACGTCGTTCGGACACACCGTTGTTGTTGCGGTGTCCCGGCAGGCGTAAGTTGTGGTACAATTCCACAGGCCTTCAGATGTGTGCCAAACTCAAAACTCAAATATTCGCCACCACGATCAGATCGGAGGTGCTTTATTTTCTTGTTGAGTTGATTTTCAACTTCACTCTGAAATTCTTTGAACTTTTCAAATTTCAGACTTGTGTTTCATTAAATAGATATACCCGTATCTACTCAAATCATCAGTGAAGGTTACAAAATAACGATAACCATTGCGTGTCGACACGCTCATTGGACCGCACACATCTGTATGTATTACTCCCAATAAGTCCGACGCCGTTCCATAAATCCGTTGAACGGTGTCTTGGTCATCTTGCCCATAAGGCATGGTTCGCAAGTGTCAAGAGATCCAAAATCTAGTGACTCCAAAAGTCCATCAGAATGGAGTTTCTTCATGCGCTTTACCAATATGACCAGACGGCAATGCCACATATACATGGCGGTATCGTCACTAAGTTTAATCCTTTTGGCATCTACGTTATGGATGTGAGTACTACTATCGAGATTCAACAAGAATAAACCATTACTCAGGAGCATTAACATAAAAGATATCATTCATCGAAATAGCACAACCATTTGATACTGAATTGAACGAATATCCATCTTGCAACAAGCAAGATCCACTGATAATGTTTACACTCAAAGCCGGTACAAAATAACATTTATTTAAAACCAAAACTAATCCCGATGGTAGATGTAGAGGGAGCGTGCCGACGGCCACCACGTCAACTTTTGATCCATTGCCGACGCGCATCGTCACCTCGTCCTTCGCCAGGCGCCGTTTATTCCGCAACTCCACCTGAGAGTTACAAATATGAGCAACAGAACCGGTATCAAATACCCATGCATTACTCCGAGCGCTAGTAAGGTAAACATCTATAACATGTATATCAAATATACCTTTCTCTCTTCCGACAATCTTGCCGGCCTTCTTGTCTTCCAGGTACTTGGGGCAGTTGCGCTTCCAGTGACCATCTCCCTTGCAGTAGAAGCATTCCACGCCAGGTTTGGGACCAGGTTTGTTAGCCTTGGATTTGGCAACGTGTTTGCCATCCTTCTTGGGCTTCCAGTTCTTCCTTCCCTTGCCGCCAGATTTCTTAAAATCGACGGTCTTGTTGACCATCAACAGCGTGTGCTCCTTCTTGATTTCCACCTCAGCAGTCTTGAGCATCACGAACACCTCAGACAGGGACTTAGCCATGCCCTGCATGTTGTAGTTCATGACGAAGCCTTTGTAGCTAGGAGGCAACGATTGCAGCACCCTATCAATCGCCAGCTCATCAGGAATCTTGCATTCCAGAGCGTTCAGGCGTTGAACGTAGCCAGACATTTTGACCACGTGCTCGCTCACACTGCTATGCTCTTCCATCTTGGCTGAGAAGAAGAGCTCAGAAGCTTCATACCTCTCAGCCTTAGCCTGCGGCGCAAAGACAGCTTGAGATCAGAAATTATCTCAAAAGCACTCATCTTCTCAAAGCGCTTTTGCAGGTCGGCTTCCATGGCGTAGAGCATGCCACTCTGGACGAAGGAGGAATCCTCCGACTTGGTCTGATAGACCTTCTTCTCGTCATCGGAGGCGTTGTCTGCAGGAGGGTCACCTAGGGGGCTTCAATGACGTAGGCCACCTTGTGGGGAGTGAGGAGGATCCTCAGTTGCGGAACCAGGACATGAAGTTCGACCCATTGGTCTTAAGCTTTTCTTTCTCAAGGAACAGGCCAAGGTTAAAGGTGGGGCGAGACATCTACAATGGAATTTGCAAAACATAAGACGTTTGTTCATAATAAAATATGGGTTCAAGTTTTAGTAAAATAAAACTACAGAACTCCCACTCAAACGAACATCCCTCGCATCGTTTTAGTGATTACACGATCCTAATTCATTACACTACCCCCGATCGTCACGGCCGATAGCATAACTTCAAAAGTGGACATCGCTATGTCGATCACAACTACTTTGTGACTCGTGCTTAACCTTTCGGTCATGTGTTCCGAGGCCATGTCTGTACATGCTAGGCTCGCCAAATAAACCTATAGCGTATTGCTTGTGCAACGTGGCTTACACCCACGTTATGCGAACGCAGATACGTCTGACACCCGATCGTCACGGCCTGCCTCGTATCGGAGAACTTTCGGTGGTGCACGCTAAAGGGAACACTATTTGGTATTTTAGGAGGGATCATCTTATATTACTACCGCCGTGTAACTAATATATAACATATATATATACACAATATAAGATGCACACAATCTACATAACATCTAAATGAAATGTAATGCGACATGATATGGTCTCCTCCGCGCCGATGGTCTCCTTCGCGCCAACAGTTTTATAAACAATTTAATAAACCTACCTGACCATATCACATTGCCCCTGCAAAATAAAGTTAGACGCTTTCTACTTTATCTTTTGCATATTTTACGTGGCTGCTAGGGCTTCGCACAAGAACCGTTTCTTACCTACGAACAACCACAACAGCGATAAGACAATTGTCTCTATTACACCCCTTTCGGGGCCCTCCATTGTAAATGCAATATCAACTATTGTAGGAGATACAGACACCCGCCAGCCACATATACGGTACAAGCCGTATGTCAAGTGTGGAACCAGTCTCGCGTAAGAGTACGCGTAAAGTCGGTCCGGGCCGCTTCATCCGACAATGCCGCGATATAAACAAGTACACGCGAGAGGGTAACAAATGTAGAATCGATGCCCACATTCAACATGTGTTCTAACCGTATAGAAATATCTACGCATAGATCGGCTCTGATACCACTGTTGGGATCGTAGACAGAAAACAAAAAATTCCTACGACGATAACCATAAACTAGCCAAGATCTAACTATGCAGATATACTATACGAAGGAGGACGGAGTACATACCCTTGTAGACCGAAAGCGGGATTACGTTCCCGCACAAACGTTGTCGATGAAGCCGACGAAGCCGACCTCAAGGTCGTGTAGAGGAAGTAGTCGTACTCCCAGCGCCACCGGTAGCGCCTCGTAGTTCCACACACGTGCGGTGTAGATGACGACCTCGAGCTCCAGATCCAGCAGAGCAGCGGAAGTAGAAGATTGGATCTAGAAGCACGGCGGTGTGCGTAAGGTGGAGAGACTTCCCTCCTCGTACGCAGCTCCAGAAACGGAACCACGCTCAAGGTAGGAGAGAAGAAGAAAGGAGATGGGTGAATTTCCAAGGCATGGGGGGTCCCCTATTTAAAGAGAAGGGGGAGACCATCTCCTTGGCTAAGCCATGTGGGACTAATCCCCACATGGCTTGCCGGCCATGGAGGGCAGCCGGCCCCTAGGTGGGCCCCATTCGGCCCACCAGGCCGGCTGGCCCTCCCTCCCCTTTTTTTTCTTTTTCCTTTTGGGAGTTTTTCCCTAATGGGCCTCTAAGGCCCATATAGGTTTAATGCCTTTTAAAATTCGAATTAATTAAATAAAAAATATTTAATCATTAATAACACTTATTAATATTAAATACATATTATTTAATTCATTCGGACCCCGAAACATATTTCGTTGCCTCCGATCAACATCGGACAAGTTCCGGAACACTTTCGGAGTTCCCAGTTTCTTCTCTCTAATATCCAATCTAATCGTCACCTACCCTTAAGTGTGTTACCCTACGGTTCGGGACCACACAACATGAACGACACACATTCTCCGATCAATGACTAACAGCGGGGTCTGGATACCCGTGGTAGTCCCTATGCGTCCACGAAAGACTTTTATCGTTTGAACCTTTAGACGTCCAGTCTCAACCTCTTGTCTATCGATACTTAGATTGTCTGAGCGTCGTTCTCCGGTATCACGATTTCCGAGCATGACCTCGTCATTGACAAATCTATCTTTACTCGTCTGTGATATTACATCCCCGTGACCTAGTCACATGCTTGCAAGCTCATTGATGTAATCTCACCGAGTGGGCCCAGAGTATCTATCCTGCTATTTGGATTGGCAATTCCACTCTTGATCACTCACTTCTACTGCTTCCTTCCGATACCCGAAAGTGTCACCTTTATTGTCACACTATATAAGACATGCCATTTGATGTGATCAGCCGCATCTTCCAGAAGCAGAGATTTGATATGATCTCACAGTCGAAGGTATGAACACTACGTTTTGGGTATGTCCATCAAATCATTCACCTAATGATATGACTCCATTGTTAACCGACGCCATTGTCCATGATCAGGAAAGCTTGATCATATGTTGCCCAACGAACTAGTTAAATAGAGGCTACTAGGGACCTGGTTGTTTTCATACCACACGTGTATTAATGTTTCCGCGTAATACAGTTATAGCGTGGTATTGAAACGTATTATGAACAATTGATATATGACAAATAAAATCACTTTATTAATTGCCTCTAGGGCATATCTCCAACACCAGCTGATGAACAGGCCAAGAGCGCGAGGCAGCAATGTGCAGAATAGTACGGACAGTTGCAGGCTTCACAACCGGGCTGAAGGTCTCCCCAAAATCAATGTCGGGACGTTGATTGAATCCACGCACAACCCACCGAGCTTTGTAGCGAGCCAGAGAGCCGTCAGAGTTGAGCTTGTGACGAAACACCCACTTGCCGGTGATAACATTAGCACCCCGAGGCCGAGGAACAAGAGCCCACATCGAGTTAGCCTTGAGCGCATCAAATTCCTGTTGCATGGCTGCAACCCAATTTGGATCACGAAGAGCAGTGCGGGCAGATGTTGGAAGAGGTGACAAGTCTGCGGTGGAGGCTTCGAGAACATAGTCCCGGAGTTGCTGATTGGGGCAAACCACACCGCGCATGGCACGGGTCTGCATCTGATGAGGACGAAGTGGCACGACAGGAGGGACAGCCGATGCAGGGCTATCGCTTGTCGTGGGAGAGGAGCCGGCCATCAATGACGCCACATGTGTCGAAGAAGCAGAGCCAACGGACGGTGAGGACGTTGCTAGCGACGAACCTGCCCCGGCAGAAGAAATGGGCGACGACGAAGCCCCGACAGCGTCTCGCGCAGCTGGCGGGCTGGTGTCTTGTCGCGGAAGAGAGGCAGGAGAGTTCTCTGGCGCGGTGGACGACCTAGCGGGAGAGGCCGGCGGGCTGTCGAGCGGAGCAGCTGGAGGTGGTCCGTGGTGATGAGCCCGAGCCGTGCGTGCCTGCACAGGGATGAACACCGGCGTGTCGTCGTGCATGAGAGGGACAGAAGAGGCCGATGCGGTCGTCAGGGCAGTGATGTTCCTGAAAGTAAAAACAGTCTCGTCGAACAGAACATGACGAGATATTAGGATACGACGGTGTTAGGATCGTAACAGCGATATCCACGGTGATCGCTGGGGTACCCAAGAAAAACAAACGCTACGGAGCGAGGAGCAAGTTTGTGGGCGCCGTTGCAGCAGTGTTCGGGTAACAGAGGGAACCGAAGACGTGGAGATGCTGGTACTCAGGTGCACGTCCAAACAGAAGCTCATGAGGTGTAGAAAAGCTGCGTGGACTGCAAGGACGTAGGTTGAGGAGATAGGTGGCTGTGTTCAGTGCTTTGGCCCAAAACTTGGGAGGAAGATGGGCATGAAAAAGAAGAGCATGCAAACTGTCATTAAGCGTACGAAGGACACGTTCAGCACGGCCGTTTTGTTGGGAAGTGTATGGGCATGTAAGTTGAAAGAGGATGCCATGTTCAGCGAGAAAGTTGCGAGTTGCGTGGTTGTCAAATTCTCGACCATTATCAGTGCGTAGGGCTAGAATGGGGCGCTGAAATTGGGTGGCAACATAAGCATGAAAATTGCGAAGTATATTGTGAACCTCAGATTTACGACGAAGAGGAAAAGTCCATGTATAATGAGAGAAATCATCAAGAATGACAAGATAATATTCATATTTAGAAATACTCAAAACAGGAGAGGTCCATACATCGCAATGAATTAAAGCAAACGGAGCACTAGCTTGTGAATAGGAAATACTAAAAGGAAGTCTAACATGCTTTCCTAGTCGACACGCATGACAGGTGTGTGACGGCGATTTATTGCACGCAAACGGAAAGGTTGATAGTATGCGCGCCAATGCAGGTTCTCCGGGGTGACCAAGCTGCTGATGCCAAAGGTTGGAGGAGGTGGTGGCGTGAAGAGAGTGCTAAGGCGTCCGTCCATTTGGCAGCGGATAAAGCTCACCGGAGCTGTTACATCGCAGGAGAACCACCCTGGTGTGAAGATCCTTGACAGAAAAATCAAGAGAGTAAGATTCAATGGTTATAGGATTATCACGAGTTAGACAACGAACTGAAGCTAGGTTTTTGACTAGGTGGGGAGTAACGAGAACATTACGGAGATGAAGAGAAGTGGAGGGAGTGGAAACAAGAGAATTGCCGACATGCGTTATAGGGAGACTTGCACCATTGCCAACAATAATGCGAGAAGATGAGTGATAAGGAGTAGAAGTAGAGAGGATACCAGGGTTGCTAGTCATGTGGGACGTGGCGCCGGTGTCGAGAACCCAGTCTCCAGTGTTGTTGGAGGGCAGAGGAAGCTGGTAGCCACCGGCAGGCTGCAGCGACATGTTCTAGAGAGCGTGGTGCAGGGGCGCCGGGCCCCAGCTGGTAGACGGCAGCTGGTACGTGGCGGGTGGGAGTAGGCCGAGAACCCCGCGTGGTTCGGCGCAAACCGGCCCGGAGCCAGAGCGGAACGAGCACCGAGGAAGCCAGCGTCGTTGTCATGGCTGTTGCCGCTGGCGGGAGCACGCCGTGAGACAGCCATGCCTGGAACATGCCGGCGAGCTGCGTGTAGGTTGGCACGACTGGGGGCGAAGGCGTGCGGAGACCACCGTTGAAGATGGGTGGCCCGGCAGTGGCAGGCTTGGTCTTCTTCTTCTTTCCTTTGCCACGGTGATGGCCCTTCATGTAGTTACCTGCGTGAAAAGTAAATGGGTTAGGTTGAGACTCCAAGTGCAGAGTGTGTAGTAAGTGGAAGACGTGTTTTCCCCACGAGGGGTGACTCGAGGGTTTAATATCGAACTCTCGGGGATCAGTAGTGAAGATTTATCTTTCTTATCCTTCTTTTGGTTACCTACAAAACAAAGTAAATGTTTTGGTCCTCAACCTCACCTAGTGGTTGTCAAGCACAAGGTGTGAGAATGATATCAAGATAATATGCAATGCAAACAAAAAATAAATATGCAATGGTGGTAAATAAATATGCAAGGATGGTGGTAGCAATGATAAATGATATTTTTGGGTTTTATATGATGAATGCAAGATGTAAAAGTGTTTTTGTATTTTCGGATTTTAAATGGCAGAAAATGGAAAAGTGGTAAAAGTGGTTGGAAAGATGTTTCTTATGATTAAAAATGGACCGGGGTTCATGGTTTCACAAATGCACTCTCTCTTTAATAAAGTGGTAGACAATGAAACACTAGAGTTGACATATGAGATTGCAACACAATAGTTTAATGACAAGTTATAATTATATGGGCATCACGTCCTAACATAGAGACTTTTGGTTATTAGTCTCTCTTATACTCCACCAAGATGCGAACTAAATCATAACACCTCTGTAATTAAGATAACTCAGAGTATAGCAATAAGCATCATGACATGAAGTTAAAATAAGAACATGCTAGATCTAGTCATGGAGGAAGTGGCAATGGTCACACCCACATCTCCGGTAGCATGGTATTTCTTTTATCCCTAGTGAGGCAACAAAGTAAGGTAGAGATACCCAAGTGGATCGCAGAACTTTCTCTCACGTTCACTGCACTAGCCACCCCCCGTTACTCCAACTAATGCACACGTTCCCCCTCACACGCTCTCATAAACATGCTTGATCATGACAAGTAAATAAGAACGGGATACATAATATGCATCTACTTTCATAACTGAAACAAAACCATTGCAATCTCAAACATATATTAACTCATAAAAAGATCCACCACAAAGGTATTACATAGATGACCGTAATCATGTTCAGCAGCTCATACGGTACTAATTAGTGAAGCTCAAGAGAGAGAGATACATAAGTTACTTCCACAAACCCATAGTCCAGAGGTGGACTACTCCCTCTTCATCATTGAGACGGTGGAGAAGTCGTTGGAGAAGATGGAGACCACGCCGGCAGCGCCCCGCCGGAGTTTTCCCCTCCAATCTGCAACTCCAGGTCTCTGTTTCGGTGTTTCTGTGTTTCTGCGGCGCTCCTTCCAGAGAACGTCGGGGGACTATTTTTATAGGCGGTTTTAGGTCAAAACCGAGTCGGTGGAGGAAAGATCGACGACAACGGAGCTCCGAGGCCCAAAAGGGGGGTCCCACGCGGCCAGGTACATGGGTCGCGTGGGCCCACTCATCTGGGCCCTCGGGCCTCCGCTTGTTTGCTTCCTTCGCTCCCACGCTTTGTTCCTTCCAAAAACTGATGCTCGTAAATTTTCACGTCATTTGGACGTCGTTTGGGTCCCTGAAACATTAAAATATGGAAAATAGGGTTCTCTGCCTGCGCAGGGTTAATTCCATAAAAATAGGAAAATCATGAAATATTCCAAAAATCATTATAAAACATTAATATAACCCTTATATGATGCAAATATGACTGAAATATAAGTAAAATAATGCAAAGTTCATGTATGCATTTTACATGTATCAACATCCCCAAGCTTAACCTATACTCGTCCTCGAGTATGAAGGTGATAAAACTAACATGGACTTTGCAATTTAATACTAACAATGGATATGAAAGATGATTACTATTGCTACATAGAGTCAAATGATCTATTATATTATTAAAACAACAAACAATTGACGGTGAAGATTAGAGCTAATCAAAGTTAAGATTTTTCAGTGGTTAAGATGATTCGATAGAATTGCGCGCAGCCTAACATGTACCGTATCGGGACTCTCTGTATCCTATTCAACAACGAAGACCGCTTGCAATCAATAGACATGCAATCGTGACTATTTGTGGCAACCCTAGGCCAAGGCCGCGCCGCCGCGGCTGCTGCTCGAATCACCGTGAGGATTTCTGCTGTACAACGCCGATGTGTCCTAGCCTCCTAGCACAGCGCCGCCGCTTTTCGTGTGGCTGTCCGAGATACATGTCCATCAAGAGCATCACGGTTAAAAGACACCAAGGATTTTCCGGCGGCCGGCCGCTGCGAGACGAAGCCCTAGGTCTCACCAAGCAATATCGCCGGTCTTCTCGACTACATGTCAGTCGAGGCATCGTGTGATACACGTTCAAAGACAGGGCCGGCCGCTGCGAGATGAAGCCTTAGGTCTCAACAAGCAATATCGGCGGCCTTCTCGACTCCATGTCAGTCGAGGCATTGTGTGATACAAGTTCAAAGACAGGGATCTAACGGAGGATGTATACATGGCTCCAGGGACGATTGATTCTTTGATTGACTATGGCGGGCAATCCGGCGGCAACGGCAGATGTGTGCATGTAGCCATGTATGCAGAATAACAGACATGATCATCATCGGGCACGCGAAGCACAAATTGCAGGTTAGCAGCCAATGAATCAGGATCCTGTAATCATAATTTGCCAAAAGAAATTGAAAAGTGGAAGCAGACGCAGCTGCGCCGTCGTCATCGTCAAGCACGACCAGGTCCGCGACGGGTCGCGCGCGGTGCAGTCAGCACTGACCATGCCGGCCGCGACGGCAGGAGTCAACTGACATATCGATCGCTTCTCCAGCGCGAACAATGTACCATCGATCGACCAAAAAATTCATAGATTGATCGATCGACGTCGCAGCAGGATTAACTGAGTGCACGGTGCCGTCACGCGCCATTGTAGCAGCCGAGATAAATTTTTTTTTTTCGAGATTGACGGGGGGGAAAAAATCCCCACCGCTTGTTTCATTCATCGAAAGAGCCTGGCGGGCTATGTTCTTACAACAGAATAGGAATTGTACAGGGGGATACAGGGGAAGAGAAAACAATGAAAATACATAGAAAAAATACAACTAGAAGGGGGAACCGCAAGAGCCCCCAAGAGACACAAGAGGTGAGGGGTGTAGTCGAGGGATCACAATGCCGAGACTCTGCAATCATTGCCTCACGCACCGCACCGGCATGCGACTCGAAACCCAGGCACAACTCAGGAGCACCACCATCATCATCGGAGTGTCAAGCCTAGCACCTGGCACTAACCTAGATAGGAAGCTCCGCCACGGAGATCGAAACGAAAGCAGGTGGGGGAGACATACATTGCATCGTCATCGAGCAAAGGTGAGCCGAGACGCCACCAAGAGCACGAAGCTACCACACCGCAATAGTGGCCACTGGAGGGTCTTGGACAAGCACATCCATATGATCAAGACCACGTGAAGGCTGGCCGAAGTGAGAGGAACACACCACCGTCGGCCCCAAGCTGGCCGAACCAACACCACCAAAACGAAGCACCGCCAACTCCCGCAGCGACAAACGCCATACTTTTGGGTCTCCAAGATGACGCCTCCAAGGAGATTATGTTGTCGGGGGCACAACACCGCACTACTAGGAGAAGGGCTATCAGTGGCGCACCAAATTGACATTCTGTGGCGCACCCCCAGAATTGCTGGGTGCGCCACAGAATCGTCGCCACTAAAATTTGTTTTCTGTGGCGCACCATGGGCATGCGCCACAGAAAACCACTTTCTGTGGCGCACCGATGCCGTGCGCCACAGAAATAGCTCGGTAGGCCACATAGAATAGGAATTCTGTGGCGCACCCACGGCTGGTGCGCCACAAAAAAATAAAAGCGTGCGCCACAGAAATATGAAACAGTATTACAGGTATTTTTTTCATTTTGCTGTATAAATACAGGTATATACAGGATTTATCCAGAAATACA
This sequence comes from Poa pratensis, assembly GCA_947311845.1. NCBI lineage: Eukaryota > Viridiplantae > Streptophyta > Magnoliopsida > Poales > Poaceae > Poa > Poa pratensis. The sequence continues at coordinate 12,814,137 of CAMZMU010000082.1, forward strand.
GATATATTTGACAGGTATATAAACAGACACACATTAATCACTATTTCATCACACATATTACTTAGTGTGCCCGAGATACATACACATAGTCACAAAAGTGCCGAATGTTAATTTACACAATATATTAGTTATGATAGAAACAAAAGTTCATCATTTCACACTACACAATACAAATGAAGTGTTCACCGCCTAACTAGGATCAAATGTAGCACACATCGGCGATGATGGTGAGCAAGATCGCGCGGGAGCATGCATGATCATGGCTTCCTCTTCTTGAGCGGCGCCGGGAACGGTAGAATGCCCCCTTTCGTCCTCCACTCCCTGGTGTCACTCTGCGCCGCTAGTCGTTCTTCCATCTCCCTCTGAGACAACGCTGAAGATGGATTGGGATATATATTGGTTAGTGATATACATAGAGTATAATTTGTTCATCTAAGTATAGAGGCAAGACGATCAATCAATGTTGTCATGGTTGGAAATCATATGGCTATCCTATTTGGGTTTCATAGCATAGCATATATATAATATATAACCCTACACATGCACTTCTACAAAAAAGTACACACTAGCTAGTAATGCTTAGCAAGGCTATCTTTTATAATACATCCTACGTACCGAAGCGGAAGTGGAAGGACCCTGAGGCGTGCATGACATCGTCGAGGATGATATTTGTTAACTGCAGCCGGATGCGATGGAAGTCTTGTCTATAATCAGCATCGGTGAGACTTTCCGCCATTTTGGTGTATTCTGCGAGATTAGATGCAATCTTCGTTTTCTCGCAATCCCGGACAATCGTTTTAAGGTGACGGAGGGCATAGTAGGCCTCCATCACACTGCCATCCAGTTGCTTGACGCAATGGAATCCGGTCCCATGCAAGAACTTGTGTGTGTTGTCGTCCTCCGTGAAAAATTCCGACTTCTTATGGAAGGGGCCGCCCTTTTTGGCATAGGCCTCGAGAGCGTCATCGAGAACACCCTTTATTCTGTTGTATGATCTCGGCTGGGATTTATTCCCCGAGTCCAAATAAGTGGCAACGGACCACCTCGGGGATACGTGGATGAGTGCGCAGTACTTGTCCCTGCTCAACACAATTGAAGCAGAATGTTGGACAAAGGATCAGCGATGGAAGAAATGTACAAGAAGACATAAGATAGGACGGTGGCGAGCAGATGTGTACTTACTCGAAAAAGTAAGGCAGAAGAAGGGCGGTCTTCTCCTTGTTGGCCAGGAAGACCCTAACGAGGTACTCCTTGGCCGTTTCCCGTGTTGTTGATCCTTCCACCAGATGGCTGTCGCGCATGTAGTAGGGATCCACTATCGCGATGTACGGGGTATCATCTCTCCTGATCTTCATCGCCGCATCGAGAGCATATAGGCGGACCATGTTATAGTCCAGCCGTTTGGAGTGATACAGGTTGAAGATGTCCTCGTACGCTATGAAGAACACATCTGCGGGGTCATCCTGGACGAAGTCCACCAACTCTTTTGGCACCTTGACCGAGAACGCCGGGTAACCTGGGTTCTTCTCTTTAAGAAGGGTCTCCTCTAGATACAAGATATTATTCTGCAAAGTAATCATGGGTCCTTCTGCAAGGCGGAGCATGTCCCCGGACAAGATAGATTTACCAGCTTCATGAACTCTGGAGTAGCCTTGTGGATTCGTGTCTTCAGGACCCCGGATCTTAGGATCTTGCTGGCTCGCAGAGTATGCTTTTCTCTTCCTTTGATGACTCTTCTTTTTCTTCTTCTCTGGGGATTGTGGGGGTGGGGGTGCAGTGAACCCCGCTTTAACTGTTTCTTTCAGTGTGGTAGGGGTGAAAATGGTACCCGGTTGAGCTTGATGATCGCCGGCATCCGGAGGCGTGTCGGTGAAGGCCAGGCGCTGTGTGCATGAAGTGGGACGAGCAGGTTGAATGTGGTGGTCGCGGAAGGGTTCTTCATCCATAAGAGGCATGAACATATCATCCGCGGCGGCGCCAGTGTTGATGTAGTCATCGACGTTTACATCATTATCATCATCCTCCTCAACATTGTCGTCGTTGCCACCAAGTTGAGGTGCAACGGCTTTGTCCTCAACATTGTCGTCGTTGCCACCAAGTTGAGGTGCAACGGCTTTGTCCTAAAACATAAACAATAGCACATCCGTTAGTCGGGAAAGTCGGAAAGTCGGGGAATTCAGAAAGTCAGAACTAACCTTGGACGGTTGCGGGGAAGACGTTCCCAACAACTGTTTGTGGCGGTTGGTGGCGGCGATGACCGGCGGCGGTAGCTTCCGGCCGGCGGTGGGGGCGACCGGCGGTAGCTTCCGGCCGGCGGTGGCGGCGACCGGCGGTTCCGTCTGGGTGGTGGTGACGGCTGCTTGTGGCGCCGGTTCATCCGCAGCATCTTTTTTTGTCCGCCTCGGCGGGGGCCGAACGATCGGGGCTCGGGGCCTCGAGGTGGCGCCGCCGGTGCGCCTGGCCCCTTGAAGAACATCCCCAAGACGAATTTGGGTTTTCGGCCATTCCAGCATCCACCGCCCGCATTCGCCAAGCTTCATGTGTTTCTCGGCTCCCTGAGGTTGCTTAGGGGGGTCGATGTCACAGAACTCAGGCAGTACCTCCTTCACATTTACTTTCATCACGAGCTCGCTCATTCGGACGTTGTGGATATCGCGGGTCAAAGGTTGTACGGTCGAGGCCCTTGCGACTTCCTTCAACTCGCCGTCGGTACCCACCCTATGCAGGAGTATGCAAGGCATGTCCTGGGAGTCAACACATAGCGGGCACCATGAGATAAGGCATATATAGTCTCACACACAATGTATCATACATATTCATGATCATACATATATATGTTTCCATTGCCTCACACACACATACTAATTAGTTACCTTGGTGACGGCGTTGAGCTCGGCTAATGTCGAGACAAGGGCGCCGGTGCCGGCGGCCGGCCTATCAATCTCCGGCCGCTCGTTTGCATTATCATTATTCTCCGGCGTTGGTGTATGTTGCTCCACGGCAGGGGGCACCGGTGGGGTCGGCAGGACCGGCGACACGTTATTGCTGGAGGTGCTGCCGGCGAAGCTGGGCACGTGTATCGGCCCCTGCTGACCTCCCGCATGCCAAGCAGTTATCCCCTGCACCAATGCATCGGGTAACAAAGCCCGGAGCTTCTCTTCCACCTTCTCGGCCACTAGCTTGTCCACCACGCTGGAGTCCACCTTCTCGGCCTCTAGTGCGTCCAGCTTCTTCCTTAGCTCGAGAACCTCGGCTCTATCTTTAGCCGGCTTCCTCCTCTCCTTTTTCTTCTCGGTGTCCGTGCTGTAGTACTCGGTGAACTTCATCGCCGTACCAAAGCCGGTCACACGGCCAGCTGACGTCGGCGGCTTTGACTTGTCCCTCCCCTTGTGAACGTTCATCACCCGGTTGAAAGTCGTGTCCCACGGGCCGGCCGGAGGCTCCTGGGACGACGGGCCGGCCTCAGCCTCAATCTCCAACTCAGCCGCCTGCGGACAAAGGAAATAAACGTGAACCCATGTAGAAATCAACGCAAATGGACTTTGAGATATCCGCGGTAATTAAGTTTCTTACCAGCTTTTTCTCGAATTCCAACACATCTTCATAGTCGGTAACGAATTCCCCCGTCCCCGGCTTCAGATAGTAGCGGGACCGAACAAAGTTCCTAACTTGCTCGTCCGTGAATTTATGCCACGGGTTCTCTTTCCCAAGTCTCGCAACCTCGGCATCCTCCTTGTCCCAAACGGGCTTTTTTCCTGCGTAACCGCCGCTTCCCAAATGGTGGTTACCTAAGTTCAGTGCCCGCATGTTCTTCCCCCACTCGGTCCATTTTTCAGCCTCCGGAGATGACAAGGATGCCTTGAATATATCGAAATCGTCTTTCTCGAGGTACGGCTCTTTGGCACTGATCTCCTCCCAGCTAAGACCCTTTTCAAGAATCTTCGCCTTCACCCGGCCTCTCCAGCTTGTCAAGGCGGTGTTCATCTTCGTGATGGCGAAGTTGTCCACCTTTTTGTTTCCATCAGCCGGGAAAATATATCGTTTGTGAAGCTTCTTGAGGAGGTCATTGCGCAAAGCCTCATTCTCCGGATTCCTGAGGTCATACGTGTTGATCGATGCGTTTTCCCGGAGGATGCACCCTAGTTGCATGCCGTACCCTTTTGCGATGTCCCTAGGCTCCAGTGGTTGGCCACTTAAGGAGACCTTAGTGAACGTGTCTGTGATGTTGCCGACCGCTTGCGGTGTCCGGTCCTTCCTCGGCTTCTTAAGCCTCTTAGCAGGCCTCTTAGCAGGCGGGTTACTACCACCACCGCCATCCGTGTGGTCGCCACCCCCGACATCCGTGCTGGTGGGTTCTCCATCGGTGGTGGTGGCTTCGGCAGACTCTAACTGAAAGTCACCATCGCCGTCACGAGCCAGTTCGGCGGCCTCCGCATCCTCCATCTGCGGGTTCAATTCCCAGAACGATATGTTCTTTTGTCTAGCTTGTTCTTCGACGCTCATGTGCTTCTCAGAAGGGCCGGCCTCGGAGGACATGTTTGCACTACATTAAAAAGAGGCAAAATGTTAGTACAACAAATATAACAAAGCATCACTTAATTTAGTACTAAGATACCCCGGCCCATGCATTAGCCGCAATACCCCATATGTCCTATTTTTAGCAAAGTCATGCTAAATTTCACGAAATTTTTTGGCATGACCTTTGCTAAAAATAGGACATATGGAGTACCCGAATTTGCCGGAACGGAAGTTAATCGACGTTCCGGCAATCTCAAGGGCCTCACGGGGTACCTGCACAAGCATTTCACAAATAATATCCACATCTCCGGACGGCATCTCCGTCCGACATCTCCACGACACGATGGTCGGAGCACAAACAACCACGACACGATGGTCGTGGACACATATCCTCATGCACATACATCACCACATCCACATCGAGGGAGAGAGGAACTACCTAGTACCTCGGGTAGGGAAGGGAGGCTCGGGTCCGAGATCGGCGTGGTGGAGGTGCTCCTCGTGGTGCTGCAATAAATTAACAAAACCATGATTTAGCGAGAGAGATAATCATGCTCAATCCTACTGTCATGCAAAAAGAAAAATGAGCATAGGTTCACACAGGTAGATGCATGTATCATGTATGGCATGATGCAAAGCTATCTAAAAACAAGGCCATCAGCTTAAAGCTTTTCAAGATACCAGTGAGCTTTTCAAGCTTGTGTGTACCAAACCAACACCATAGTGGCAGTAGCACTTATGCAGAATATTTATTATACTATTGTCTTTCTACTTTATCTTGCTGCATTTTTATCTCAGTATAGTGGCAGTTCAAGCTTGTGTGTACCAAACCAACACCATAGTGGCAGTAACACCATAGTGGCAGTGGCTATTATTTGGATGGTATATAATCTAAATGATGTTTCACTGAAAAATGCACCAGAAAAAGGGCAAGAAAAGAAGTGACCTATGCCAAAGCTAGCTTTTTACGAAGTTACTTCTAGTCTGCTCGGTAAGGAACATAAGCAATTTCAGATTTTTGGCACTGAGTGTACTACTTTAACCACTGAACCAAGCAAACAGTCACGCACAGATGCTACAAGAGCACCTCCAGGTTTCTTTTGTAGCCTCCAGTCGAGTTGGCAACTGGAGTGGAGCATTGCTTTCTGCTTACCCATGCAGGCAAGGCAAGAGTGTGCAGGAGAGGATCGGGGACACGGTCTGGGCATTTCCACAAGCACCTAGTGTGCAGGAGAGGATCGGGGAGGCTCCATGGAGAGGAGGGAGGAGGAAGATGGCCGGGAGGGAGGAGGAGGAGGATTGCAGGGAGGGAGGAGGGAGGAGGGATACCTGCGCAGGCCGGGTTGGCGCCGAGGAGAGCCGGCGCGTCGAGGGCACGGGCACGGGCGCGTCGAGGGCACGGGCACGGCGAGGCACGGGCACGGCGAGGCACAGGCGCGTCGAGGTAGCAGCGGTCGGCGTCGACGGCGAGGGGAAGGACGCGAGCGCGGGAGAGGTGCTGCCGTCAACACTTAGCGAAATTTGGGGAAGAAGAGAGGCAGCGCGGGGGCGGCCCCACATGTTAGTGGGCGCAACACAATTCTGTGGCGCACCACGGATGGGATGCGCCACAGAATTATGATGATTCTGTGGCGCACCACGTAAGGATGCGCCACAGAAATACTTGGCCTGGAACTGGGGCAGGGCGGGACGGGCCCACATGTAAGTGGCGCAGCACATTTCTGTGGCGCACCTTGGAGGGGATGCGCCACAGAATTATCAGGATTCTGTGGCGCATTTGTTGGAGGTATGCGCCACAGAAATAGTTGGTTAAATTTGCTGAACTTTTTTTCTTACAAAATTTTGGTTAAATTTGGTTCAAAAAATACACACAATATGTGTCCTACATATTTAGTTCATTGAATACATAACTCTTGCATTGTCATACATATTCAAGATCATACATATATATGCTTCCATTGTCTCACGCACACACACAAATTAAATACACCAAAAAAGTCTCTTCTTCGTCTCGGTTCCACGAGTTAGCTTCTCTTCTTTCCCTTCTTCACGGTTGAAAACTTTAGGCCGGTCACCTTGAGATTTCTTCGCGTGAACGGACAACCTTTGGTAGGTAGGGAGGTCTTCCTTCTTTGTGTACTTGTAGTAGGCATGTCGAAGAACTTGTCGAATTCCTCCTCGATCTTTGGCTCGTTGTCCAATTCTTGCTCGGTGGCGCCTCCTTCCATTCCGATGATGCTCCTCTTGCCCCTCCTCACGACAACACGGCTAGGCTTTGACGGGTCGGTAATGAAGAAGCATTGCTCAACTTGGCTAGCGAGTACCCATGGCTCATTTTTCGCGGAGGCGTTCTTCGATTTGGCATCGGGTATTACCATGGTGGTGAAATACCGGCCTTCTTTGACGACGTCCTTGGCCCATCTTACACGGAACATTGGCACCACCTCTCCACAGTAGTTGAGCTCCCATATGTCCTCAATCCTTCCGAAGTATCTTTTCTTGACAGTAGCCTCCTCATCGCCGTATGATAGCATAGTTACTCCTGAGTTTTGATATTCCGACATCTTGTCCTTTTCCTCGGTGTAGAATCTGTAGCCATCGATGTCGTACGCCTGATAGGTCTTTACGTTATGCGAGGGACCCCGTGATAAGGAGAATATGAGTTGTTCATCTTCCGTAGATGGCGGTTTCCTCTTTGCTAGCTCCATTTGATTTTGCTTGAACCAACGCGTGAAGCTGGCGTTGTGCTCTCTGGTTACGTCTCCCTTCTTCCTCGGCCGGCCCAGTTTGATGTAATGTTGCTCGAGTAAGCATTTGTGCTGTTCCACCCAAGTTTCGATCAGCTGTAAGTGTTGTAGCGCGACCCGGTGAGCCCTTTCGAAGTCGTCCTTTCGACCCTGCATGCTGACAAAGGTTGAGCTGGCGCCCTCTCGGTGACCATATCCATTGAGCCTGTCGAAGTGTTTCCTCGTGGGCAGACCTACATCCTGGTTCTCGGTGCTTAGATAATTCTGGCAGAAGGAGATGCACTCGTAGGTTAGAAAGCCCTTGGCCATGCTTGCGTCTGGACGGGCCCTGTTGCGAACGTATCCTTTCATGACACCGTTCATCCTTTCGAACGGCATCATGTAGTGCATGAACGTTGGCCCTAGCTGCCTGATGTCATCAACGACATGGAGAAGGAGATGCACGCATATATCAAAGAATGCTGGCGGGAAGTAAATCTCGAGCTCGCATAGTACCAGCTCGATCTCTTCTTGTAGCCTGTCGAGCTGCTTCACCCCGATCGACTTCCTGTTGATGACGTCGACAAAGTTGCAAAGGGCAAGCAGCGTATCACGGACGTGCTCGTCCATTATCCCTCGAATCGCAACGGGAAGTACCTGCGTCAACAGCACGTGACAGTCGTGAGACTTCATCCCGCTAAACCTCTTCTTCGTACCGTCCAGATATCTGCTTATCTGCCCCGCGTAACCATTCGGAAATTTGACTCCTAGAAGACACCTGTAGAATTGCTCGAGCTCCTCCGGACTCATAGTGAAGCACGTAGCGGGAAGCACCACACTGTTCTTCTTTACCCTTTTGCGGCGACCTTGAGTCCCTTCCGTCTGATCATCATCATCATCATCGTCATCGCTATCGGGGGCCTGAAGTTCTTTCCTGACACCAAGCCATTTCAGATCGTATCTTGCTTTCATCCCATCCTTGGTCTTTTCCGGCATGTTGGAAAGAGTGCCAAGAAGACTCTCGGTGACATTCTTCGTAATGTGCATCATATCGAGGCTATGTGGCGTCTTGAGGACCTTCCAGTAGGGCAAGTTGTGGAAAACAGACCTCGCTTTCCATACACCCAGCAGCGGATCTACCTTCGGTCGTTTCTTTCCCGGCGCGGGGCACTCCTTCCAATTATTCAACAGCTCATCGATTTCTGTGCCGCTCCTCGGGATCGGGGGTCCTTCGGGCTCGTCCTTACCATTAAACAGGTCACCGCGTTTCCTCCACGGGTGATCCATGCGAAGCCACCTTCGAGCCCCAGGGTACACGGTTTTCGAAGACCCTGGATTTCTTGGTAGCTGGAGATGCGGGGTTGAGTCCATGCACCTGACACATGCGCAGAATCCGTGGCTTACCTGGGCCGATACATATGAGCAACCAGGATAGTCCTGCACCGTCGTGAGCAGCGCGGCTCTCATGGGGAAATAATCTCCAGTGTAGGCATCCCACGTACGTGCTGGGGTCGCCCACAACGTGGCTAACTCCTCTTCCAACAGCGCGAGATACGTATGTATGTGGACACCTGCTTGTTTCGGCCCCTGAATGAGAAGACTCATGTGTATATACCTTTGCTTCGTGCACAACCACGGGGGAAGGTTGTAAGGCCATACAAACACGGGCCAGGTGCTATGCGTGCTACTCTGGTTGCCGAACGGATTGAGTCCATCGGTGCTCATACCGAGCCTGACGTTCCTTGCGTCGCCTCCGAAATTTCCGACGGCGTCCAACTCTTGCCACTGGCTAGCGTCTGCAGGGTGTGTAAGGATCCTGCCCTTCTCCGGATCTTCTTCAGGCTTCTCCCTTTCCGCGTGCCATTGCATGAGCTTTGCTTCCTTAGGGTCCACGAAGTACCGCTGCAGACGGGGAGTGATAGGAAAGTACCATACCACTTTGTGAGGACCTTTCTTCCCACGGCTCTTGTACCGTCCTTGGCCGCACACCGGACATGTGGTTCTGTCCTCGTACTCGCCCCGATAAATTGCGCAATCATTGATGCAGGCGTGGTATTTAACGTGCGGTAGGTCAAGAGGGCACACGACTTTCTTGGCCTCCTCGATACTAGTTGGCAATGTGTTCCCCTCGGGAAGACGCTCGTGGAAGAATTTCATGTTCTTGTTGAAGCTCACGTCGGTCCATTTGTTTCCTGACTTCATCTCCAGAGCATCAAGCGTTACTTGCAAGCGCGTATCCTGTGGCCGGCACCCTGGATACAACGGAGTCTTCCCGTCTATCTCCATTTGCGCCAGCTTGGCTTTCTCTCTAACGGTCCTCGCCTGCTTAAGGAGCAGTTCTTGAACATGAGACTCCATCAAGGCCGACATTAGCGAGCTCTGCGGCGTGTTCGCGTCTTCTCCACCACCATCTACTCCTTCATCATGACCATTTCCGTCGGCATCTCCTTCGTCACGATCATCATGCCCGCCCTCGTCTTCAGGCGCAACATTTGCTGTCGGCGCAACATTTGCTGTCGGCGCTTCATTGAAGCCTTCCATGAAACCGCGCCTGAGCAGGTGTTCCTCCAATAGTCCGGAATCAGGGTCGATCCATCTCACAAATTTGCAACTTCTACACGGACATCGTATGTGGCGCTTGTTGCACCGAATCATTTCCGCCTTCGCTTCTTCCTTGTAGTTGTTGATTCGACTGGAGCTCATCTTCATGACCATGGTCGCCTACACGGTATACATATAGAGTATGTGTTATTAAGTCGGAAATGTTCGACGAAAAAATTCGGCATGACTTCCCCTAGAAGTAGGACATATGTGGTGCAAAAATTTACCGAAATGGAAATGAATCAACATTTCGGCAAACATCCATGCACCACGCCGGCGCAAGCAACAACAAGCAAAGATTCATGCAAACCACACACACAAGTTTCATGCATAGATCCGTTCAACAAATAGTTTGCTTCATGCAAACCACACACACAATCGCCCGCCGACAAGTTTCTCATGCCTTTAACAAACACCCATCCAACAATACCCACCTAGTAGATCTAGATCCGTTCCCGAGACGTGACCGTGATCGATGAGAGAGAGTGTGTGGTGATGGAGGGAAAATAGTGGACAAAAAGATAGGAGGAGAATATATATGGAGGCTTTCCCCAAGCCCTCACCAATTCTATGTCAAACAAAGTAAGTTTAACAACAAATAATGGATAATAGGATGGTCAAAATGCCATGGGAGAGAGGAGGAGCTCGAGCTAGATGCATGGGGGGGGGGGGGGGGAGAATGAAGAAGGTCACATGGGGAAAGTGGGTGCTGCCACAGAAATCCAATATTCTGTGGCGCATGGCGGATGGTGCGACACAGAATATGAACTTTCTGTGGCGCACTGGGCCACGTGCGCCACAAAATCTCCCCAGATGGACCTGGCCCAATAATTGGAACGTGGGACCCACGCTATTTCTGTGGCGCACGGGTGGGCATGCGCCACAGAAATATGAGATTCTGTGGCGCATTTGCTTCCATGCGCCACATAATGTCCGATTTCTGTGGCGCATGTCTGTCAGATGCGCCACAGAAAGGCCAAAATTTTTGTGGCGCACCTTCTTCCATGCGCCACAGAAATATTTCTGTGGCGCACCAATTAAGGGTGCGCCACAGAATGCCAACCCACCTATAACCCTTTTCCTAGTAGTGCCGTCATCCGATCCGGCAAGCCGAGTCCAAGATTTTCATCCGGAGACCACCCAAGTATTGTAGGCGCTGGAGCTCCACAGCGGCACCTCCTGCGAGGAAACGGTGTTGTAGACACCGCTGCCGCCGGCACGACAAAGTCTGTGCGGGGTTCTCACCCGGAGTTTAAGCACATCCCTACAAAAGAGGCCGTCGAACACCATCACCAACCGTTGCGGCCAACCATACCTCACGGAGAGCACACACAGCCACCACCAACACGAACGCCGAATGCTCCGAGACCGCCGGACGCAGAGCCAGCCACCATACCTCGCCAAGCACCATGCCGGCAGAGTTAGAGGAGCGCTGCCCGAGACCCAAAACCACCATGGTTCCGGGTGCAGCCCTACAGCAGGCGCCGCCGCGCACCATGCGCACCACCGCCCGCTGCCAAGGAGAGGAACGGCCGCCCAAAGTGCCGATGAAGAAATGGGGCGCCCGGCCCATCGAGGCCCAGTCGAGCCCGAACGGGCCGCAGCCAGCGGAGCTCCACCAAGCCAAACCACCACCACTCGCCGAGCCCCCGCCGCCGCACGTCGCGCCGCCGCCGATTGAGCCCGCAGGAGACCGACCAGAGGAAGACGCGGCGTCGCCGCCGAGCCGCCGAATCCCGCTGAGCCCCGCCGCCAAGGGACCCAGGGAACCGCGAGGATGCGCCACGCCGCCGCCGTCGGCCGCGCAAGCTTCGCCGGCGGCTTCCTCCGCGGCGGCGCGGGCAGGGGATGGGTTTCTGGGAGCTTTTTGGCTGGGAGTGGGGAGCCTCCGGAGCCGCCCGAGGGGGCGACCCGGGAGGAGGGGGAAGGTGGAGGGGAGGGGCGGGAGGGAAGGGGGGCGGCGGCGGGCGGCTCGGGGGGCGGAACCCTCCTGCCGAGATAAAATTGATGGTAGGACTTGCACAGACTGCAGAAACCACGAGCATCGATGATACTACCAGTTGGGCATCAACCACACACGAACGCGGCAGATCGAACTTGCTACATCAGGGTTAATAGACACCAAAAACGTTCCGGCGGCCGGCCGCTGCGCGACGAAGCCATAAACCTCACCAAACAATACCGCCGGCCGCCGCTGTGCGACGAAGTTAAAAAAAGACAGGGACCTGCTTCATGTCCGGCTGCCGGACGCGTAGTTCCGCCGCGACGTCAACGAGTGGCCTCGGTCCACTTTAACTAGGGCACTGGCAGGAAGTCAGGAACTTAAGACAACCGTGCATGTCGATGTTCAGGTATGTAATTATCTGATATGCACAATGTTATTTGTAACGTACGTACATAATTTTTTTGATTGTGCTTCAGCTAGAGCCATACTCAAGAGTATGTGATATGTGTATGCATATGAACTGATGTGTCCAAGGTAGCAATTGTTAACCATTAATTGCATTCTGATTCATACAACAAATCTGGTAGCTGAAGCTGGTAGATTCTCACGAGATGGTAAGATTGAAGATGGTGGATTCTCACGAGTAGGTGAAACTGAATGATTAGCTGCTTTAAACATGGATATTTATATTGCATCTGCTAGAATCTATCGGTTTCAATAGAAATTGGCAAAGACCATATTCTGTTACCCTTTTCTTGCAGGACGAACATGCATCCTTATGCAACTGAATTATAAATAGACTCAAATACCTATTATTTATTTCTATTGGCCGGTTTTCTACATTGTTGTATTTTTCGGGGTGCTAAATTTGTGTAAGCATTGTGTTCTGTAAATTAGGAAAATGTAAACTGATCAGGTTTCGTAGTTATTAAAATGATCCCCTAATGAGCCACTAAACTTATTAATAATTGTGTATGTTGTACATGAAAATCCCTTCAATATGGCTGAAATAAAACTACCACCATATATTTGACAAGAGAGCATATAATTTTGCTGCCATTTCTGTTTGCCATCTAGGTTCGAAATAAGCATATGGCCTAAGATTATGAAGACATTCTTCTTGGTTTACATATTCTCATTGACGTTTCTTTTTGCAGGTGTCAAATCCTATTGGTTAATAATTTGTGGAGCACATGACACGATTCTCACTAAATTCTTTTTGGCGATGTCAGGTAGCTCTTACTAACTGTCAATCATTTATGTCATAGATCTTGGTGTTATCTTTTACAGTAAGAGTTACTGCATCGATGGCTCAAATACGCTTATGATTTGGTATAAGAGTTAATCGATAAATGGCTTGATGTTTTTGTATCATATATTATTTTTTAGTGGTTACCCTATCACTTACTATGGTGGCGACCTACGAACCTGCAAAAACCAATATTAAAAAAGATGTCATTAGGGATGTTCCCCTACAAAGTGATCTAGCTCACTCCCTATAGTAACCTCTTGATAGACTAAAGATAAATCTCCGTAACACAAAATTCGAAAAAACCACCATGTGAAATCAGTTAATAGCAGTTTTAGATTGAATTCATATAGAGATAAAAGTTGTGTTATATATAAATTTACCTTAAAACTCAAATGTGCAGAATACGACATACATCAGAGATGGAGTAGCCTTCAAAACAAGGTTGGAGGTGGTAATGAAAATGCATGGCTTTTGCATGTCAGGCCAATAGCTCCATGTTATTGAATTCAAAAAAATCTCCCAGTAATCTAATATATAAAATAGAGAGAAATTTTTTACGAAATAATATCTATTTTTATGACAAAAAATTTCCACTACAATCATTTCCTACTCATGTTTCGAGTTATTTACTGCTAATGGTAAAAGATGGTATAAGATATGGTTAATGGTTTAAATATGGTGAAATGACTAAAACATTATATCAAATATGATTATGTAGCCGCTAGCCGCGCAAATGCGGGCCACCCAGCTAGTTCATTCTTAAAAGGAGTAGCAATATGCAAGATAGTTTATGAAGTGATATCAAGTATTCAATGCAAGGATGTTCAATGATAATTCACAAAGTGTAACATAAGAGAAGTACTATGGACCACATGTATGCATAATGATAAGTAAGAACATCCTATAATGGTCATAGAGTATTGATGAAAATCTGAATATAAAAGGTGGACACTTTGGAAAGATATATATATGAGTAGAGGTAAAGCATGAATAATTTCATCTAACTTCTGAACTTCTCTACTTAAGTTAATGATTGTAATGTGGTAATCCTTGGTGTCAAGCTCTCATTCCCCTATCATAGCATCTTGAATGATTAAGTTTAAAGTGAAAGCAAATACGAGTAGTGTGCTTGACAAAGTACAGGTTGAAAGTCTCATGCCCCTTGAATACAAGTACCTACTCCATGTGTTACTCAACTTGGAAACAAAGCAAGTTCAAGTTAAATATCATTGTAAGTAATAATAGTATCATTAAGAGCGTCAACTGGGGTACCTCTTGTCCCAGGATATGGAACAAGCCCATATCAAAATGACAAGACAAACAAACAAATGAACAATCTCAACACCCTTTTTATTTACCATTGGATAGCTTTTTATTGTAAGGTGTATCACAGAAGGTTCACCATAGCATGTAAGTAAATTTCCACCATGAATGATGCATGGCTTAGATTAGCGGCCCAGGCGTCTCTCTAACCATTTATACAAACTCATTTAAACTCACTTCATTTCCACATTTATTTCACCCATGGTAAGCATCCATAAACAAAAGTACATGATATCAACTAAATGAGATGAAGTGCATGTTGAAAGCTTGCCATGTGACAGCACATATGAGCTAACTCTCAACCAAAGACATTTGTCAAGCCACACATCATTTTAATCACAATGGGTCATTTTTATTTATGCAATAAAAGTAAAGTGTGCATCAAGTTCGAGAGAGCTCTATAACCAACTTTTCCCATAACAATCAACAACATAAGCATTTTCATTCAGAGGTATAGATAACACAAATATCATGATAAACATACTCGGAATAGCATAAAGCTAATAGGTAGATATGGTGGACTCACTGGAAAAACTTTGGTTGAAGGTGTTGGAAACAAGTTTTTGCTTGTTGGAATTTTTGGGCTAGCAAGAGGGAGAAAGTTGACCATCTAAATGCATGCATGAGTGTCCATAGAACTAACTAATCCATGTTAAACAAGTAAAATAACATTCAGCATCAAAACATGAATAAAAGATAGCTCTTGATAAAATACTTGCAAATTATTACTCATTAACAAGCTCATGAATCATGCAACTATATGTATCTTTTAAAATCAACTCAAACATCCCTTTTCCCAATCTATAATAGCATCCAACATAATTCAACCCAAATTTCCAGTAGCTCTCTCATATATAAATGATAGTGTGGTGGTCTCACAAAATAAAAATCAAACCTAAACAAACAAAAAGACGCTCCAAGTTTATGCGATAAAGTGTTTCGATCGAAAAACAGAAGTTAGACGTGTGCAAACCGAGAGTGTGTAGGTCCAGTGGGGTTGTCTTCACATCCCCAAGCTTATGGTCTTCACCATCCTTGGATAGCTCTTGGTGCATCTCCTCTAATCCCTGTGAAAAAACTTCAAAACACCGTTTCTCCCATTTCTTTTCTGTGGGGTGCATTAGTAGTGATAAACAAATAGATTTCTTGCTGCATATAATCCTTGAACAAAAATTCATATGAATGTCCAGAAAGTGTATAATGTTGTATGCCTACTCATAAACTCAATTGGATCAAAAATTCAAGTTAAAAGTTCTAAGCATGCATCAAACAAAATGGGACAGAATCTGTCCAGAAAAACAGCAGCAGCAAAACGTATTTTTCTACCCTACTTAACTTTGTCGAAAATTCCAAAAAATTCATGCATACGAGGATGAAAAGTTGCAACTACAGTTCAAATATGAGCTCATTCGGAGTTACAGAATAAGAATTAAAAATCATACCGTGCACAGATTCGTGCAGGAATAAAATCTCCGAACGCTATAAGCAACTTTTCAAACCAAAATGAGTAAAACTTGGCACTTTATTAAAAATTCCAGAAACTAAACTAAACACAAGTCTCTTGTTACAGCAAGAGGACACAAAGAAAATCACAAATAAAAACAACCGGGTTGCCTCCCGTAAAGCGCTTTCTTTATAGCCATATAGCTAGGCTTCTTACTTGATGTTTATTGTGGACGAAGCTCATGAGGGAGCTTGAACTTTGGTGTGTCCCTCTTCCTTGGGAAGTGTTCCATGCACTTCTTGTGTGGAAACTGAAACTTCACATTCCCTTCTTTTGAATCAATGATAGCACCTGTAGTACGAAGAAAAGGTCTTCCAAGAATAATTGGACTAGAGGTTTTATTCCCCATATCCATGATTAGAAAATCAACAGGCACAAATGTCATATGTAACTCTACCATAACATCACTTACTTTCCTAAAGCATGTTTAATGGAATCATCAGCAAGTGCAAGTTCAATAGAGCATTTTTCAAGATTTTTCAATTCAAGTACTTCATATAGTTCTTTAGATAAAACAGAGACACTAGATCCTAGATCAAGTATAGCATGGTGTGTCTCTTTTCCAATGGTTACTAGGACTTTGGGAATCCATATATCCCCAAGCTTAGGTGGTATCATAGCCTCTTGGTTGTACCTAGCAATCTTTTCTTTTAACATGATTAGCAATATAAGAACCAAAACCAGTTGATAGGATCACTTGCAAATTTTTGTAAGATAGATATTAATTCATGCAAGCTACAATTCTCTAAGTCAAGCAATGGATCCTTGACTTCACTAAGCATTTTAACTTCCTCAACTTTCTCTCTTTCATTACCATAATAGTTTCCTTAGCAATTCTCTCTTGCTCATGAATATGTTCCCAAGATTTATTTATAACCTCTTGACAATATTTAATTGTTTCCTCATGTTTTTGAGCTATAATGGTGTTCTTTAATGAGGAAACTTCCTTAGTGAGCTGATCTACCCTTTCAAACAAAGAGTCTTGTTTTTCAAACTTAGATATAAATTCCTTATTAAGCTCCTTTTGAGTAGATATAAATGATCTAATGGTGTTTTCCAAATCACTAGAAACATTACACTAGTGGCATATTTGTTTGGCACATATGGGGGTTTATTATAAGAGTTATAATTGTTGTTACCATACCCATTATTACCATAGTTCCTAATGAAGTTGACATCAATATTTTCAGGATTATTACCAACTAGTTCTTGCAAAGGCACATTTTCAATATTTTGTTTATTAATGAAAGCAAGAATAGTATCCATTTTAGATGACAAATCATTTGTTTCTTCTATGGAGTTCACTTTCTTAGAAGGATTAGGTGCTCTATCAGTATGCCATTGACTATAGTTTTGCAAAATACTTTCCAATATGTTCTTAGCTTCTACTATAGTTTTTCCCATAAAGCACCTCCAGCAGCAGAATCAAGAATATTTCTAGACATGTAATTTAGACCATTGTAAAAAGAGTGTAATATGGTCCATTCGTTGACCCCATGTGATGGACAAGTTCTAAGCATAAGTTTAATCCTATCCCAAGCCATAGCAACATGTTCATTTTCATTTTGCCTAAAAGAAAGAATGTTGTTTCTATTTTGCAAAATTTTAACAGGAGGATAGTATTTCTTAATGAAAGCTTCTTTTAATCATCCCAAGTTTTAATGCTATCAATAGGTAATGAATGCACCACTCTTTAGCTTTTCCTCTAAGTGAGAAAGGAAATAACTTCAGTTTTAGAATATCACTTTCCACATTTTTAAATTTCTGCATGTCACATATTTCAACAAAATCATGAAGATGCATAGAGGCATCCTCCATAGCACTACCGCCAAATTGTTCCCTAGTTATCAAGTTCAACAAACTAGGACTTACTTCATAACTATCAGCATTTATCTTAGGTGTGGCAATGGGCCTAGCAATAAATTGATCATTTGGAGTGTTTGTGTAATCACACAACTTAGTTCTTTCTCCCATTTTAGCAAGTTTTTATGTGTTTTTTAATTTTTTATGCAAAACTGAAAATAAATATGCAAACCGAACTAAAAATGCAAGACAATGACAAAACAAGATAAATTGCTTTGAAGGTAAAGATGGATAAGATGATGCTCACGTAGGTGCAACCTCCCCAAGCTTAGGTGTTAGCACAAGTTGGTGATGAAGTTGACTTGGTGAGATATCCTTGGATAAACCTTTCAGCAATGATTCCCCGGCAACGGCGCCAGAAAACAGTCTTGATGGCCCTTCACGTAGTTACCTGCGTGAAAAGTAAATGGGTTAGGTTGAGACTCCAAGTGCAGAGTGTGTAGTAAGTGGAAGACGTGTTTTCCCCACGAGGGGTGACTCGAGGGTTTAATATCGAACTCTCGGGGAATCAGTAGTGAAGATTTATCTTTCCTATCCTTCTTTTGGTTACCTACAAAACAAAGTAAATGTTTTGGTCCTCAACCTCACCTAGTGGTTGTCAAGCACAAGGTGTGAGAATGATATCAAGATAATATGCAATGCAAACAAGAAATAAATATGCAATGGTGGTAAATAAATATGCAAGGATGGTGGTAGCAATGATAAATGATATTTTTGGGTTTTATATGATGAATGCAAGATGTAAAAGTGTTTTTGTATTTTCGGATTTTTAAATGGCAGAAAATGGAAAAGTGGTAAAAGTGGTTGGAAAGGTGTTTCTTATGATTAAAAATGGACCGGGGTTCATGGTTTCACAAATGCACTCTCTCTTTAATAAAGTGGTAGACAATGGAACACTAGAGTTGACATATGAGATTGCAACACAACAGTTTAATGACAAGTTATAATTATATGGGCATCACGTCCTAACATAGAGACCTTTTGGTTATTAGTCTCTCTTATACTCCACCAAGATGCGAACTAAATCATAACACCTCAGTAATTAAGATAACTCAGAGTATAGCAATAAGTATCATGACATGAAGTTAAAATAAGAACATGCTAGATCTAGTCATGGAGTGTGGCAATGGTCACACCCACATCTCCGGTAGCATGGTATTTCTTTTTATCCCTAGTGAGGCAACAAAGTAAGGTAAGATACCCAAGTGGATCGCAGAACTTTCTCTCACGTTCACTGCACTAGCCACCCCCGTTACTCCAACTAATGCACACGTTCCCCTCACACGCTCTCATAAACATGCTTGATCATGACAAGTAAATAAGAACGGGGTACATAATATGCATCTACTTTCATAACTGAAACAAAACCATTGCAATCTCAAACATATATTAACTCATAAAAAGATCCACCACAAAGGTATTACATAGATGACCGTAATCATGTTCAGCAGCTCATACGGTACTAATTAGTGAAGCTCAAGAGAGAGAGATACATAAGTTACTTCCACAAACCCATAGTCCAGAGGTGGACTACTCCCTCTTCATCATGGAGACGGTGGAGAAGTCGTTGGAGAAGT